>JAYKKM010000062.1:2022500-2395000 GCA_035772405.1 Chrysogorgia sp. JL179-B06 | reverse complement strand
GAAACTATTAACAGTCATGTCTAAAAATTATACTTCAAGGCCTTTTATTCAAAAGTAATTTATTTTTTACTACAGTTGCCTTTAATACCTATTCAGGTTGTCAAAGAACAATGTGTACACAGCATTATTCCTGATTGCTGCATGACATCAAATCCTTGTTTGAATGGTGGAACCTGTCTACCTCCTACGTCAGTCACTACAAAACGCTTCCGATGCGTGTGTCCAAGTAATTATACAGGAGATCGCTGCGAGATATGTAAGTATTATTTAGGACCATGATTTGTACGATTTATCTTACAATTATTATTATTATTATTATTTAAGAAATAAAAAACGTGTCGCGTGTGATTATCGAGTTATAATGGCACGAGAGATGCGTGTAAAACACGAGGCAATAGCCGAGTGTTTTACTAGCTTCTCGAGCGACATTATAAACTCGATAATCAAACAAGACAAAGTTTTTTATTTCTTTTATAAAAGAACGGCCATTATATTAACAATAAAGCCATAAAAAATGTAGATTTACCTGTTATAAATGACGTTACTATGTGCGTTGCTAGGAAGCCTATGATGATTTTAGCGATGAAAATGCACTCAACGTTGCAGTTAAAACATTCTGTGGTGTTAGTACCTTGATTAGCTTTGTATCCAGCTATTCTTTGACTTTCTTTTGTGATTTAAACTACTTAAAATCCGTCAAAAACGACAAAATCTACGCGAGGAACACGTCAGCTTATGCTTTATTGAGTTATAATGCACGGTTTTTGAGCTCAGTAACGAATCAGATAGCGTGTATTCGCTCATTTACTTCTGGTTATTTTATAATTAACAATTATTCACCGAAGGCGAGTTGAATATCGGTGAATAAAAACCTCGACTTCGTCTCGTTTTGCTTGCTGTCAGATATAAAATTTCGACATTAATTAACCGCTAATATGAAATAATCAACCCAGTAGTTAGTATATACAGACACCAAAGGGTGGATTATAAAGAATAAAGTGTACTATCTTTATCGTACAATGGGTCCTCTTAAAAAAATAAAATACTTTCAAATGTTTAGGGGTGCACACAGAGTATTTGCTCAGAAAAGTTTCAAAGAAATAAGGTTTACTAAGACGTATCAGGGATTCTACTCTGATTGTTGCCTAGGATAGATTATATACAGTAAGTTGATAACTCTACCAACATTGGACTACTGTGATGTGAATAACTTAGTTTTAATTACTGATCGATAATATTGATGTTCTTGAAAGGTCTCTATGAGCTGTGGTACAGCAAAACACGTTTCTGTTGATGACTGCAAGTTAGTCGAAACGTTGAATAAAATGTTAACCCTTGTCCATTGTTTTGTATTTTATTAGAACTATGTACGATCCTTCAATTTGGTGTTGTTAAGCACTTTTTGCAGTAGCTGTGGGTGTCCGTTAGAGATAATGCAACGCTCTGTTTAAACAATAGAATACGTTTGCCCGGGTCTCTATAACGTTATCGAAACCCGAGTGACGTAATCAAAACACGAGAGAAGTATAGGGAGAAGCACGAGCGGCCGAGGCGAGTGCTTTCCCAACTTCTCGAGTGTTTTTATTACTTCACGAGGGTTTCGATCACGTTATAGAGAGCCAAGCAAACGTATTCCCCTATTATTTTTATAAAATAATTTAGAAACAATTTCTTATACTTTGGATAAATATGCAAATTCTCATTAGTTACTGACGTCATTCCGGTCTCCGTAGCGTGATCGAGACCGGCAAGCTGACCAATCACAGCGTGCGTAGAGTAAAATTATTTTATAATCCCTTTAGGAGACTAGAGTAATTTGGGCGCATGCGCACTTCACGCTAACTGGATGTGTAGTTATAAATTGTAGAATTCTAGAACCCAACCCCAACACTCCGCCTTAAGTGTCTTCGTAAACCTCACTCCCGCCTTCAACTTTATTGTAACCATAACACTGACGTTTCGAGCGGAGCCCTTCATCAGAGTAAGACGAGATGTAATAAAATAAATAGGGCTTATATATATATGCCAAAAGGGGTCACAAATAGAAGATAAACAAACTAATAACTAATGAGATGTGAAAATGTTAAATATGTTGCTATTTTTAATGTCGATGAGCAAACAGACTAGGGGGGGGGGGGGGGGGGTTGTCATAGGTTAAATGTAAAGTCCAATACTCAAGGAGTCTATGTGATAGTAAAGCAGTAAGAAACAAAAACTTGAAAAGGAATGAAAATACATAAGCTAATAAGTTGCTCACAAACTAAAATAACCAAAAAATGTGTTTGAAATTAAATAAAAGAAAAACGTTCGTTAGAGCCATGGGGATGTTGTAACAAGTTGCGTGACTTGTATTACATTATAGGCTCACTTTTCTATTATATTATATTTTGGGCTCACTTTTCGAGATGTCCTGAGTAACCAGGCCTTATCCAAATTTGCAACCAATATTGGGGTTAAGGTTAGAAAACTGGTTAGGCGGCGGATTAGGGTTAGGTTCTTTGTTGTTTGGGGTTGGTGGTTATTTTTTGTAATTAGTTTTATAAGTAACTTTAAGAATATATTGTTGTAAGAGCATTGAGACTATTGTATAATGCTCCTAATACGTCTTTTATTATTATTATTAAGTGACAAAATTATCCATGCTCCCCTTTTAGCTAATATTGGCTGCCATTTTGGATAAGGCCTGGTTACCCAGGACATCTCGAAACGTGAGCCAAATATATTATTTTGCGTGCGGTAAACCAAACAAGTGATAGAAACAGAACTGCGTGACTCTTTTTTATCTACAGTGTGTATAAAAAAACGCAACCGGCATAAAATTAATTAGTGTTGTTTTAAAACAAGCTATTGTGGTTGTTTGAAAGCCCTGGACACCTCTGAGCCATAGGAAGAGAAAAACCTTTTAAATACTTTCACCATGCATACATTTAATGTTATCTTAATTGCCCGAGGTGTATAAGACCATGTTAAGAAGGATAACAACATTGTTCTCAACTGGTCCCGGTTTGGTCTTAAAATGTATATATTTCAAATTTTCCTTCACCACAACTCCTTAGAACATGTAGTTTAATCGGGTGAAATGCTAAATATTGCACTATACTGTACAGTGTGTATAAAAAACACAACCGGCATAAAATTTAAAAAGTTGAAAATTATAAAATTTGAAAGCCCTATAGACACCTCTGAGCCACACGAAGAGAAAAAGCTCAGTTTTAAATACTTTCACCATGCATTACATTTAAAGTTATCTCAATTGCCCGAGGTGTAATAGGTTGTTTTAAAATAATACATAATTAGTATTTTAGTATTAATGATAATTCTGGTAAAATTAAACTATCTATCAATCCACGATTGTATATATACTGTTGTTTACATCCGTGGATTGATTAATATTAATCTCACTAAAACTAATAGTACTGTCAGGGATTGCCTCCTCGTTTCGCCCAACACTTCACAAGTAAGCAAACACTGGTTTTGTATACATTTATTCAAGATACTAAGTTACTTCGCTCACAATGCACGCTTACCGTCACAATCTCACACACACACAAGAGTCTCGGTTCACTCTCTAATTACATACCAAACACTTCTATTATTATTCTTATCTTATTGGCTACTTTGTTCTTCCGTTTACGTGAGACGTGTTCGTAATCATTCAACACTATTTAATATTAACACCATTAAATCTAACACCTATCACACTCGTGTCTCTCACACGTTAACAAGATAACCTGGTTTCCGCCACACTCCCCCCATATGTTTGCCTAATAGGCTACATATGTATAAACCCATCTATGATTGATTATATACCCACTTATATTTAAGACTACAAGTATTACAAAACAATAAAACAATTACTAAACGAATTCAGAATTCCTTGCTGAATGGTAACTGTTAGAAAATGTCATTTTCTACCGCGATTAGCACTCGCGGTCTTCCACTTCCCCGATCTGATTCAATCTTACGTTTCTCTTTGGCCTTGGGCTGAAATCTGGAGCCGCGGGATCCAGCGTACTATTTTCTTTAACGTCGCACTGAAGCTCGAGGGGGTACAAATGTTGTACAGCCCTTTCCAAATGTCCATTTGCGGTCTTTAGCTGCACAGCACGAACGATCCCATCTTTCCCTGGGTAGACCTGCTCTTCGATAGCTAGGGACCAAGTACCACGATCTTGTTTCCCGTTTAAAGGATAACCACGTATCCCTTCTTCGGTAGGAACTTGCTGGTTTTGTGCATCAGGTTGTGCCTCTCTCCGCAGCGCCGTGAGATGTTCTCTTTTCCACATATTACATAGGTTGTTTTTGCAATTCACGAGGTGTTTCGCGCGCTTTCGAAGATCTATTTCCTTGATTCTCCACGACTCTCCTTCCGGTAGGTAGTTTGGTATAAGAAACTGGTTGGAGTCAGTGTGGGTAACTGGACGTCATCCTCCATGTAGCTTAGCGGCCGTCGGTTGATCTGCACTGTAAATTCAAAAGAGTCATTTTGACTCCTTTGAAGGAGTCATTTTTTTGACCCCAGGACGACACCTCGAAGGAGTCATTTTGACTCCTTTTTGGCCTACTCTTTAAAGAGTCATTTCTACCCTTTACAAGAGTCATTTTGACACCTTCGAAGGAGTCATTTTGACACCTTCGAAGGAGTCATTTTGACACCTTTGAAGGAGTCATTTTGACACCTTTGAAGGAGTCATTTCTACTCTTATGTAGGGTCAGACGACACCTTTAAAGGAGTCATTTTAACTCTTCTTTTGGGTCATTTTTACTCTTATGTAGGGTCAGAGGACACCTTTGAAGGAGTCATTTTGACCCTTCTTTTGGGTCACTTCTACTCTTATGTAGGGTCAGACGACACCTTCGAAGGAGTCATTTTGACCCTTCTTTTTGGTCATTTCTACACTTATGTAGGGTCAGACGACACCTTTTAAGGAGGCAATTTTACCCTTTTTTGCGTCATTTCTACTCCTTTGAAGAGTCATTGGTACCCTTTATGCAGTTCATTCTACTCTATAACAAGTTGTGCAAATTAACAATGTTATTTGAATGATTCCTGTAATTTGAATGATACATGCATATTGCATATACACAGAAACAAAAATAGAGATTGTGTAAAATAGTTTATTAACTAAATATGTCAATATTTTCAATAATTTATTAACTAAATATGTCAACAACATACTGTACTGGTAGGTTTTAAAATCTACTTAAACATATTTCTCAATGGTACATTATCGGTCCTAATCAAGGTAAACATGATATTATCATGCCCAATTAATGGACATTCAAACAACTGGCCCAGATTAACATCTTGTTTTAGGAACTCACACATATTTCACTAAAAGCCCATTTAAAACTAAGTAACGATATTCGGTTGAAACACTACGTTTATTTTCATTTCTCCATGTTTGTGCCATAATGCCATTGTTGCCTCATTGGTGTATTCTGTTGCTTTATAGAAGTGCTTCAGGACATGAGCTGAAAAGAAGCATCACTTCTTCTAGTTCGGTTATTGTCAGCGTAGCTCCCCCGATCATCTTATACAACGCGCATTTGACGACTCTGATTAGCCGTTCAAATTGTTCGCCCCACCATGGGGCGCGACTGAGGTTGAATCTCCAGGTAATATCGTGGAGCTCCAGTAATCCTTGGACGCGCTCATAATTTCTCACTCGCTTTATCCACTTGGCTGCCTTGATAAACGAGGCACCGTTGTCGGAATAGACAACTCCGGGTCGTCCCCTTCTGGCAATCAGTCGTTTGAAGAACTGCAAGAAAGTTGTCGCCTCCATATTTGGACCTATTGTACTTCCAGGTGCACGGCTCTTGACAACTACAGGAGAAGATGAGCAGATACGCCTTTGTTTCACGCGCTTTGGTTTGTATGAATCATATTGGACCAGCTAAATCAGTATACCAATGCTCTCGAAAGCTGCGCCCATTTCGGTACGGTTGGCAGTTGTCCGGGAGGTGGCTTTGTGATTGGAAGGGCTCTGAAGCGTTTGCATCCCCAGCATTTCGATATATGATGGACTTCACCATTTTGCTGAGGGTTGGCATCCAGTAGATCTCGCGAACTTCTGCCATTACCAGTAGACCAGTAGATCTCGTGAACTTTGCCATTTTGATCAACTTCTGTCCCCCGTGTAGGGTGTTGATGTGACGAGCTTCCTGGTGAAACGGCTATTGGCTGGTAGGTAGACCGGGTGTTCTCCTTGTATTCTTCCTTCACATTTGAATATTTCTTCTGAGTCGAGAACGAGGTTGACGATTTGTCGGGTCTGTTCGAAGTGAGGCTTCTGTGAATACTATTTCTGGACTCTCTTTGTCCACCAATTTCGTGTTTCATCCAGGTCTTCGCTCGTCAGAGGGCCTTTGCGTTCTCTGTTCCAATTCGTGGTGAACCGAAGAATCCAAGCTTGTATGCGTAACACCTCGGGCAAGTCGTGGCGCTTAAGTAGGTCATCGAATTCGTTTTCTCGTTGGATTCCTCTGTCTGCTGCTGTGCCGGTTTAGCTATTCTCTCACCGCTTTTAATTCAGCTTCGAAGGCTTGCGATTTTTCAATTATTGTGGAATCCGGCCACTCTTCGGGGTTGCGAATCCACCTTGGTCCGTTCCACCAACGATCTGAATTGGCAACCGGACCTCGTCGGCTGGCAAGATCTGCGGGATTATCTGTCGTCGGCACATGTTTCCACTGGATCTCGGGATGACTCCATATCTTGTTCACCCTGTTCGAGACAAACTGTCGGTACTGCCCGTTCCAAAGGATCCAGTGAAGGGCCACCGTACTATCCAACCATCCATGTATCGTCGGTTTAGGCAGATCTTTCAAGGCCTTACTGACGTTTGCGACATGTTTAGCAAGCATATGAGCACTGACGAGCTGTAACCTTGGTACTGTTAGTCCAGGGTCTGGGTTACTCTTCCTTGTTGTGGGACGACAGAGTACACTGCGGCGCCAACTCCGCTGATAGAGACGTCTTCAAATGCATGTAGCTCCAGGGCGTCAACCGGCTGTTGGAAAGGTGCTAACGCTCTCGGGACGATGATCTCTACAGGTATAGTGACTGTTCCCACATTTTCCAGCGTAGTTGAAGGTCTTGCGGGACTGGTGCATCCCATGGTACCTTTGAGTCGCACACATCTCTATAGATTAGCTTGCCTTGCAACGTCGTAGGGGATACCAATCCACAGAGGGTCGTAAATCTTCGCCAGTTTTCCAAGGACTTCGCGTTTCGTTGTCGTGGAACTTATGGTTTGGGCCGGGTGACTTCTGATTTGTCCCATTTTAGACCCAACAGCTTCGAGTCGCTTGGATGAACCAGTAGTTGTTGCTTGGCGTAGGACTGCTCGTCGCTAGGTTCAGGACTAGGTTGATCTTCAAGTTGGGAAAATTTGAGTGCCATTTTTTTCAACTCAAACCTTACCTCACTCATCACATCACTTCTATCGCGATGGATTTGCGGCGTTGGGCTTCTTCGACATTTTGGCCCCCGGTCAAAAGATCGTCCACACAGAAGCTTCTTCGCATTCTCTCGGTTTCTTCAGGATACTTTTTGGACCCAGTGTCCAGGTAATACTCAATAACTCCTCCCAAAAGAAAGGGCGAAGGGGCCAGACCAAATAATACTCGGGTGAAACGTTAGGTGTCGATCTTGGCGTCGGCGTTTGGTTGCCAATGAAAGCGGAGCGCGTCCCTCTCGCCTTCACTGATGCGAATTTTAAGGAAAGCTTTCTTTTTGTCACCAGGTACCACGACTGGGTAGGCTCTTTGCTGAACTAGTACGTCCCATAACTTGTTTTGTAGCGTAGGGCCGGTGTATAAACAATCGTTGAGCGACGGAGCGTTAGGGGTTCTCAGGCGGAGGCGTCATACACGATTCTCATTCTTGTCGTCTCAGCAGACTTGCGGACTACGCTTTTGTGTGGGGTGTAGAACTCTCGTGGCTGCGAGACGGGTGGTGCTCTTTCTACGATTCCTTCTTGCAATTGTTCCTGTATGATCGCATTATACGGTTCGGACATGCCATCTCTTTGAAGCTTCCTGCTCAGATTCTGAAGACGCTCGAGGCTGCCATTCTTGTTCGTGGGTATAACTTCGTGGTATATCAGTTTTGTACCAGCGTTGTGGGTCGCGCTTCAACTGTTCCTTGAACTCATCGAACACCGTGACTGATCGTGCTCTGATTTGTCTTCTAATCCGAGGACGTCGAGTCTACACAGTATAGTCATTCTGGCTTGTTTGTGTGAGCAGCATGGTATTGTTATCGAACTCATTCCTTGGTGAAATCAGAAGCCGTCCACACTTGGTAAGCTCTGCGACGGGCGTGTTGGGTTTTCCAATTCTCGGCGTTGTTTTCGTTTTGATTCGTGAATATTCTCCATTTCCAAGGATCATGTAGATTGGTAGAGACGCTTTGGTGTCGTTGTCATGAACGGAAACTCCTTTCAGATGGGAATATTTTGGATTTTCTACTCACTTTTGTTAAGAGTTCCGTCCTATTCACCTTGGTTGTTCTGACTGGTAGGGAGCATTGGTGCTCGACTGATTGAAGGGTTACGTCATAAACTTCAAGTTTCGCGGTCGTGGATGTCATCAACATGCCAATGCTCTTCGTTTGTACATCGGTTGGATTTATTCGAAGAAAATGGATTAGTTTTGACGATATGTATGAACTGCCAGCTCCAGAGTCTATTAAAGCTCTGCATGACTTGATGCATTTACTTCGACGACTAACGTTGGGGAAAACATCTACGCTCTTCTGGTTTGTTGTCATGGCGACGTTCTTTACGACAGCATCTTTCGTTGACGTCTTCCCTTTGGATTCGCAGATTGAAGTGTGGTGTCTTCTATCGCAATGTTGACATGACGTCTTGCTTGGGCATTCTGATGCTCTGTGGTGTGCTGAAGTGCAGTTAAAACATAATCTTCTTTTCACCATTATCTGCTCTTGCGGTCCGGAACTGTTGCGAATTTCGAACACTCGTTGGCCTTGTGATTGCTGTCGTCGCAGTAAGCACATCCACGTGGTTTGCTGTCGCGATGACGTGTTTGAAACAGCTCATCTTTATCTTTGCGTTTGCCGCCACCTTGATCTTGCTCTCGCTCTTCTTTGTTTGCAACCGGATTTCGTCTTGTCCACTGTCTAAGATCCTCGGCCAGTTTAGCGAAGTCCCATTTCTCCCACTCCGGGTCTGTGCGGACCAAGTCACTTCGTATGGCTGGCAACTTGTCCAGGGTCATCGAAACTGCGCCGTTGATTTGGTCGAGCTTTTGCATGGTTTTTATAAGGCCTGGACCGAATACATTAATTTCTCTCTGAAATAATGAATCTTTCTAGGGTTGGCGCTTGTAATCATTGGCAGGTCTAAGATCTCTCGACTATAGGCTTTGATTATTTCCGCTGCGTTTCCATATTTATCTTGAAGAAGACTCTTCGCGCGGTTGTATCCTTCCGCCGTGAAGGGAATTTATTCTACGGTTCTTCTTACTTTGGGGTTGAGAAGTTCGCGAAAATACGTAAACTTTGTGATAGGCGCAGCATTACTTTTCTGAATGTTCTCGTTGAACTGTCCCCAGAATCTTGGCCAGTCCATATATGAACCGTCGAATTTCGTAATAACCAGCTTTGGCAATTTGGCTTGGTTTGCGCTCGAAGATTCGCCTTCCGACGCACTTTCTTTCGACGATTTCTCGTGTTCTGTCTGAAGCTCTAGTTTCGTCTCTATAAGAGCTTCATCTCGAATTGTAATTTATCCTCGCGTTCGATGGACTCTTGCTTTATTCTGTTGCGGTCGGGCCATCTGCGTCGGCTAGCCTTTTGTTTATCTCGGCGTTCCACTCTGTCACATTTTCTTCGGCTTCGATTTTCGTAGCTTCTACATCTCGTCGTAGATTGTCGACTTCGTTAATCACCGCTCGGAGGGTAGCCCGGTGTCTTGTAATTGTTTCTTCATCAGAACTTGTTATAACCTCGCCCGTTCGTTCTGCGCAATTGCGATAACTTCGTATCGAGCGACGCCATCTCGATAGACAAGATCTTTTCGCTTTTGTAAATAATATCCCGTTGTTGGAGGTACCACTACGGTCGGGGATTGACTCCTCGAATTCGCCCAACACTTCACAAGTAAAATCACTGGTTTTGTATCATTTATTCAAGATACTAAGTTATACTTCGCTCACAATACACGCTTACCATTACAATCTCACTCACACACAAGAGTATCGGTTCATTCTCTAATTACATACCAAACATTTTTATTATTATTCTTATCTTATTAGCTACTTTGTTCTTCCGTTTACGTAAGACGTGTTCGTAATCATTCAACACTATTTAACCTAACGCCATTGAATCTAACACCTATATCACTGCACACTCGTGTCTCTCACACGTTAACAATTGCAGATATAACCTGGTTTCTGACAGTACTAACTTAGCTCTTTTTCACGAACGAGCAATACAAATAAGTAATTCCGACAGTAAACAAAATCTTGAAATTAATTTCATCGATGTTAAACAAGAAAAGAGCTTGTATCGTTGTCCGTAAATGTTTAGTTGGAATTATCTGTGAAAATGTTGATGACTACTTTAAGATAAGTGACCATAGTGGCATATAGTATGGATACACGAAATGCTTCTTGTTTGATTCAATTGTCTAAGATACGTTCTAAATATGCTAGAAACTCGTTTCATTATATGGGCCCATTATATGGGCCCTTTGACTATTGTAGCCTTGTTTGGGATAATTGTGATAAATATTTACTGGAAAAGCTGCAAAAAATGCAAAACAGAGCAGCAAGGGTCATTAGTGGTGAATCATATGATGTTAGATCTGTTGATATACTAAGACAATTGAGCTGGCAAACACTGGTGGAGAGGCAGAAGGAGAATAAAGCTGTCTTTATGCACAAGATTAGAAATGGAGAATACCTAGAAAATATTACCAATATTTTTAACATCTCAAATAATCAAACACATAGTTTACGTAGTAATAATCTAGACTATTTTTTGGATAAACCTAAAACCAACTTCCTAAAAAAAGTATTAGTTAATATTCAGCCGCTAAAATATGGAATGAGTTGCCAAGACCACTAAAGGCTAACAGCGTTTCTCTGGGGGAATTTAAGGCTCGCCTCAGGGACAGATGTATATAAACGATGTAAATTAATTCAATATTTAATAACTTAATTGTATAAGTAGTATCTTGTTATTGTAATTGATAGTTAGTTAGTTAGGTAGTTCTCTTTTCATACTATTTATGTAAATATTTTTACTATATATACGGCCTCTTGGAAAGCAGAATTTGTATAGCCTGAAGAACTACCGTATCGAAATAAGATTAAATAATAATAATAATAAAGAACTATTATTAATAATTTTCCTATATCAATTAGAAAAATAGGTCCGCGATGCGAACATGTGGCTACCGCATCGAACATTCCTTGTCGATGAGCATGGAATGTGACATAAAGGGACAAAAATGGACACAATTTTGTTGGAAAACCTCCTCACTCGTGAAATAAGTCAGATAAAGCCCTCGAACGTCGGGCTTTATGCTATATAAAGCCCTCGGACGCTGCGCGTCCTCGGGTCTTTTTATAGCATAAAGCAGTTGTTATAGAAGAGGGGTAGAGCGCACATGAACAAGGTGTTGAAATATTCTTATGGTGGATTACTAGACAGTGCTGTTGGTTAGCTATAATGGCATATTTAAATGCATTTTTATTCCATTATTACATGTTATGGATAATTCACCGGTTAATAATCTTGGCACAAATTATTACTTGAGAGCTTTTGATCAATGACTTTATTTTTATTAGTTTAGTTTAGTTTAATTTATTAGATTTATCACTCTTTGGTGAACGGAATACCCCAACAGGCTAGAAGCCTAATTGATACGGGTTCCGAGGGCCTACGATTTAAGGTCGTTATCCGAGAAGACCCGAAAGTCTTACCATTTGCTGATATTATTGCAAAGTCAGCACTTTATCCTCGATTATTTTAAGACCCTGAGTGGAGGTCCGACCCAGGATTTGAACCTGTGTCTCCCAGGACCCAGCTCATATACATGTGTGGTAACCACTAGACCACAACAGCTGGTTTTATCAACAGCTGGTATTCTCAAACTCATTAATAATTCATGAGCCAACTAGCCAATGAAATCACTTTATTTTATCACATGACTGAGGCTGGATACTCGAGTAAAACACGTAAAAATCGACATATATCACCACAGTTATTAGATCAAACCCAGTTAATAATTCATTTTTTGAAGAACGAAACGACCTGCCCCCGTGTTCGCTCATCCTCAACTGAACAGAGTCTGTTAATTTTCTGAATAAATTTTACACACCCTCGTGAGTTCAGTCCCATGAGGATTTGTTCTCAAATGCGTTTTAAGTAAACATCCAATTAAATCCGTGTTCGATTGAGAAGCCATATAAACAACTCGTTTATCGTGTTTCATCAGGGGATCCAAACACTCGAAAACAATAACAATCATCATGTTTTCTTGTGTTTGGATCCCCTGATGAAACACTGAAACTCGTTGTTCATATATTACATCAAAACACATCTACCAGAAAAACACGGCATTCCATATAGGTCCCTTGAGTGTGAATCAAATATCTTGAAACACTGTTAATTACGATAGACTGTTAACAAGCAACAATCATAGTTTGTTTCTAAGCCAAAAAATGCATTTTAATAGACAAACATAAGCGCCAGCAGCATCACATGTCATGAATAATTCTCCAGTTAATGATTCACTATAAGTTAAAGCATAGGTGTTGTCATTTATTGACATCAGTTAACAACGAAAAACTTTTATTATGCAACCATACAAACAATTCCCATGCAACAAAATATTGTTCAAGCTAGACGAATTCCAATTAGAAATATGTTTACCTTAATGTATTTAAAAATTATAGCGGTCAATGACAATATGACATTGCTATACACTGTTTACCAGACGAAGAAATATAAAACAAAAACAGTCACAGACAGTATAAACATAGTAGCTACTCAGAAATATACACACTAATAAACTATACTGTTCTACCACTGTTCAAAAAATTGTAAAACGAGAAAGAACATACTTACCTTTCAACACTCACTGAAATACGAGGAAGCTTGACGAGCTTCGTAGATCTCCCCGAACAAATCGAGAATTTACCGACTATGCCACGATCAGGCCCACGATGATAGCGAGTTTGCGCATTACGATTTTAGTGAAACACTCAACCAAGCAAGCAACACAAACGTTGACTATATTGGTACCGCTGGTCAGCGGTACCCACAAAAACTGTGAATTTCATTTAACTATTTTGTTCAATTAGTGAATAATCATTAATGTTGATTACACTACAATTATAATATATTCATCTATTAACATATTATTTGTATAATTTAGTTTATATCAGGACGCGCATTGACCACAGAATTCTGAAGTGTTTTATCCTCAATAAATAGTTACAATGCTCTACTATCACTGAAAAATATATATCGTTGAACGAGACATCTCGCATTCGGGGACTATATGAAGAGGCGCTAAATGCTGTACTATACGTTTTATTTACAGGTCCACGTAAGTCTTTGCTTTTTAAGAAAAGGAGTACAAGTAATTATGTCATTAGTACCATTGCGACAAGTAAAATGAAGTCCATCACAGCATGCCTTTGGATAAAGACTACGCAGACAAATGATGTAGCACATTTTATAAGTTACGAAGTTAAAGGGAGTTATAATGCTTTTTTATTATATGACCAGAGTGGACCACGTATCACCATTACAAAACAACCTTCAGAAAGGTAAGAAATAAAACAAGAAAGATACGAACAAAAAGTCAATATTTTAAATATTGTGATATAAAAATGTCGTGTTGCGTACGTAGGCAGAAAAACAAATCGAAAAGGTTGGTGTACTTGCATTGAGAAATAATGTGTATGACGTCATGTTTCGAGCAAAGACCCTTTGTCTGGGAGTGAAACGTTTTCTCACATTACGTTTTCTCACATTACGAAGGGCGTCCTTACGAAAATATTGTATAGAATTCCATAGAATATTATATTGGAAATTTATATTCAATGGAATAGTCATAGGATTTTGCTTCCAATAATATATTCAATAGAACATTATAGATTATTATTCGATAGAATATTCTAGCTATATAATTTTAATTTCCATACCATTTTTTTATTTTGAAGAATATTCAATTGAAAATCCCATCGTATGTTACAACGGAATATTAAATGTGAAAACCGATGGAAATTTTAATATACTTCGGTTAACTATTTTCTGTTATTTTTAATTAATTTACATTCGCTGACAACAAGAACTCAAAAAACAAAAATAAATTATAAATTATAGGTAAAAATTTAATGGGATATCAAGAAAATAGTTTACTGGCTACATATAGAATATTCCACAGAATATTCATAATAATAATTATATGACACTAAATTACCGTAATAAGGAAAACCAAAACCTACATTTTGTCTTCTATCAGTACATGAAAATAATACTGTTCGTATATGAACAGTATTGTTTACTGAAATGTATCGACAGAGTATTCAATTCATACGTATGTATGTTATAGAATATTCAATAGAATATTTTCTGGTAATATCAGCAGAATATCCAATAAAATAGGCTTTGGTAATATTAACAAAATATTCATTAGAATATCAACAGAATATTCAACAGAATATTTTACATATATCGGTATATGCTATAGAATATTCAATAGTGGCTATCTAATAGTATAATCATAACAAGGAAACAGATTTATTGTCCAAATCTGACTGTTTTAATATTAATATGCTGCAAGAACATCAAATAAATAAGTTCAACTTGCAATATTTAGCGTGTATTATTGTTATTACGAGAAGATAACTCTTGATCAATTAAGTTGTTCAATTTCGTATATCCGATGTCCTGTTGCACGTGGTCTGTTTTGGTACAGGCGGGATACTCGCGTCACATTGATACTGTTTGTAAGGATACCTTCGTTGCATATTTCACTCATTATTACGATATGTAAGTCTGTATTAAAATACTTAAGCCTACTTTACTATACACTTGTCGTAAGAATCGTAACGCAGCAACATACGCAAGCGCAGTAAGCACTTCATGGTCAATTGAACTCTTTGTTCTTCCTAAATTCAAAGGAGTTCATCTACCATGAAGTGCTTACTGCGCTTGCGTATGTCGCTGCGTTACGATTCTTACGACAAGTGTAAACTAGGCTTTAAACAATGCAACCACCTAGATTTTGCTTCTTGGGATAGTTTTGGTTAGCATGCCAACCAAAAGGTCTGGGATGAGAATTTGTGAAATTCGAGATTTCCCATATATGGCTTCTCTATCCATATATTTGGTTGATGCATCGATTGCCTATGGTGTTAACCAATTCGAACAGTTTTTGTGATGAGATCTGAAAGGCAATCAAACCAAACTTTTGCTGAGCGAATTTTGATGTGCTGATTATAATTCATTTAAGATTATTGGTTTGTCATTACATTAGTCCTTCAATATACAGTACTGCTCAGAAATAACCTAACCCTGCGTTCGCGTTCGCAACGCGTTCCAAACGCGTACGGAACGAGTTCCGAACGCGTTCCGCGTTCCAGATGCGTTCGGAACACTATTGTGACTTCGGTTGAAAAGTTAATCGGAAAACTTCGTTAATATCCGACCTTAGTAAACTACTAAACGGGTTGAAATTGATCATTTGATTGCTGGACAGGTTATGGTATATGTTCATTAGACGAGAATAAAATAGAAAGTATGTCGTTCGGATATCCTATATTGAATATCATATAGAATATACTATTGAAAATGCTGTAGAATATTCCTTTTTAAACCAGTCCCAATTTATAATTGCATATTCCATAGAATATTTTATGGAATATGCTATAGAATATGCTATAGAATGTACTATTGAATATTCTCCTAATTTCACAATTTAAATGTGTAATTAATGGGAGGAATCTTAGCCGAAGCTAGAGCGGACTGAATTTCAAAATTTATTTTTAATATCCAGAATAGCTTTCATAATTTTGCTGTTGGTCAATATTGAAAATTTATTTGAAGTAAGGGTCCGTTCATTATTTATAGCATAGGGGTGGGTGGGATAATATGAGAGGGGGGCTATACAATGTTGAACTTGTTTTATGGGGGGTCCCTAGGATTTTTTTCAACCATGACAGTTTCACATTAAACGTATAAAGTTTAATATAAAAACAACAGTGTATAACAGAGACACTGTTATAACAAATCTTTAAATACAATAACTTATAAACAGTAACTTAGTATACATCTACCATTGCCTCGTGGTGTCTAAAAATAACTTAAAAGGAACGAGGAAGACCCACTTTATACCATGGATTCCTCTCTTAATATCTTTATGCTCCCTTGATATTAGAGATTTTAGCAAATGTATTTTAATAGTTGGTAATACTTACTTTGTTGCACACAACTTAAATCTCGAATGTAAATGAAACTAATCTAAAATTGTGAGTATTTTAATAACCAATTTCACAAAAATATTCAACAAACATTCAACATATTAATAGTCCCCAAATTAATACGGTGATATTATATTAGTAAACACTATAGGAATCCTTAATTGTTGTATAAAATATAAAAATAGTGTAACAAACTGCACGCAAGGGAAACAATCGTTATAGCTCTTTATATACCGAATTTTGTATATATAAATATTTCATTATGATAGGGGTTCAACATTTTTGAAAGCATCAAATAGGGAGTACTATAAAATTTGCTTATATGCAGGAATATCCCACACCCCTATGCTATAAATAATGAACGGTCCCTAAATTTGCTTTTTATAGCCATCAGAATGCGCAAGTTAATAATGGCAATTGGCATCATCTTTGCGCTACGTGGAAATCTCAAGGTGGAGCATACGCGATTTACAGAAATGGAAATATTGTGGACGAAGGAATAGTTGCCGAGAGAGAAACTATCCCGGATGGAGGGACATGGGTCCTGGGGCAAGATCAAGATAAGCCTGGAGGTGACTTCGAATTACATCAGGCGTTCCAGGGAGAAATCGCAGAAGTTAACTTCTTCAATAAAGTTCTTTCTCCAAAAGAGATTTTGAACATGTCGAAAAGCTGCTTAGAAACTCAGAATGGAAACGTAAAATCGTGGAGTGATTTTAGATCTGGAGTGAAAGGAGATGTCCATGAAGTACCTGCAACATGCTGTTAGATATTTATGTTGTTTTACTGTGGAATTAATGTTGACATTCGTTCATTGCATGTATTCAATGTTTATTAGGATTTACGGGAGATCATAAATCTCTCAAATATAGTAGCAGTTAACTTGTAAATGCTAACATTTTAAATTTATGCACTATATTTGACTTGCATGTACATTAATATATTACGATATCTCAGAAAATCCTAGCGAAAAGTGATGTTATATCCTTATATAATTTAACTAATTAGGAAACATGTTACCATATAACAGTAATGTATTTAATGTCAATGCTAATGTAAAGGAGCATGAGTGACGTAGAAAGATATGAATTTGGAGAACAAATTCGGCACGAGCCTCAGTTTGTATAAATTTAAATTCAGGTTATCAAAATAAAATCAAAGATTATTGCTTAATTCATTATAATTATTACATAATTAATTGTAAGCCAGCATAAAATACCAACAAAAGGCATATATAATAAAGTTTTAAGTGTATACTCTAACGTTTCGTTGTATACATTACAACATCTTCATACAGATATACTAGAAATACGTATCCGCAATAACCTCTCACCCAAAAACGGCCCGAAGCCGCAGGCCGATATTTATCTAATCCCGCCTACAAAAACGGTAAACAATTTATGTATTTTTTCATAATATCCTGGCTTGTTTTTGTGACTGCCTGTCATGTCGGCGTGATCTTGCTTCAGTGCTTGAGTGAGTGCTTGTTTTCGACCTCACCTACATCGTACCAGGGGTCTTATCTCCTGGGGCGGGCGGGAGCGTCGACAAAGTTGGGAATTCAATTATATCGTACTCGATTTCAATACTGAAATCAGATTTGAAATTACCGAATCTAAATACATAACATGCGCGTCTATTATATTACGAGAACGTGCTTATATCCTTCGTAAAAACGGTTTATGTACTTATATTATTTTTGTATATTATTGTCGTATATTATTTTGAACGTTATCTCGATGAATATTTAACCGTTTTCAATTTTGAAAACAGATTTGGAATTAGCGAGTCTAAATACATAACACTGCACGTACCTATTATATTACGCAAACTTGTACACCCTTCGTAAAAACCTCTTTATGTAGTTCGTCAGATCACATCGCCAGTGGCGGTATATTGTCCGATTAAAATATCGTCCGATTCAAACGGATCACCCCAAACGACTTTTTACTTCCTTATAAGGAGTTGGTCATACCATGTGCGGCTTATATATAAGCCCTATTTATTTTATTTTATTTCATCTCGTCTTACTCTGATGAAGGCTCCGCTCGAAACGTCAGTATCTCGTCACTAAATTATTGGCAGTTTACCACCTTTTCACTTTGCTCAGTGGTCAGAGCACTGCACTAGCATCGCAGGGTCGCGGGTTCAATTCCAGCAACGGGTCCCGGTTTCGTCTTAAAATGTATGTATTCCAACACTCGAAATTTTCCTTCACCATAAATCCTTTATATATCTAGTATCTCTATCTATCTCTATCTATGTCTATCTATATCTATATCTATATCTATCTATATCTATATCTATATCTATATATATATATATATATATATATATATATATATATATATATATATATATACACTACACTGATGAGGCCCAAAAGGCCGAAACGGTACCGTTTGTAGTTATATATATATATATATATATATATATATATATATATATATATATAGTCCCTGCCTCGGCGAGATTATAAGAAAGGCGAGGGGATAAGAAACCTATAATACTCATTCTCGTGTAAGGCGAAAAAGAACTTTCATTTTAGCAATTTTTTTGTGGTAGAGTTTCCCTTTAAAGTAAAATACATTAGTACATCAATGAACTGGATGGCTTTCAAACTTTGTCAAATATTTAAATGTTTCTTTACTTGCTTGTCAGTATTAACTAACCGTGTTGTTTTAATAGTACTATAAAAGTTTATGTTATGTGTTATGTTATGTGTAAAGTTTATGTTGCAGGCAGTGTATAAATACCAATCGAAAACTGTTAAAGGTTGGTGTATCTACCGGTCCGTATTGGTGTGTTGGAGGTCTATTAAGATCCCAGATCTTACTATAATTATAATTTATTATATTTTGTTATCAGATGTATTTATTTATATAGCTTTAGATATGATTACGGACGAATAGCCAATGTAATTTTTGAATATGTCTTATTAAGCCATTATTATTATATTATTATTATCCCCTCGCAAGTGAGGTCGCGAAGCGATGTCGTTTTGGGCGATCCGTTTGAATCGGACTACATAAAGAGGTTTTTACGAAGAGTATACACCTTTGCGTATATAACAGGTACGTGTGTTATGTATTTAGACTCGCTAATTCCAAATCTGTTTTCAGAATTGAAAACGGTTAAATATATTTATCGAGATAACGTTCAAAATAATATACGACAATAATATATAAAAATAATATAAGTAGACAAACCGTTTTTACGAAGGGTATATTCACCTTCTCGTAATATATATATATGTATTAAGACTCGGTAATTCCGAATCTGATTTCAGGATTGAAATCGAGTACATATTGGCCGAGATAACGTTCAAAATCTACGTGCGATATCTGTTAATGGAAGACGAAGTGTTATGATCGGCAGCCGGTTATTTAATCAGCAAACGACTGTAAATACGTATTATTATTTTGCCTTCTGTCGAGCGTGCTGTCTTAGCGTAGTGGTTAGTTTTAAGGGTTGCGATGCCGAGTATGGCGAGTTCAAATCCCACAACGGATATCCTTTTTGTGAGTTTTCTTCTTTCAATTTATCATTCTTTTATTTTTTGTCTTGATTTTTAACGGTTAGGTTTAGGGTTTGGTTAGGGTTAGGATTATGATTAGGGTTTATTTTATAATTATTGTTACGATTACTGACTGCCGGTCATACGCGGTCTGTGGGTCCTGGGGACCATGGTGTGGAAAATAAACTCTGGCTGGGTAGAGAAGGCGGGCGAGGGGTTATTTTACTCCTCGCAAGCGAAGGTGATAATCTCGCTGGGGCAGGGACCCATTTCTCACAAAAGGTACGTTTGTATATATAGCTAATTCAATTAAGGTTGTCCTTTAAGGTCAAAACTCAAAACCGCAAAACCTCAAACTCTAAGCGGGAAAAGCATGATGGGAGTTTATATGTGGAGGTTAGTTTGAATTATTGCCACACGCAAGCGCCCATCATGCTTTTCGCGCTTAGAGTTTGACCTTTTGTGGTTTTGAGTTTTGAATTTAAAGGACAACCGTAATTGAATTAGCTGTATTGCCTTCAAATAGCTGAATTTGCCCACTAGCCCAAGTATCCCGAGTCAACGCCTAGCTGGCGTCTTGTTAATTTTAGAGATCGAATGAAATGAAACACTAAACTGAAACGCTAAAGGTACGTTTACACACTGCGATTAATCGGCCCGATTTCTGGTTTAGCTGGATGTTAAGTGGAGAAACAGTCAGCGGAGTGTCCCGTGGGCTCATTTATCTTGGCGTCTTCCTGTCTCTCATTACTTAACATGCATTTAAACCAGAAATCGGCCCGATTAATCGTTGTGTGTAAACGTACCTTAAACCATAGCATTGTCACGAGAAGTACACTGTAGTTGATAACTTTTTTACAAATTGGTAGCGTGGCCGACTGGTCTAAGGCGCTGGTTTAAGGCAACATACATTTCGATGGCGTTCACTACTCATTTTATTTTATTGCACATTACCGTAAATTATTTTTCTTAATTAATTCTAGAGATGGAATGAAATGGTTACATGATGCGAATACGGGTTTAAATTTTATAATATAAGCGTAGAAAGAACTCACCATGTTCCAATTACATGATGGGAATACGGATTTAAATTTTAGGTAAACGCAGAAAGAACACTTAAGCATAGCAATCTCACGAGAACTATAGTGGATAAAGTATTACTAATTGGTAGCGTGGCCGAGTGGTCTAAGGCGCTGGATTAAGGTAGCAGTCATTTCGATGGGGTGCCGGGTCGAATCCCACCGCTGCCACTACTCATATTATTTTATTGAAATTTTACCTAGAGATTATTTTTCTTTATTAATTCTAGAGATACAGTGCGATATATTATCCGAGGGTGATAATTTCGCCGCGGCAGAAATTATATAACTGGTCCCGGTTTGATCTTAAAATGTATGTATTCCAACACTCGAAATTTTCCTTCACCATAAATCCTTTCAACATGTAGTTTGATCGAGTGAAATGCCAAATATTACCTGTAATATATCCATAATCTTATTCCGGCATGAGTATGATTTGAGTATGATTTATTTTGAGTCGATCACGCAGGATAAGGTTGCCCTATTTATCCGAGCCAGAGGCTCATGTTTTAAGCGCTCGACTATTCAGTTTATCACTCTTAGGTGAACGGAAAACCCAACTGATAGGGATTCCGAGGGCCTACGATTTAAGGTCGTTTTCCGAGAAGACCCGAAAGTCTTACCATTTGCTGGTGTTATTGCAAAGGCAGCACCTTCTCCTCAATTATTTTAAGACCCTGAGTGTTGGTCCGACCCAGGGTTTGAACACGGGTCTCCCAGCTCATAAACATGTGTGGTAACCACTAGACCACAACAGCTGGTATATTACCACCATATATACAGAACTCGTGACTAGGCTCTCGGCAACGGCTTCCGTAGTTCAGTGGTCAGAGCACTGCACTTAGCATCGCAGGGTCGCGGGTTCAATTCCAGCCGGAAGGCCTTGAAGTTGCATTTTTCGCGACTGGTCCCGGTTTGGTCTTAAAATGTATGTATTCCAACACTCAAAATTTTCCTTCACCATAAATACTTTCAACATGTATAGTTTGACCGAGTGAAATGCCAATATTACCTATTTTATATATATATATATATATTTTATATATATATATATATATATTTTATATATATATATATATATATATATATATATATATATATATATATATATATATATATATATATATATATATATATATATATATAAATGTAGTGATAGAAACTATCGTGAGGATAGAAACTAGCGCATACAAAATCGTACGGATAGAGTGCTCAATGCGTACGCAGAGCGGTATAACACAAGATGAGAAACACAAGTTACTTCGTCGAAATTTTATTTACTGCAGAACTGTTTCGTATGGCAAGTGTTAAGCTTGCCACACTCATCAGGTAAATGATATAATATTTTGACAGCGCAACGGAATATATACAATAGATGCATAATTAATAATATATACAATAGATGCATAATTAATATATACAATAGATGCATAATTAAAAATTTATCATCATATGCCACCTCGAACTAAGCTCTCTCAACAAACGGAACGAACTCGTATCCACATGCCGACACCGGAAGAAATTCCTACTACGATAACAATCTCACCACTACATGTAACATGATCAAATTAATTATGCATCTATTGTATATATTCCGTTGCGCTGTCAAAATATTATATCATTTACCTCATGAGTGTGGCAAGCTTAACACTTGCCATACGAAACAGTTCTGTAGTAAATAAAATTTCGATGAAGTAACTTGTGTTTCTCATCTTGTGTTATATATATATATATATATATATATATATATATATATATATATATATATATATATATTTTTTTTTTTTTTTTTTTTTTTTTTTTGAGCGGAGCATGGTAGCACCAACTCCTTATAAGGAAGTAAAAAGTCGTTTTGGGTGAACCGTTTGATTCGGACAATATTTGGATTTTGGGCGAAGGAGGCCATTGGCGAGTGGTGATCTGACGAACTGACGAAAAAAGCTGACGAAACATAAATGGGTTTTTACGAAGGTTATACACGTTTGCGTAATATTATGGGCACGTGCGTTATGTATTTGGACACGCTAATTCCAATTCTGTTTTCAGAATTGAAATCGAGTAAATAGAGACCACAAATACAAATACGCGATCTGGGCACTGGGGACCATGGATGGGAAAATAAACTGTAGGGGTGGGGTGGGGTGGCGATGGGAGAAGTGTTAGAAAAGGCGAGCGAGGGGATTATTGCGTATTCGTATTTCTAGTTTAGTATATATTGCCAACCTTTCTCTGTAGGTTCTTTCTTTCTGGCTCCATTTGCCTTCTTTTCGTCGTGTTCAGGTCTTGGGAGCTGTACGTTATTTGTCATTTTTCGCGGGCTCATTCTCATTCGCCAACGTTAGCAAAGCGTTTATTCCTTCGATTTCCAAGTCAGAGAGTTCTTTTCCGGCTTCCTTTCCGTAATAATTAGGACTTGCTGGCCTTTGTAGAGCTCCAGCGTTTCCTTGGAAGTCTCGTTGACCGTCACTGGAATATTCTTCTATATTATCGCCGAAGACAATCTAAGGTCTTACTGTTACGGATAGCTTTCGATTTCGACGACACGTTAATTCACAGTCAGTAATGATCGATATTAACTCTTGGTACGTACACTCTAGTATCGTTTCACGCATACAATTCACTATCCTTTAATGTGAAATAAACGTTTAAAGAGAGTGTATAACTTTCGACTCCTGACCAAGGTAAGACCTTGTGCCAACTGTGGCGGGCTTTTTCCCGCGCGAATCCTTATATGGGCAAAACAGGGTATCCAAAACACCGGTGGGAGTTGTGATACCACTTACACACTACAAAATATTTAGAATAGTTATTTTTGCCAAAAACAGTGAAAGCTATGACAGGAAGATCCTTTGGGCATCTTGGTAATACATCGGCTAGCTGTTGTAAATGGGAATGCTCTTGCAATTAACATTTCTTGAAACTGTGTTAATACTTGCAATTGTTTAGGAACGGAATCATTGTGTTCTGAACTGAAAACCTTTTGGGAATATTTTTATCACGGAAACACCTAGAACAAACATATAGTTGGACAACTGTTTTGGTTTTGTTCTCAATGGCCAAGCTTCATGACATATCATGTACATTGATATAGATACACAGCTGCATTGCTTTATGGAATTGGTTACTGTTTTCTTTAGCTGATTAAAGATTTGTGATCATGTAATTTTACATATTAAGTTGTATTTTGTTCAGTGACATTTGGTTTAATTAATAAGAAATGTTGGGCAACCTGTTTTCAGGACAACATTCATCAGAAATATTTTGTTCAGCTAAAATTTCATTTATCTTATGTATGTTCTTTTTTTCCTAAACTGGGGTTGAGGCATATCTATATAATTTGTTTATTCTTTTTTCGAGGCATTGATTATGTTTTTATAAAAAGATTATGTTTTTATAAAGTTCATTTGACAGTGTTCTCTTTTTTGATGTACAATGCTTCTCGTCAACTTGTTTTGTTCTCAAATTATGTTCAATCAGGTATTGAGTTAATGTTTGTTTTTGATCTTTTATGGCGGCTACGCGAAATTTTATCACAAGTCAGTATTGCATCATCTCTTTCACAGCACGATTTAGTGTGATTAATGTAATTTGCATCACTAAATTCAACAATGATGAAAAACCATCCATCTGGATAATGTTGTTGTAACTGTTGCAAAGAGGAAAACTCTTCAACTCTACTACAGAGGATGGTGGACAGCTGTCACGTGGATATCTCGACCATGAAATTGCTTTATTTTCTCATCGTTTGCGTGAAGTTGATCGGCTGAAACATTTGCATTGGACACAGAAATACCGAATATTTTACGATTGTTATTCAAATTTTCCTTTTAAAAGGCAGCGATACTGTTTAAACTATTATTGGGCTATCGATATCTGCAGGATTTTGTGGGGTAAATGTCTTTTTCTACCTTGTTTTGATCATTTATGTAGGTCGTGTCGCCACGTGATGACCCGAGTCCGTGTTTGTCAACAATATTCAAAGTAAAAAATCTCGAATTCCCATGGTTCGATTTCTCTAATTAATTTTTGCATAATGAGTTGTTAAACAAATGTGCAATCTTTGATTCTATCCGAACTTTTCATGTTATTCGCCTTTGATTTCAGCCTTTACCGAGATGGCGTCTCGTATTTGAGGGGACATTGCACCTATAAAATTTTTTTTTTTAAGAATTTCGGAAGTCCCTAGCTTTATTCTTTAGGGTAAATGTTAACTGAGTTTTAGAAGAATATTCAACGTGTGAAGTTTGTTATTTGGCTATTTTTATATATTTAAATTTGGATTTTGGGATGGTATCTGGTTGTCTTCGAGGATCTGAAGATATGTAAACATACGAATTTTTGCTTCTTGAGGTTAGTTTCTTTTCTAGGCTTATAGATTAATATATCCGATGGCACAAAAATGGATCATGCTCCACCAATTTGTCAAATACCTGGGAAAAAATACCAAAACGAAGACCTGCTGTATCTTTGGGAAAATTTGGTTTGGTTTTATGAAGTTCCTTTTTAGATTTTGGATAGTTCTAGTTTGCATGCAGTATCTATCTCTCACACCATTTCTATTTTCTATGCTTATGAGTTATGCCTATAGTTTACTATAACTTATACCAAACATAATATAATTCTGCTTGCCTTTCTAAAGGTATCAACATTTGGTATATCAACATCTGGTATCAACACTTGTATATGTTGCTTTACTATAATTATTGTACATAATTGTTATTCTTATCTTGTTATTGTTATTCTTATCTCAGGAATGCTTTTCATGCTATAAGGCGGCTAAGGCCTTTTCGGTATGCCATGGTTGGAGCCTTGAAGGCTACTAGATTGAATTCCTAGTGTATACTATTATTGTGCCAACTCTTACATTGCAGGAATTATCTGCACTTCAGGATTTTCAAAAGAGGATTTTAGAGTTAGTAATATACCTGTATTTCTTAATTAAATGTTGCATAAATGCAGTGTATATGCCAAAAGTAATATTAAATGCACTTTATTAATTTGTTTTGAGATTGCATGACCAATCAATTATGCAAGCAATACTTGCTCTAATCATGTCCTCTTCCTCTAATATATGTATATATTACTTTGTTAACTTGTACAATGATTAGATACCAATTATAAACAAGACTATCATAATACTTGTTCATGATCAACACATTTTTAAGCCAAAGTATGTACAAGTGCATATGTTTATATTATAGTAGAGTACTCCAGATACTTCCTACCATTTTTATTTAGGAATACAATTTATTCTGAAAATACTAAAAATAATACACTTGTTTCATTTGAATAACACACATTTAATAACACACTTGAATAACATACATGTTTTATATACATTCGCTGTATATAAACGCTCGATATAAACACACATTCCGTCTCTCAGACAGAATTTAGAAAACTAAAATGTTGACAGAAATGCCCGTTCAAACTTTAAAATGGCGAACTATGCATAGTAAAAGAGAATTCGTGAGCAGAATCGCAACAATAGAGGTATATCACGCTCTCTTCAGCAAAAATTCCAGCCTGACATCCGTGAGTATCAAAAGCGTCCATCTTCAGAAGATGTTACCTTCGAAACAGTCCAAGCACAAATGACAACCGCGCGGAAAAACAAGCCCGCTAACCGTGATCCTTTGCGCGTTGCTGTCCAACCTCCTCTGACTCTACTACACAAATCATCAAAATAGACCCATTTGCCTTCAATTTGAAGAGCACAAGTAAAATCACTTTGAAAACATCGAATTAACCCTTTCAATATATAGGAAGTATTATTAATTACAATTTGCTCATGGATAATTATATATTTTATTATCTCAGTAGAAAACTCAATGAAAACAAAGTCTGAGTTGACCGCAGATTTACAAATAGGCTCTGATGTTACACCTGAACAATGTTACAATTTAATTTGCTTGGCTTTGTGAAAATGTTTGAGACAAACATTGGCCAAGATGTACGATGAAATCCAGTCAGTTTTAAAGCAGCATGAGATACATATAATGCAAAAAAATTGGTATTAATAATCACACTTTTTCAATCACACTGAATCAAACTGGCAGTAAGATTCAAATATTCATCTGGGTCATTTCCTTCGGGTTTAATATGCCAAAGGTTTGTTCTTCAAATAATTGACTGAAACAGGCATTATTGTCTCTAGCACGAAATGTGCTGCAATGCTGTGTAAGATAATACAGAACACGTTCTCGTATTTGTGGCAAATGTTTCTTTATTTGCGTTGAATTCGAATATTCTAACAAGCTGTTGAATAATAAGTCTATGAATTCTGTTCTAACTGATACTTTTGACAAAAATAAATTTCTAGATACCTCCAAAAACAATCTACTGCACATGAATAAACCCCAGAGTTATCGAACACTGAATTAATGAAATGCACGCTGAGGCTTGTCAGAATTTTAGCCATTATTTAAACACAATGGACGTGTGCCCAAATATGACTAGCCTGTAAAAAGTAGCCGTGTATTTTTACGAGCCCGCACGCTACGCCACTAACGCACCCGCAAGAAATAACGTCTGCGTCTCGAGGGCAAAAATTCCATACTAATGTCGTTGATATTCCCTGGATCTAGGCATCTCCATTGATTGGTAAACATGTTCACTTGATAAAAATTAGAATAATTTAATAAAATTACGAGCCGGTAAATACAGTTTTCTGTAGCTCCGGGCTCTTTCCGGTCTGCAATTTTGATCAGAAGAGCCTGGGTACGAGTGCGTCAGCAATACCATAGTCAATAGCAATATAGTCCGTAATACTTCAACGTCTAAGTGATGCGAACCATTTCGCAGATGACCAGGATTAAAAATAAGTTTCTTATTCATTGCAAACGAAGACGTTCTGAAGGAAGACGTTTTGACGGACTCTGGACTTATTAATATTTCTAAAACAACAGAAACAAATTTATACTTAAACATTTAGTGGTTCAGGATTGGTCCATTCTTTGTTTCTACAACAGAAGATATAATACGTCGTTCTAATGGCGATAGAGATCATGTTTCGGATGTAGTATTATTGATGTTTGTTATCGAGTCCTAAATCATTTAACATTTCAATAAAAGTATGGCATTCTTTATCGAAAATTCCGAGTGAGCTGCTGGAGATATTAACAAATTTAACACTTGTGAAGTCCTCATTCTGCTTTCTTACTAGATCTTTGTACTTAGCTTTCGTAACGTTGTTGGTAAGGTTAGACTCAATTCCTACGGTAAGTTCAACGATGTAAAGGTCGTTGTTTGAAGTGGAAAGAAGTAAATCTGGGCGTTGTTCGTCTCCAGTAGTTATAACTGAGGTGCTTTCAAATCCAGGAAGATCAACGAACAGGTTACATCCGACTACAGATTGAAAATTTTTTGCGAGAAAACTGACAATGGAATCGTGTCTCCAAGTAAATCGTTCTAGGTAATGTTGACAACCGGCAACAACATGTAGAAGAGTAATAATAATAATAATAACTTTATTTAATGAGGGTAAAATACGAGGTATTACCTCTGTACGAGGTATTCTAATTAATAGCCCTCTAATACTTTAAATATTAGCAATAGTACACCAGCACAAGCACATCTGAGGCCAGAACGATTAGATAAGCTTGTGTTCTTGGCAGAGAAATTAAATACGTTCATGTGCTATTTGTAAATATGACATTTGTAAATATTATTGTAAATCTTACCTTTATTATTATATTGTATTTCTTCGTAGTCATATTGTTTATAATCCATTTTAATATTTATTATAATTATTTTTAAAACTGCAATCTAGCGCGAGTAGCGGCATGCTGCATGAATGTGTTTATTAACCGTATTTTCGAACTGGTTGGAAGCCAGATAACCTTGTTACGAAAGTATACAGTAACCGATCTTCCAAATAAAAAACTCTCTGGGTCTCTGCAAGTGATACTTCATGTTCGATTTTTCTTGTACTACTCCGATAAGCAAGGAAGAGCACCAAATTCACCACGCCGGGCACGAAAGATGTCAAAATCGGAAAGCTTGTTGTGCTTTCTTCGGTTCTCAACCAAATGTTATAAATCTCTGTACAAGGATAGCTTTCTCCTTTTCAACAAATCGTATGTTTTTTATTTTTTTATATTTAACGGTTTTTGGCGGGAAAATGAAGTAGCAGAACGGACACTAAAATTAAATTTTTGCAAAATAAAACATTTTGAAGTTACATCTTCAAGATCATGGTGAAAAAACTTCAAAACTAAAAAAAATAATGTTGAAAAATAATTGGGGGTATCCTTGTACAAAGATTTATAAAATTTGGTTGAAAACTGAAGAACGCTCTGTGTTAAAAAAAAGTCTGTCGTGCCCGAAATGTTCGTATTAACAACTACATGAAGACCGCCATGTCTCCATCGACGGCTAGAAGTTCGAACTGTCTTTTAGCCAAGAATTACATGGACGTATTTGCAACCGAATATGTTGAACAGACATCTTCATATCCAATGCCACTAATCCAGTTGGTGTCTTCGTGGAGAAATATATTATCATCAAAAAATTAAAAAGTTCTCAGTTATACTTCCAAAAACACATTTGTTTTTGTAAGCGAAAATACTGGGTATTCCTATTGCCATTATAAATCCGCCATTTTGAACATTATATCGGTCAATATTTAACCGTTTTCAATTCTGGAAACAGTTTTGGAATTACCGAGTTTAACTTTGAACCATCTCTTTCTATTGATATGTCTGGAAAATAACCATAACTGTTACGAAAGCTATATATTTTCTAAAAGCCCAATAAACCGGCTTTTACTAGTGCTTTTAAATTTCCAGAACAAGACACTATAAACTATGTTACTGTAAATTAGGATCGATTATCATAAATCAGGTTGAAAAACTTGCATTTTTCTAGAAAAGGCCATCTTGCACGCCCGCGTAGCATCATGAAAATTGAAAATGCCAGTTGTTTATGAAATCAAGTCAAACTTGGGGTGTGAGTGGATTCATGTGCATATATGGCAATTGTCGATTTTCAATTTTTAATCTTGCGTTACCGTGTGCCGTGTTTTTCGATTGACGATTTCATGGTTCTTCTATATAGGACCCATTTTTCCTGGGCCGGACAAGAAAGAGTTAAATACATAACATTCGTGCTTATTGTATTACGCAAACGGGCATACACGTCGTGAAAACCTGCTTATGCAGTACCGTTTTTCTCACAAATAAATACTGGCCAATTAAAACGATAACCCGAAAGGGCGTACTCGGAACTACTTGGCAAACAAATTAAGCGAAGCGTTCAATGGCGATTTGTGGGCTGCTACTTCGTGTACCGAACACAGAATATTATATCATTGAAATATTGAGTTTAACAGTAATTAAAGTTAGAATTCCTTTATTTCAGTGTTATAGTTAGTAAGATTCTGAATCCCGAGAATTGCGATTTATGATCTATACAAATACACGGCGTGGGAGGTCTGGGGATCATGGATTGAGAAAATCGCGCAGTGGTTAGGTTTGAAACTCTAGGGAATAGATAAAAAGGCGGCGACCGTTTAATCCGCCAGGATTAGTAATATATATATATATATATATATATATATATATATATATAATTAGCAATTATACCATGAGCTCGAGTCGTATATGAGCTGATAGCCGACGAGGCGAAGCCGAGTTGGCTATCAGCTCATATACGACGAGAGCGAATGGTATAATTGCTTTATAAGATCAGCAAACACCGTATTATGATACATTAAAAAATTATTTGTATTTATTGATTAATTTAACATCATTACGTCAACAATTTAAAATTAACGACTTCCGGCGCGGCCGACTTCCGCGAACGACAAATTACATGTAACTTCCGTCATGCTCAATAACAAAATCTGTGATCAGTGTTTGTCAAAGAAAAGTCAAGACTCGAACGCGTGGTTTACAACAGACCACTACAAGTTTTAAATGATATTCAACGTTGATCATATTAAAATGCATCAGTTATAAATATTAACGTTGCAGTTATTAAAATTGAATGTTGGGCCGTTAGCCAAATGAGTGCTTTGATTGCATACAGTGATGGTTTGGTTTTCGCCGTTGACATTGCCGGGTCGGGTTTCAACAAGTGGCAGTGATCCGGAAGCATCTCGTTCAAATGAATCGCCGGGATTTTCAATATCTTGCTCCGTATTTTCTTCTGGATAAAGCGTATCGCCATCGGGTTCCAGGTAGCTGCTCAAGAGGGATGACATTTTCTCCTGTTGTTGGATTGAAGGACGAATGCTATATGCTTCGATGGACTGATCAGATTTATGGCCAGTGACGGATTTTATGTGTCGAGTTTCGACATGTGCTTCGGACAAAGCGGTTACCGAAGTAGCTCTGATTGAGTGGTTTGTGAGAGGTGGATCTATTCCTGCTTTTGTTGTCATCTGGCGAAGCATGTTGCCCAACGTCGATTCACCGATGGGGGAATTATAATACCAGACATTGCTTTTGAGCGTTGACGTTGTCTAACTTTGTGCATTTGGGCCTTTGGAAAAGGGCATCACAACTCGGATTCAAATGACTGAGGTAATTCTGGATGGTTTTAACGGGACAAAACCGTGACTGTGGTTTGGCAAATATTTTCCCGTCTGATTCGTCTTCGACATCACCGAGACCGCCTTGGTGGTTCTTCGTGGTAGGAATAGAGCCAGCAGCTTCTCTATTTACCTCAAAATACACTTTCCCTTCTGCTGTGGATCTCAAGGCAAGCATGTTTGGTTTGAGCTGCCTCTGGTTCTCTCTTCCTCGTCTACCCAAGTAAAAAGCAAGGTAAAACCATGTTGTACGCAGTAGTTGTGCTGGGTCATCGCTGTCTGCAGGTCCTAGTTGACCAGTGCTAAACAACAACTTTATTTGTTGTTGTGTTACTGGCTTTTTGTGTACCAGGCCTGTTATTTTGCCTGTTTTTCTGAGATGTTTAACAAAGGCGTCAAGTACGGAATTTGCTTCGGAGAAATTGGGGTCACCAATGATTGAAAAACCTTTGTTGTTTTGTGGACTTCTTAAAAACCTGTCAATAGCGGCCCGAATGGATTTCATCGTGTTTTTTTTGTAGTAAGTCCCGTCTGCTTGCCTAGCCGACGTGTAGAAGAGCTTCAGGCATGAATTCAACTCCGTTTTGACATTTCGGTTATGTTCGGACCTTTAGAAAGCTCAGTAGAAGACATGAACCAATCTAGAATTTTAAATATTTTAATATTGTTTGGTTTTTAAATAATTCCCGCTTTTTTGGAAAAAATTGCAAAAAATATGTTCAGTATTTGTTTACTTTTTTGTTAATGTTATTTATTGGCAATTACTTACCATTGAATATTTTTATTCCATCTTTGTCATCTTTTTTGTGTTTTTTGGTGTTGTATTATTCAGCAAAATTTGTATTTCATCCTCACTCACTTGGGCAAAACGTTCAGCCATTTTGTTTTTTCATTACTAATGGTATATGAGGTGATATACGGCTAGTAGCAGAACCAATCAAATTGCAGAATAGCTCATATACGGTGTTTGCTGATCTTATAAATATATATATATATATAATATATATATATATATATATATATATATATATATATATATAACTACAGACGGTACCGTTTCGGTCTTTTGGGCCTCATCAGTGTAGTGCTGATGAGCAGGATGAAGATAACTGCTATTTACAGTCACCCTTGATGCCACACAAATGTGGGACATCAAAAACCATTTCAGAGTACTCAAACTGCAAGCAGTGAGCGTGCGCACAATGCATAAGCGACAATGGTTTTCATCCTGTAGAGTGCTCTATATGATCTAAAGGTCATAGAGCGATATCTAACTACAGATATCCAGCGATATCTAACTATATATATACCACCATAATATATATCACCATAAACCACTATATATATATCACCATAAATCCTTTCAACATGTAGTTTGATCGAGTGAAATGTCAAATATTACCTATAATATACCCAGAATCTTATCCCGGCATTACCAGCATATATACAGAACTCGTGACTAGGCTCTCGGCAACGGCTTCCGTAGCTCAGTGGTCAGAGCACTGCACTAGCAATCGCAGGGTCGCGGTTCAATTCCAGCCGGAAGGCCGCTAAGTTGCATTTTTCGCAACTGGTCCCGGTTTGGTCTTAAAATGTATGTATTCCAACACTCGAAATTTTCCTTCACCATAAATCCTTTCAACATGTAGCTTGATCGAGTGAAATGCCAAATATTACCTATATATATATATATATATATATATATATATATATATATATATATATATATATATATATATATATATATATATATATATATATATAATATATATATATATATATATATATATATATATATATATATATATATATATATATATATATATATATATATATATATATATATATATATATACAGTATATATATATGATTTAATAATATTATAATAATTTGAAACTGATCTAGACAAAAAAAACTTTATACAGAATTTTCGGCTGCAGACTGTCAGCCTTCCTCCGTGACTAAAAAGCGCTATATTTACATAAAACGTTAAAACTTATTGCATTTATGGATTCTCAAAGCTATTAGTGCACCTATGGGATTTAAGCAGCGGTGTATAGTTCGTTGGAAATTCTTTCTCTCGTTGATTGCGTCTTTGTCCAAAGTTGAGTCATGCCAAGACTCTAGAAATAATCGTTGTTCATAATTTGTTATTCCTCTTTCAAGAATTGTCGCGTACTTAGGGTGGATATCATGTCCTGTCGTCTCAGCGTGATGCTTAATAACAGATTCATTATAGGTTCGTCTGCAGGGATTATGTTCTTTTCCTAAGTACGTGACAATTCTTGAAAGAGGAATTATAACAAATTATGAACAACGATTATTTTTAGAGTCTTGACCATTTATGGTGGTGTAAACCTGCAACTCCCTAATATATATATATATATATATATATACATATATATATATATATATATATATATATATATATATATATATATATATATATATATATATATATATATATATATATATATATATATATATATATATATATATATATATATATATATATATATATATATATATATATATATATAATTATTATTTGGTTTCGGACATGAAAGTCTGCGCCATCCTTCTTGCCCTAATCCCCTTGAATGTTGGACCTGTCATTTCTCCCACCCCCTCAGTCTGCTTGAGCTGATCGATTGTAAAAATAGCAAATGATCTAACGTTTCCCATCTAATTAATTATTAGCTTGTTTATCTCCCGTGCATTTGATTGGCTACTTTCTTCTTGTGACACCCTTTTCGCATATATATATATAAGCCCTATTTATTTCATTTCATCTCGTCTTACTCTGATGAAGGGCTCCGCTCGAAACGTCAGTATCTCGTCACTAAATTCTTGGCAGTTTACCACCTTTTCACTTTGCTATATATATATATATATATATATATATATATATATATTATATATATATATAGTACAATATATATAGTACAATATCTACAGACACGTGTTTCGCCACGTATTCTAGGTATGGGCATGAGAACTAATTATACACAAACGATTGCCAGTGACAACCGCTTGTGGGATAAACAGCGGTCATGCGCACATCCAGAGAGCGTGAAGCGGTATAGGGCCAGAGTGCTCAAACTACCACAAGGGTAGTCACTCACACCCACCCATTCAACACACCCACATTATATATATATATATTGCATTTGTCGCAACTGGTCCCGGTTTGGTCTTAAAATGTATGTATTCCGACACTCAAAATTTTCCTTCGCCATAAATCCTTTCAGCATGTACTGTAGTTTGATCGAGTGAAATGCCAAATATTACCTATAATATACCCAGAATCTTATCCCGCCATTGCCGCCACCATATATACAGAACTCGTGACTGGGCCGCAACTGGTCCCGGTTTGGTCTTAAAATGTATGTATTCCGACACTCAAAATTTTCCTTCGCCATAAATCCTTTCGGCATGTAGTTTATATAATATATATATATATATATATATATATATATACTAAAACGAATGTGATGTTGTTCACGGAATGTTGAAAGTGCTCAATACCATAAAGGTAGAGCGAATATATAGTGAAAGTGGTCTTACCTCAAAATGATAAAAGCCGCAACTGTCAGTTTCATGCAAGGCGATTTTCAGGCGAAATTCGCCTGAAGATTGCCTTGCGTGAAACTGACAGTTGTGGCTTTTATCATTTTGAGGTAAGACCACTTTCACTATATATATATATATATATATATATATATATATATATATATATATATATATATATATATATATATATATATATATATATAAACCCTACTTATTTTATTTCATCTCGTCTCACTCTGATGAAGGGCTCCGCTTGAAACGTCAGTATTTTGTTACTAATAAACTTGGCAGTTTACCACCTTTTCACTTTGTTATATATCCAAAACACTGTCTAGTATGCAGCACTCTGACTACTTTTTTTAACATTAAATATATTACTGTTATATGGTAACATGTTATCAATTAATTATGTAAGACAGTGTAATTATCACTTTTGCTAAACATAAGGTTTTACTGTAATATCGCAATATACATATACAAGTCGATAACGTGCATACATTGGAAATTCTAGCAATTACAAGTTACAGTGTAACTGTTACTATACTCGAGAGAGTAACTTATGATCTCCCGCAAATCCTCATAAACATTGAATGCCAATATTAATTTTACAGTCAAAGAGGAGAAACGTCTAACAGCATGTCGCAGTTACTTCATGGACATCTCCTTTCACTCCAGATTTAAAATCATCCCACGATTGTATGGTTTCATTCTGGGTTTTTAAGCAGCTTTTCGACATCTCTAAAATCTCGTTTTGTGAAAGGACTTTATTAAAGATATTAACTTCTGCGATTTCTCCCTGGAACGCCTGATGTAATTCGAAGTCACCTCCAGGCTTATCTTGGTCTTGCCCTAGGACCCATGTCCCTCCACTCATGAAAACTACTCCACGGGCAACTGATTCATTGACCACAACACTTCCATTTCTGTAAATCGCGTATGCTCCATCAGTTTTCCACGTAACGCAAAGATGATGCCAATTTCCATCATTAACTTGCGCATTCTGAGGGCTATAAAAAGCAAAGTTTACTTTATTTTCAATATTGACCAACAGCAAAATTATGAAAGCTATTCTTGATATTAAAAATAAATTTTGAAATTCATTCCGCTCTTCACCTAAGATTCCTCTCATTAACACATTTAAATTGTGAAATTATTGTGACGTTGACCTTACTTTATAATTTGTAAGAGCAGACAACGCACTTTTTGAAAACACTGACCGTGATCAACTTGACGATGTATTCTAGTGTAAAATTAAAATGTCATATTGCCTTGATTAGAAAATAAATAGTTTGATGGTAACTTCCTCCTGTTTCATGATAACTGAAAAATGAAACTTTTGATAATTTGAAAAAGTGTGTATGAGTGTTGTTTTGAGAAACGTTACGCCAAGTTACGGAGGATTGAAATGATCGTCTTTATAATGTTCAGCGCTTTTTCTCCTTCAATTATAATGGAGGCCAAGGCTGTTATATTGCCACTAGAAACTGATCTCGAAGAAATCTTTAACAGTAGTTCAAAATCTAAAACTATTAACCGCTTAACTCGAGCATCGATAAAAAAGAGCTGAAATTTGATTTTGTTGAAGCAGCTGTTAATATTTTTTGCCACTTGTGCGAATAAGAAGCATTTTACACAGGAGACAAAGAGATACCTGAATCGACTTTACGATTCTTAAGAATAACGAGCCGTTCATTCCTCGACACTGCAGCTATTTTCAAGGATAATAGCAATAATTATTAATAATAATAATATTAATAATAATATAAATAATAATAATAATAATATTATATTTAATAATAATGTGTTAATATAATTAATAATTATATTAACACATTATTATTATCTGATTAATTAACCGCATTGCAACATAACTAAATTAGCTACAAAGGATAATGAGAATTACCCGAAGTAATAAATGTGAAACGATTGAATTAGATCTATAATGCTACAATAATGTAATGAATAGTAGCGCAGTAGATACATTGCTATCATGCTGTTAGGTTTGTTTGCTTGTTAGGTTTGTTAGCTTTTGGAGCCAATCAAAACGCAGAATAACTCGTACCAAGGCTCTTCTCAAAATGGTACGAAATTGCGTTTTCGAAACGACGCCATCTTGTTTCGCATTCAAGGAGCAATATGGGATTCAACGGATTACAAATTTCATTTTTAAAGTATTTTGAACATGAACTTCACTGAATTTGAAAGTGTGATGTACCACAGTTTTCGTAAGTTGTATACGAAGCCGCCACTGAGGCCGTCGAAACGTCAGTCACCGACAATAGTCTTTCTCGAGACTACAACAACCTGGACGATGAACTTCACACTGTTAATGATACTCCTAGGATCAAACCATTTACTTTATACGAAGTCGTTGGCAAAGTTACAACAAAATCAGGTAAGCATTTATATCTTTAATTTCCAAGATCTCTTTCCTAATACATTTTATCTTATTTTATTTTTAATAGTGATCTCTTTAATTTTATCCATGCTACTGTATACTGTAATTTTAGATATCCTATTATTAGGCTGTATCAGTGTCACCTTATATATTATCATGTAAAATTTCTGAAGATACAGTTTATAATATTTGTTCACTATTATGTTTTGTAGATTTTAACACAACAGTATCAAATCATTAGCAGTTGGGCTTTGGTAACAAACACCACTGCAGTAAATAGAAACAAATCAGAACATGCACTGTAAAAAATGAACTGTTAAAACAACCGTTAAAATTCGTTACAACCATTATAAAATGGTTAAAATAACCAATTGAATTGGTTACAAATTTAAAAGGTTGTATTAACCAATTATGAATAGGTTACCATAAAATAGTCTGTCAAAATAACCAAATAAAATTGGTTATAACCAATAATTATTTGGTTATATTAAAATTAATAGTGTTAACACAGGGAAAAATAACCAATTGAAAATGGTTATAACCAATATTAAATGACTATGTTTAACCAATTTGAAATGGTTACAAAACAACCAATTCCATAATTGGTTGAAATGACATTATTAATTTGTTGTTTTAACCAATTCGAAAGGTTATAAAAACAAAATATAAAATTGGTTAAAATAACCCAAATTAAATGGTTATTTTAACCACTTTAAAATGGTTACACTTACATCTACTACAGTTAAATTAAACCATTTAAAATAGTTATATATAGAACAAATTGGTTGTCATTAACCAGAAGAATAAAGGCCTGTGGTTTATTAGTTAACTTAAATAAGATGCATGCAGAAATATAGTAAATCTATATTATTTATCTAACAATTCATTATATATATATACATCAAAGACATCAAGAGATTAATACTATAAAGCTAAATGACACTACCAAAAAAGATGGCGACTCGTTGAATTTCCTACAATCATTTGCGGGTGAGTGAACAAATATATTTCATAAAGACGAGAAGACCTCCCAAAGCAAAAAGAAACTGCAGAATGAAAAAGTCGTCAATAATTTTGGAAAATATTTATTGCTATACCGAAGTTTATCTGTTTTTACAACTTATTTCTGACTACAAAGGATTGTAGGAAAATTTACAGCCACCATTTTCATTGTTACTGCCAATCGTTATTTTCACTGCATGAATAGCCACATATTCACGCGTATTCTGCGATCTATACGCTTCAGAATAAAACGCCTATTGCCAGATATTCAGACAAAGATTACTGGTATGAATATTTTGCATATTCATACAATATTCGCACTAGTAATATCTATCGAATATTATTATGGGATATTAATGGGGTATTCACTTTTAGAATATTCGGTATATGATCTTGCCGGCATTTCATACATGAGACGTTTTTTACAGTTTATTATTGTAAATGCTGGCATCAACTATTGACACGTATTCAGCTAGACGTAGTGGAGTCATGTTAAATTATTAAAATAATAATAGGTAAAGATTAGTTCAAAGTAGCAGTTGGTCGAGTAAATATTTTTTGGCGAGAGATAAGCGACTGTGAATTCCCATTGTAAGCCCTATCACCACGGAGAGGGAGGGTGAGCACGCCATTTATCCCGGTCAGCGGCAAGCAATCGTCTTCTGGACGATCTTTTTTAGTAGCTGCGAGAGATGCCTGTATTACGATAATATAATATACATCATAGAACTGCATGCTAACCCAAAAACAACTTAGATCTTAACCCTAACCCCCGTCCAGAAGACGACTGCTTGCCGCTGACCAGGATAAATGGCGTGCTCACCCTCTCCGCCCGTGGTGTAACGTTTTCGATTACGTTCGCAGGAGTTTCATTTTCGAATTTTTTATGGAACATGGAAACGCGCATGCGTGGACGTCATTGCCTCGCGGGTTTTCCGCCTTGCGTGTGTTTTCCTCCTGCCCGAAACAAACCCGTCTTTAAACAAACCCGAAACAATCAAGAGGCAGATTTGGAGCCGAAGTCTATGAAATAGTGTGGAAGTTGTGCCCTTACAAAAATAAACTATAGTTTCTATGCTAAAAACTATAGTTTTTAAGCAAAAACAATAGTTTTCTAGTAAAAACTATAGTTTTTGCCATAGAAACTATAGTTACCTATTAAACTATAGTTTCCTTACAGTGCACTGTAAAACGACATAACAATGCCAAAGTACAAATGTCCATTCCCTGATTGCACCTACGAAACAGATGAAGTCACCGATCAACTCGCTGTAGTACTATTATCAGTCCATTCCGCAGGCGCCCCAACAGCTAAGATCGAGAGGGTTCGACGCCCTACCGTGTCTGCAGCGGGATCGAGCGAAGAATGGTCCTGTTTCCAGACCAAAGTGACGGGCAAAGATCGGGTAGTACAACTACTAGAATGTTGTGACGAACCACTACGCAAGGACCTCACACGGAACGTAGGCGGCTCACTCACCAACAAGCCCATAGATGAAGTGATGACAGCAATACAGAGACTCGCTGTGAGGGAGGAGAATACAATGGTTGCTCGCGTCCAACTGCACAACATGCGTCAGGATCGGGATGAGACGATACGCAGCTTCGGCGCTCGTTTACGTGGCCAAGCTGGCGTTTGCAAATTCCTTATCGAATGTCCTAACTGTAGCAGCGATGTTAACTACAGCGAGAACATTCTTCGTGATGTCCTGACACGTGGCCTCACTGATAGTGAAATCCAGCTCGACCTACTCAGCGACAAGAACCAGGATATGAAACTCGAAGAAGTATTCTAATTTATAGAGGCAAAAGAGGCCGGTAAAAGATCAGCCGGCACCTCCTAGGAAATCAGGGGGCTGACGCAGCTCGCAGCCGTGGCAAACAGGAGGAACTCAGGAATCGAATTAAGCCCGACTACAAAAATGAGCCGTGCTCCTATTGTGGCAAACATGGTCATGGTAAGAACGCCCTAAAATGAGAAAAAGCGACTGTCCTGCCTACGGCAAGATATGCAACCACTGTGGCCGATCAAACCACTTTGAAAACGTGTGCTGCAGCAAGGACAAGCCAAAAAACCAACAGTCAAGCCCATCAGGTGGTGGCTCTAGAGAGACAGAGGGTGCGATATTCGATGCGCTTTGTACCACAACCAATCGCAACCAAAACCGAGGTCGACACACCATTGCGCTAGATCACCACTTATACAACCATCTCAACGATCGGTGGATCCGCAAAGTATCTAAACCTCAGCCATACCTTGCACCCAGAGTCACAGCCCGCCCAGACGACTATGCAGCCCTAGGATTCAGGCTTACCACTCCTCACCCAAAAGAAATCCAACTCTCCGCCATGGCAGATACTGGGTGCCAAAGTTGCCTAGCTAGCATGAAAGTTGTCCGACGCCTTGTTCTGTACGAAGATGACCTAATTCCAGTCACAATGCGAATGCACGCGGCAAATAACAATGGAATTAAGATCCTTGGCGCTGTAATCCTAAGATTCTCCGGCAGATCCAAATCCGGGCAAACACTCGAAAGTCGACAGATCGTATATGTGACAAGCGATTCAGATAAACTATTCCTGAGCCGTGAGACTTGCACAGCACTGGGCATGATCTCTGAGAACTTTCCCACTGTGGGCGAGGTCCTTCAAGTGAATGCAGACAAACCCGACGTCGCATCTGACGCAATAGAAGAAATCCGATCAGCCGCTGGACCACCAACACCTGAAAGCGCACTCACCACACCCTGCAGCTGCCCCCGACGCCAGACACCACCACCAAAACCCACCGAACTACCGTTCCCCGCAACTGAGGCCAACAGGAAGCGTCTACAGCAATGGCTCTTTGACCATTACAAATCCAGCACATTCAACACATGCGAACACCAGCCATTACCCCTTATGGACGGACCACCCATGAGACTCATGGTGGACCCCAACGCAGAACCTGTTTCCCACCACACACCAATTCCAGTACCACTTCACTGGAAAAACGATGTGAAAGCTGGTCTAGACCAGGATGTATCGCTTGGTGTCCTCGAGCCAGTGCCAGTAGGAGATCCTGTGACATGGCGCCACCGCATGGTAGTGTGTGAAAAAAAGAATGGTAAGCTCCGCCGCACAGTGGACTTCCAGGCACCTGCACGCAACACGTGAAACCCACCACACACAAAGTCCATTCCACCAAGCGCGATCCATACCATGCGACAAAAAGAAGACAGTATTCGACTGTTGGAATGGATACCACAGCGTGCCCCTCCATGCAGATGACCGCCACCTAACCACCTTCATAACACCATGGGGACGCTATCGATACAACACTGCTCCTCAGGGTTATATCGCATCAGGCGATGGATACTCGAGGCGTTTCGACGAGATCGTATCTCACATCCCTCAAAAAACCAAATGCATCGACGACACGCTCCAGGCTGTCGACTGGCTAGATATTTGCGGACGCCATGGCATCATCCTCAACCCAGACAAGTTCGTATTTGGTGCGGACACCGTCGAGTTTGCGGGATTCGAGATCACCCCCGACAACGTACGACCATGCAAGAAGTACATTGATGCAATACGCAACTTCCCAACACCCACTAGCATCACAGATGTGCGCTCCTGGTTCGGACTCGTAAACCAGGTATCATACGCATTCGCCGCAACAGAGCGCATTCTGCCATTTCGCCAACTCCTCAAACCAGGAACACCATTCAAATGGGACAACGAGATCAACCAGCTGTTCAAAGAATCCAAATCAGTCATCATCGGTGAAATCGAAGAGGGAGTCCGCATCTTCGACAAATCCAAACCAACCTGCCTAGCCACCGACTGGTCCAAGCATGGCATCGGATACTGGCTCTTTCAAAAGCACTGCCAGTGCCCATCCACCGAGCCTTTCTGCTGCCGCACAGGTTGGAGAATAACCCTCGTCGGAAGTCGCTTCACCCATGCCGCAGAGTCACGTTACGCAGCAGTCGAAGGAGAAGCCCTGGCCGTAGCTGACGCCCTCGACAAGACTAGATTCTTCGTCCTAGGCTGCAGTGACCTAATCATCGCCGTAGATCACAAACCCCTGCTCAAGATACTGGGTGACCGATCCCTGGAGGACATACCCAATGCAAGGCTCCGCAACCTCAAAGAGAAGACAATATGATACAAATTCCTAATGGTACATATCCCTGGTGCACGACACAAAGCTGCCGATGCAGTATCCCGCAACCCCACCGGAACCACGAATCCAGACATACTAGTATTACCAGATGATGTCGCAGCCACGAGTGATACAGTCATCCCACTTCCACTCAACCCACATGGGCGCTCATTCCTGGCCGGCATCCGCTGCAAAGAGACCCCACAAACATCATGCTGCACCACTATCGATGTCCAGCTTGCCTCTTCGGCCTCCACTGCACTGAGTGCCATGCAGTCACATGGGATAGAGTCAAGCTGGCAACCACAAGTGACGAAACGATGACCCAGTTGGTATCCATTGTTGAATCTGGATTCCCTGAATTTCGACATGAGCTACCACCTGCGCTCCAAGAATATCATCAATTCCGTGATCAACTGTACACAGTGGATGGTGTCCTATTCTACAAGGACCGCATTGTTATACCACCTTCCCTCCGGCAACACATCCTGACTGTACTCCACTCAGCACACCAGGGCGTCACTTCCATGATGGCACGCGCGGAAACAACTGTGTTTTGGCCAGGTATCACCCCCGCCATTACAGCACTACGGACCAACTGCAACCATTGCAATCGTGTGGCACCATCCCAACCCAGCGCACTACCTATTCCACATGTGCAACCAGCATACCCTTTCCAATGTGTGTGCGCTGATTTCTTCCATTACAAGGGAGTCAACTACCTCGTCATAGTGGACCGGTACTCAAACTGGCCCATCATCGAAAGAGCAAAAGAGGGTTCGAAGGGACTTGTCGACTGCCTACGACACACATTTACGACATTTGGCATCCCAGACGAATGCGCAACTGACGGTGGTCCCGAATTCACCGCATCAGCAACACGCCAATTCCTGAAAGAGTGGGGAGTTCACCACCGGCTATCATCCGTGGCATTCCCCCACTCCAACTGCAGAGCGGAGGTTGGAGTTAAAACAGTCAAACGACTCATCACCAACAACACCGGCCCGAATGGCAGTCTCAACACAGATTCACTACAGCGCGCCATACTCCAATACCGCAACACAGTGTGTCTTCGGCAGACCTATCAAAGATTTCATACCGATCCTGCCTGGCCGTTACAAGCCTCACGCCACGTGGAGTGACACTTTAGCTGCAAGGGAAGAAGCACTACGAAACCGGCATATGAAGGCCGCTGAGAGATGGTCTGAACACACAAAGAAACTTCCACCACTGGGAGTTGGCAACCATGTAAGAATACAAAACCAAACAGGCCCACACCCCACAAAATGGGACAAGACAGGCGTTATCATCGAAGTACGTCATTTTGACCAATACAACGTGCGCACTAATGGTTCAGGCAGAATCACACTTCGCAACCGAAAGTTCCTAAGAAAATACCTCCCAGTACAAGTGCAGTCACCTCGACGCACCATAACTGATGATCTCCGATCCATTACCAAGTCATCGACCACACCCAACACACCGACCACACCACCAGGAATGACATATCACCAAGTCTCCTTACCAAAGGCATATGATCAACCCTCTACAAACCTCCCATGTACACCAGAACCAGTGGAGACAGTGCCAATTTGACCATCCAAAACTCCTCACTGCCCTGCACCGCAAACTCCATAAACACCCATTCCGGTAATCCCACCACTACCTACATCCGTGTGTCCACCAACAATAAACCCAACTACACCCAAACCTCGACCCACGAAACCACCGCTTGCTTTAAGGCGATTAATGGACCACAACAAGAAAGGCATACTGGAACACTGAACCATCAACATTGAGACAATCAACACGACAATTATGTTACACATTACTTTAAATTCAGTCTTTATTGCTCTTCTTCCTCGTGACAAAGAACACCAAAGACTTGGGGGGAGATAGAGCATAATGTATAAATTACAGTTATATAACAAGAGTTACCCAGGGGCCTAGGTACTATTTTGTGTTATGTTCTTTCATCATTCCATAGTATGGATTGGTGTATGTGATTAGAAGCTAAATAAATATACTTGAAAACCACGTCTCTGTGAAATGGATGAACTCCTATTTATATAGTGATGATCAAAAAAGTTTGAAAGACGAAGATATAATAATTAATATAAAATTATTTGAAGAAAAATAAAATGAATAACCATTTAACATCTGATGATTATTTTGATTTACTTACTGGAAAATGTAAAGGAAAACATTATTCGTCTACATATTTTTATGTAAAACGTGATAAAAAAGAATCCTACTCAAGATGATATTTTATTAAATTCTACTGTTGGACTACCACCAACCTTAAATCCTGATTATCAACAAAAAAATGTAATAAATAATAAAGCTAAAAAAAGAAAAATAGATCCAGATGTATTACGTTCAATTTTACAAAATAAAAATTAGTTGATGCATTTATATTTTAAAAAAAGGAAAATCGATGTAAATTATTAAGTAAAAATTAAGTAAAAAAAATAAAATAAAAACATTATTTTCTTTTAAAAAAACGGTTCTTGTTGGTTTTTTTTTTTAAAAAATGAAGCGAAGATATAGGATAATTAAAAAAAATACAAAAAGAATACATCGTTAAACAAAAAAAATACAAAAAGCTAATGTATTACGTTTTAGTTTTACAAATAGAAATTATTTGTTGTGTTTTTATTTTTTAAAAAGGAAAACCGATATAAACTATATATTAAGTAAAAAAATAAAAAATCATTATTTCTTTTTTGTTGGTTATTTTTTAAAATAAAAATGAAACGAAGATATAGGATTATAAAAAAAATAAAAATAAAATATTTCAAAAAGGTAAAGGAAAAAGAAAAGGTGGTGCTTTTGGTGCGGGAATGGCATTAGGAATGTTCTTACCCCAGATATTAGGAACCGTTGGAAAAGTATTAAAAATTAACGTTTAAAAAAATGAATTCAAAAACAGTAGAAGAGATTGATCAACATGATGTATTATTTTCGATGCCTTTAAAATTATTTGTCTCTAAACCCTACAATAATACATTTATAAAGTTGTAAAGGTTTTACTGTGCAAGCTGTGTTAAGTTGTCAATACTCAGAAAAACTCTGAGCACCAGACATGACTCGAACCCGTAACCTTCTGAATGCTAAACAGATGCTCTGCCATCTGAGTTCCAGTGGCTCAATGGTTAGAGCGTCTGTCTAGCATTCAGAAGGTTACGGGTTCGAGTCCTGTCTGGTGCTCAGAGTTTTTCTGAGTATTGACAACTTAACACAGCTTGCACAGTAAAACCTTTACAACTTTACAAACATCAAGCTGCAACTACCTAACTTAACTAATAATACATTTGTTGAATTTTTTGAAAATGAAATTGTACCTACGCCTAAAGATCCGACTGCAAATGTGGTTTCGTTTACTAGACACCCAAATGCAGTAGGAGTCCTAAAAACAAGTGATGTTCAAATTTTTGGCTCTTGGGGACTGGGGCGAAGGGAGGGGAAAGGAGAGCCTGCCAGCAAGCCCTGGTAATTTTCATCACTCTCGGCCGCTGGCGGCCGCGTATTTCTATTGGTCGAAATCTTGATTAACATACAAATTTAATAATTTATGTCCCACAGCGACGTCGTCGAGGTATGTTTGTCTTTCTGAGCTGTCTGTTAATTCATCCATGTTTCAAACTACCCAGCGTTTGACACGATATCCTAGTTCCTTTCCATAAAGAAGAGGTTCTTTAACTCCGGAGAGTTTTAACACTACCGACCGACCGTCCAGAAATTATCAACAATGTTTTTGGTCGAAACGCTATTCCAACGGCGTGCGTATCTCCCAAAACGTTTGAACAGCCTGGCGAAAATACCGAACGGTTTGCCACAAGCGTTTGGACGGTTTACTAAAACTAAAACGCCGGATTATTGCAAGACAAGCGTTCGAACGGTTTGTCTCAAAACAAGTGTCAAATCCTCGATGAACTCCTTTGTTTACTCTCAATAGTCTCATGTAAACATATCAATAAAATGTGTCAAACTGTAGTCGCATGTTTCACCGTGAAAAGGAACCGTTTTCTCTCGATTCATTGAATAACAATGTATGTATGACCAAAATAATTTACCAAAACGAAGAGCTCGAAAGAATAAAGAGAATAAAGTATATAATTTTTGTTATGCAATAGCGTTTGAAATTCATTTAACAGTACCGGAAACCAGTCTCGGGCTTGTCGTGTCAAGCAAGCACGCCTCTGTAGTTTCTCTGTTTTGAATTGAGGGTAGATAATCTTATGACAAAAGATAATCTTTATAACTTATAAGGGTAGATAATCGTTATGAGCAATTTATAAGCGTTCACACATACCGTTTAACTGCAAGGCGTTTCAGACTGTCAGTTAGTTGTTCGAACGTTTTGAAAACAAAGCGTTTAAACTCTTTGGACCAGACATTTAAACGCTTTGAATCAGGCGTTCGAACGGTTCCAGTTTAATAGCCGTTCGAATGGCACCCAAGGGCAGAAAGTTGCTTGCGATGAAAATTATTCACAAGTTTGATTAATTTATGCGCATATAATTGAAATTTAACAGTAGGCGGCAGATGAAAATTACTACGGCTTGTTGGCAGGCTCTCCTTTCCCCAACCTCGTTCCCAGGGCCTTATCTCCGCTCCCCGCCCGCCCCCCACGCTCGCTGCGAAAAGACCCTGGTCGGGGCTGGTCACATGTATCCCATATTCTGGGATACTTTTACCGAGTGTCGTTAGGGAGGGTAGGAGGGTTGTTCTCACATGGTGTTTCGTGCTGCGTGTTTTTTCTACATTCGATTTTCTTTTGACGCGTTTCAAATTTCGTATTAAGTGTTGGTTGTCACAAGAGCAAAATAAGTATTTGACATGATCGATTGGGCTCGCCTTTTTCTTTTGTTGCGAGGATTACAATGTTATGTTTTGTTAGTATTGATTATCGACGTTTTCCGCTGCCAAAATATCAACCTTGCAAGTTATAGTACTAAAAAGCCGTCTGTGGTTATGTCGAAATAACTAAGTTCTTCAAAGAAGTGTTATAGTTCTGGGAGTTCAAATTCGCGTTGTTATGCCTCAACTAATTTGCGATGCGAATCACAGTACAAACATTTTTTGTCGAGGCAATTCTCACATACTTAAATAAGAATTTATACGCGTTCAAGACCACAATTTCTGACATACAATCGTCATTGATAAAGTTCAAGAGGTAGTCTCAAAATTTCAAAAACAAAGCTGGTATTCCATGCCAACGACTCACTTCGCGCACCCTTCGAGCGGAAATCAAGATTGTTTGTTGTTTTAGGCTCGCGCTAGATTATTTCAATCATAATTTATTTTTATCCTAGCACAGAACGATCCTAGGATATATATACCGGTATTACTTTGTCACGCGTAATGTGTTTGATTTTGGTATTTAGTTAGAACGTTTTATCATTTTTTCAGAATGACAGATCAGAAATTTTGGAAACAGCGGCAATATTAATGTCTCTGTAAATACAATGAAATAGGTTTCGCCGCGATGTTAATTTCAGTCTGGGCCGGCAATGTTTATTTACCTCCCTAAACAAAACGTCTTCCATTTTCTTTAACATGTATAAGCGCATTTAGCGGAGACACCGAGGGAGACATTACAATAATTATGGGGTGAACTACAAATGTTGTCGCCTGTCGGTCCATAGTTTATCTTGTCGTTGGAAGGTGAAATATTATCGACTTTCCATAACCCGTTAGAAGCACAGCTACAACAACGTTTATACCACAGTAGACTGCCTGTAAACACTTAACTTACTTAGGTTTCACTTTATAACTTGAATAGCTGCTATTGAAGATTGCAAACTGAAGACTACTTAAAAACATCGATACTGTGCTTGAAGGACTCCTCCCTGACTCTAACGTTTTGTCAACTAGCACGTGACCAGCCTGGACCGGGTCTTTTCGCAGCGCGCGGGGGGGGGGGGGGCGGGCGGGCGGAGATAAGACCCTGGGAACGAGGTTGTCCTTTCCCCTCCCCTCCCTTCGCCCCAGTCCCCCTCCCATTTCAAGGCGTCTCCCTCCCCCAAGAGCCTGCATTGCAGGCTAGTGCTATTGTGGGGGGTAAAATCAATTTCGAACAATGTGGAAAACAAAGGAATTAAAAATAAACGATACGTTAGTTACTACTTCGGGAAATATGTCCCATATATATGGGTCTCTGTAAAGAACGGAAACCGAAACGACCGAAACAACCGAATCCGTAAATCGCCGAAACCGAAAATGATTGCGGAAACGAGGCTCACTAAAAACCGCGAAAAATGCTTATTTCCCGCCGAATGTTTTCAATGGAGACGGTGATCGTTAGCGACGAAGATTCTGATATTGAGGTAATTTCCCTCTTTTGTATTAATTTATTCATGGTAGTACACATGTACACAACTCTTTTGTACATCTCTAGGTTGTTGAAGTATGCCGAAAGTCGATAAAGGCGTTAAGACAGAAGGTGATGTTGAGGTAAGCTTAATTTATACGCTTTATAAAGTCTATAAATCATAGATCAAACACTACGATTGTTTGATCTATACAGAGACGCTGAGGTGTTTGGACAGCAGTATAGTTAAGAGCAAAATATTTTGTCTTTTCGATACCACTGATAATTTTTTTTTTTTTTTTCAATAGATCATGGAACATGACTCTGATAAGGAAAATTATACAGATACCATTTATTCTCCCAAAAGGTACAGTATTCATTTCATTGATAATGATGATAATAATGGTGCGATAGCATTGTATATAACAATGATGATAATGAAAATGGTATTGATGATAATAGTGATGACTGATGATAATGTTAATGATGTTGATTATTATCATAGTATTATAATAATAGACTAATAGTCATTATCATATTGATGATCATAACAATGCTTATGTCATCGATGACAAAGTTGATGATGATGGTCAGGAAGATTATCTGATAATTCATAATTATCATGGTGATCATGGTATTGATGATGAAAGATAATTATCATGATAGTGGCAATGATAATATCATCATAAATATGAATAAAATTTAAGTAAACTAGTGTACAAGCATGACTGCAATACATCTATATGTAACAATGACAGTGGTGATTATGATGACCTATTTTCAATTGCTACAACTACCAGAATATACTTGCCGGGATGCTGGAAAATAATTTTGGTAGTTGTAGTTAAATATATGTGTTAATATCATTATCATCATCATCATTGTACTGTAGTGATGATAACAACAAGTATAGGCATATCAATACTTGTTTTTGTAGGATTATTGGTGAACCATATTCAGAAGACATCACAATACCTGTTATGAAGTGGACACGTGCACCTTTGCCCAACATAACAATTGCAAAGATGCTTTTAACACCACAGCCTCGTAAACATGTTTGCACCAATGTCCCAAGACATGTTGGACACAATGCCAATTTTTTGGTCAATAGAAGCATGTTAAAAAATAAGGAAGACATCAAGTTTGATGATATGGGAAGCTGGAAAAACAATGGACTTAACACCGTGTGAACCTGTCATTGTTAGATGATGGTTCTGTTGACAAAGTAGATAAAAGCTTAATGCAGGAACACTTTGAACGATCATCCTCATGTGTAAAGCTTTCAAAAACATATTACCAAAACAGATCAAGTTCATCTGTTGCGAAAACATTATCCTGGATTGAGGGTATGTAATGATGTCAATCATTTCAGCCATACACTAGTTTAAACTGACTAGTCCTCTTCCTTCTGCTCAATAAAATTATCTGGTATTAATTAGGCATATTAAATTTCTTAACTCTTTGGTTTGGAATAATAACAAAGTGGAGGTGATGTGATTACAGTACAAGTAGAAGCTTGCAGTTGGTAACTTAAATTCACTAATGCCACTGTACATGTATGTTTGGCAAATGAGCTTTATCTCAAATGACAATAATGTTATTAGATTATGGAGGAATTGAAAAAATACAGTATGGATGTGCTAGAGATTTTGCTAGGTTGGTTTGCTAAAACCATGGGTGAAAATTGGTCAGAGTTTTTAAGAAGGGCAGGTTCATAAAACGTCAGTACCAATTGTTCTCTGCCATATTACTGTGTATATACTACAATTTCTTTCCTGGAGATAGTTAAGGTGTATAAGTTGCTTCAGCATTATGTAAACAATATTAATATGAATTTAAGAGGCATGCCCCAAAACCCCACCAAGAAGGCTGAGCTGTCCCAACAGAGTATCCAAGTGGGGACATGTGTTCCAACTTTCATGTGACTGAAACTTGGCAAAATTAACTGAAACCCTGTAGTAAACGCTCCCTCTACTCACCATCATTTGGTGGAATCGTCACATGCAAAAGTGCAACTTACATGTAGGACTCAATGAGTCTCCACTCATCCTCACCAACCACAAAAACAGTGTAATTTAATATCACTCATTGTACCTGTTGAGTGTGAATGAGTTTTTAGAATACATATTTAAGATATGGTTTTACAAAAATTAATTTAACTGTGCACTTTATGTTGTGTGTAGATGAATTTGATGAACAAGATATGTGCCTGGTCCAGCATCTTAAAAGAAAGGTGAACATGATGTAATACCTGCATGTCATGGCAACACCAAAAAGAAAAATGCCCCACCATTTATACCAACAAAACAATCCACAAAAGAGTTGATTAAAAGTCCCGGTACAAAGCTCCTTCCAAAGAAAGCATACCATCATGTGCTGGAAACGTCTGGTGGCATAACACAAGCACAAACTGCCAGTGAACTGCCACGAAATGAAGACCAATTTTCATATTTTCGGCGTGGAAAAACATCAAGCAATGACAACCCCATAGATTCCCTCTTAATAGTTTTGCAACAATGCAAAAGACAAAATCTTAACACTCCCCAAAAAGCATTCATCCGTGAAGTAGTGGCTTCTCCAGACCTAAGGTGTGTCCTTGCCACAGACAGGAAGCTTACAGATTTGGCAATATTTTGTACTAACCCAGCCAGTTTTGGCATATTCAACCTGGATCCAACCTTTAATCTTGGAAACTTTAACTTGACTGTAACAACGTGCAGAAATACAATGCTAGTTGACAAAAAAAGTAGAAAACATCCTGTCTGCATGGGACCATTATTCATCCACCAGAAGAAGACCTTTGATTGCTACAACTACTTTCTTTCAAAGTTGGTAGGTCTAAACCCTGCCACTCGAGAAATACTTTGCACTGGTTCCGATGGAGAAGGTCCTTTGGTTTCTGCAGTGAAAAATAACTTGCCTTTTGCCTTACACCTGAGATATTTTAAACATTTTCAAAGTGATTGCAAAGAGCAGTTAAAGAAGCTGAATTTGCCTGATGCTGTCAAGAATGAGTTTCTGGGAGAAATATTTGGGCAGAGCTCAAAGACTGAAGGTCAGTGCTTGTTTATAGTAATGATTATGTTAACACTAAATGCTGATTCATGCATGCTAATGAAGGAAAAAATAAAAATTCGCACTAAATTGCCCTGTTAGAGAGCAAAATTAGAAATTGACCTTGTTTGAGGGAAATTAGAAATAAAAATATTTATAACTTATTCAATTTATAATTACAATTATCAATCTTGCCATGATAAGGGAAGTAATTTGCCGTTAGCAAAAATTAAACTGACACTTTAATGTACATCTAAAGACCTTAATTTTTGTTTGTTTCAAGGATTGCTTAGTGCTTCTAGCGAAGATGATTTCCAAAGTAAATTAAGCCAATTACAAGATGTGTCGAACCAAAGGGAGAAGGCTCATAGCAGTTTTTTACTTATATCAAGAAAAGGGTAAGAAGTTAGTGATTTTCAACATAGTGTATATAGCTTGTACTCTTTACCAATAAATTTTTAAATTTTTATTGAGGTTGTCTTTTTAACAATGTACAGTATAGTTCCATTATTAATCTGCCCACAAAACGCACTTGAAAATTCCAGGCAGATAGAGAGTGCATGTGTATGTGTGTGTGTGTGTGTGACACCAAGAATGATGAGTTATTCCATAGCACTGGTAGAAAATTGGGGAGGTGTACTGTGGGAGTACATGTACTAGGCAAATTGTTTTTCATATGTTAAGAATGTGGTTGTTTGGAGGCACACTTTTTAATATATAATGTATACGCTTTCTTACTTTAGGCTGAGATGATGTGTAGCAGCATGATTGATCAGTGAGAACAAATGCTGGTCTTGGCGATCCTCCAGATGCTTTCTACACAGATGATGTTGAAAGTGAGAACTGTGTTATCAAAAGGGAGGTGAATTTCCAGAAGTTAGACATCCCAAGCTTCATTAACAAAATGCACAATCTGGAGCAAAAGCATGCAAAAGATGCAGAAAGTGCCTTGATTGGTCATGGTCCCTACAATCTGGCAACTACATACAGCTCATTACATGTCGACCAGCGAGAAAGCCATATTCAACGATGTTGGCACATGCAGGTGAATGCAAAGCAAAGTGACTCAGAAGAATTTCAAGATGAAAAAATCATGGCTGACTTGTCGGAAGGTTACACGGCATGTTTAGTAGTTGCAATAATAATAGTAGTGGTTAATAGTAGTGTGGTGGTGGTAGTGATGGTAGTAATATAATAATAATAATAATAATAATAATAATAATAATAATAATAATAATAATAATAATAATAATAATAATAATAATAATAATAATAATAATAATGGAAACTTTATTTCAGAAAATCGATTGAAGCAATATTACAAAATAATCTTAAGAACAAATCAACTCTGTGTTTCTCTCCATACGTAAACGTAGGGCAATCCACAGAGATAAACAGGCAACATATTTAAGAAGTTATACTATATTTACAAGAAAACTTTACTAACTAAATAAAACAATAAAACGTTGCTAATAAAACGTTAACAAAGGCGGATATGTCCAGTGTTTTTACGGCGTATATAGATATAAAATGAAGCTCTCATAGCCACTTCCATGCACTTCGCGATCATCCTCTTATAGTTAATATCAGTTTCTTTAAAAATACTGTTCAAGTTTTCGATATGAGTTGTGACTAGACCAAGTGATGTTATTTCAATAAAAATCTTTTTACAATGTCTAAATCTTCTCGTGCAATCATTCTTAATATCTATGTACTTATTCATTTTAAAGTTTCTACTCTTTTCGGTATTGGTTTCAAAGCAGCACGTCAATTCTAAAATGTAGATGGTGTCATCTTTTACCAACACGATGTCGGGACGGAAGGAGTGAAAAAGTTCATTAGTCTTGCAATTATAACCCTCAAGATCACCATAAATATTGAATCCATAATTCTTTAGTTGACATAAATATTGAAGCAATGTATAAAGTATAGAGGCATGTCACCAGGTATATCGGCCTTCAGCTACGGATACAGGACAGTTAGATAGCATATGGAGTTGTGTTTGTTTGTTGAAAGTGCACAAAATACAGGATGCAGACTCTATTTTCCTCCATCGATAAATTATTTGGCAGACTAAATATCAAAGCTCGTCTTACAAAAATGAATATATTCTTCGGCATTTGGCTACAGATGTTATGCCACATCGTTATCAATTTGGATGTAGATACTTGTTTGATGTGCTTCATAATCGTGTTTTGTTCCTTCAGGGTTGAGAGATGTTCCACTACGTTGTTTTCCATTTGTCGTGTGAGAATTGCTTTAGAATTGCCATTGTTGCTAGAATTATAGCGTCTGTTCGCACATAATTCAATTTTGTGCGGTTGAAGAGGGTTTTAATTTCGTTGTTGATGGATTTTGAAAGGATTTGTCTGATGGAAAGCTTGCAGAATTTAAAAACGTCGGAAACCAGCTGAAGACCAAAACCAAATTTGCTGATAGCAAGTTTTAAATGTGTAAGGTTTGCCCCTTGATGGAAATGTAGCCAACGCTTGACATAGTTTATAATCTTGTCATCCAGGTGTTGGACGACCCAAGTCTCCGAGAGCTTATATATAGATAAACGCCAACGCAGTTTACTGTACACATATTTGGTAGTAATCAGTATTTTATTTCTTGGGTGGAGAGGTAATCTGTGAATTTTATCTAAGTAGTCCGTTAGTTCCAGTTCTAATTCTTTTTCAATTCCATCCGTTTCCATTTTGTAATTAAATTTCTTTCCTAGGTACTTAAATGATTCATTTATTTCAACAGCTGGAATAATAATAATAATAATAATAATAATAATAATAATAATAATAGTAGTAATAATTTCTGTTGTTATGGTTATGTTATTGTTATAGTTATGGTTGTCTTTGTTATGGAAGATTTCACAATTATATAGTATTTTGCAAGGAGGGCAAACAAAATGAATTTTAATTAATAGATATATATATGACTTTAATCGTGCTCATAAAAATTTCATTGTGCATTTGCAAAATAGTGGCTGCTATGTTCAAACTGTAAAAGGTTAAACAAGTTTTGTATTCAACTGTGCATGAAGATGCAATAGCATTTACAGTTGAATAAAAACCGAGCCCATAGTCTTTAACAAATGTTTATATGCTCAACAGATCATATTCTTTTGTTTTCCAGAGGTTTTAACTGACAGAAACAAATGAATATGGTCGAATGAGTTTATAACCAATATTTACACACATGGCTATACATACAGTAATTATCAAGGGAATTTTCAAAAACTGAAGTTCTATAATTTATATAATTCATGCACCCCCTGTAAGTTTTACAATATTAATCAAATCAATGACCGATATGTATTTTGTTCTTTTTGTATATTACATGTAGGTTCACGCAAACGTCCACTAAGCAGCCAGGAAGATTTGGATCATTGTACAGTTTGCGAGAAATACTTTGCACTGGTTCCGATGGAGAAGGTCCTTTGGTTTCTACAGTGAAAAATAACTTGCCTTTTGCCTTACACCTGAGATATTTTAAACATTTTCAAAGTGATTGCAAAGAGCAGTTAAAGAAGCTGAATTTGCCTGATGCTGTCAAGAATGAGTTTCTGGGAGAAATATTTGGGCAGAGCTCAAAGACTGAAGGTCAGTGCTTGTTTATAGTAATGATTATGTTAACACTAAATGCTGATTCATGCATGCTAATGAAGGAAAAAATAAAAATTCGCACTAAATTGCCCTGTTAGAGAGCAAAATTAGAAATTGACCTTGTTTGAGGGAAATTAGAAATAAAAATATTTATAACTTATTCAATTTATAATTACAATTATCAATCTTGCCATGATAAGGGAAGTAATTTGCCGTTAGCAAAAATTAAACTGACACTTTAATGTACATCTAAAGACCTTAATTTTTGTTTGTTTCAAGGATTGCTTAGTGCTTCTAGCGAAGATGATTTCCAAAGTAAATTAAGCCAATTACAAGATGTGTCGAACCAAAGGGAGAAGGCTCATAGCAGTTTTTTACTTATATCAAGAAAAGGGTAAGAAGTTAGTGATTTTCAACATAGTGTATATAGCTTGTACTCTTTACCAATAAATTTTTAAATTTTTATTGAGGTTGTCTTTTTAACAATGTACAGTATAGTTCCATTATTAATCTGCCCACAAAACGCACTTGAAAATTCCAGGCAGATAGAGAGTGCATGTGTATGTGTGTGTGTGTGTGTGACACCAAGAATGATGAGTTATTCCATAGCACTGGTAGAAAATTGGGGAGGTGTACTGTGGGAGTACATGTACTAGGCAAATTGTTTTTCATATGTTAAGAATGTGGTTGTTTGGAGGCACACTTTTTAATATATAATGTATACGCTTTCTTACTTTAGGCTGAGATGATGTGTAGCAGCATGATTGATCAGTGAGAACAAATGCTGGTCTTGGCGATCCTCCAGATGCTTTCTACACAGATGATGTTGAAAGTGAGAACTGTGTTATCAAAAGGGAGGTGAATTTCCAGAAGTTAGACATCCCAAGCTTCATTAACAAAATGCACAATCTGGAGCAAAAGCATGCAAAAGATGCAGAAAGTGCCTTGATTGGTCATGGTCCCTACAATCTGGCAACTACATACAGCTCATTACATGTCGACCAGCGAGAAAGCCATATTCAACGATGTTGGCACATGCAGGTGAATGCAAAGCAAAGTGACTCAGAAGAATTTCAAGATGAAAAAATCATGGCTGACTTGTCGGAAGGTTACACGGCATGTTTAGTAGTTGCAATAATAATAGTAGTGGTTAATAGTAGTGTGGTGGTGGTAGTGATGGTAGTAATATAATAATAATAATAATAATAATAATAATAATAATAATAATAATAATAATAATAATAATAATAATAATAATAATAATAATAATGGAAACTTTATTTCAGAAAATCGATTGAAGCAATATTACAAAATAATCTTAAGAACAAATCAACTCTGTGTTTCTCTCCATACGTAAACGTAGGGCAATCCACAGAGATAAACAGGCAACATATTTAAGAAGTTATACTATATTTACAAGAAAACTTTACTAACTAAATAAAACAATAAAACGTTGCTAATAAAACGTTAACAAAGGCGGATATGTCCAGTGTTTTTACGGCGTATATAGATATAAAATGAAGCTCTCATAGCCACTTCCATGCACTTCGCGATCATCCTCTTATAGTTAATATCAGTTTCTTTAAAAATACTGTTCAAGTTTTCGATATGAGTTGTGACTAGACCAAGTGATGTTATTTCAATAAAAATCTTTTTACAATGTCTAAATCTTCTCGTGCAATCATTCTTAATATCTATGTACTTATTCATTTTAAAGTTTCTACTCTTTTCGGTATTGGTTTCAAAGCAGCACGTCAATTCTAAAATGTAGATGGTGTCATCTTTTACCAACACGATGTCGGGACGGAAGGAGTGAAAAAGTTCATTAGTCTTGCAATTATAACCCTCAAGATCACCATAAATATTGAATCCATAATTCTTTAGTTGACATAAATATTGAAGCAATGTATAAAGTATAGAGTCATGTCACCAGGTATATCGGCCTTCAGCTACGGATACAGGACAGTTAGATAGCATATGGAGTTGTGTTTGTTTGTTGAAAGTGCACAAAATACAGGATGCAGACTCTATTTTCCTCCATCGATAAATTATTTGGCAGACTAAATATCAAAGCTCGTCTTACAAAAATGAATATATTCTTCGGCATTTGGCTACAGATGTTATGCCACATCGTTATCAATTTGGATGTAGATACTTGTTTGATGTGCTTCATAATCGTGTTTTGTTCCTTCAGGGTTGAGAGATGTTCCACTACGTTGTTTTCCATTTGTCGTGTGAGAATTGCTTTAGAATTGCCATTGTTGCTAGAATTATAGCGTCTGTTCGCACATAATTCAATTTTGTGCGGTTGAAGAGGGTTTTAATTTCGTTGTTGATGGATTTTGAAAGGATTTGTCTGATGGAAAGCTTGCAGAATTTAAAAACGTCGGAAACCAGCTGAAGACCAAAACCAAATTTGCTGATAGCAAGTTTTAAATGTGTAAGGTTTGCCCCTTGATGGAAATGTAGCCAACGCTTGACATAGTTTATAATCTTGTCATCCAGGTGTTGGACGACCCAAGTCTCCGAGAGCTTATATATAGATAAACGCCAACGCAGTTTACTGTACACATATTTGGTAGTAATCAGTATTTTATTTCTTGGGTGGAGAGGTAATCTGTGAATTTTATCTAAGTAGTCCGTTAGTTCCAGTTCTAATTCTTTTTCAATTCTATCCGTTTCCATTTTGTAATTAAATTTCTTTCCTAGGTACTTAAATGATTCATTTATTTCAACAGCTGGAATAATAATAATAATAATAATAATAATAATAATAATAATAATAATAGTAGTAATAATTTCTGTTGTTATGGTTATGTTATTGTTATAGTTATGGTTGTCTTTGTCTTTGTTATGGAAGATTTCACAATTATATAGTATTTTGCAAGGAGGGCAAACAAAATGAATTTTAATTAATAGATATATATATGACTTTAATCGTGCTCATAAAAATTTCATTGTGCATTTGCAAAATAGTGGCTGCTATGTTCAAACTGTAAAAGGTTAAACAAGTTTTGTATTCAACTGTGCATGAAGATGCAATAGCATTTACAGTTGAATAAAAACCGAGCCCATAGTCTTTAACAAATGTTTATATGCTCAACAGATCATATTCTTTTGTTTTCCAGAGGTTTTAACTGACAGAAACAAACGAATATGGTCGAATGAGTTTATAACCAATATTTACACACATGGCTATACATACAGTAATTATCAAGGGAATTTTCAAAAACTGAAGTTCTATAATTTATATAATTCATGCACCCCCTGTAAGTTTTACAATATTAATCAAATCAATGACCGATATGTATTTTGTTCTTTTTGTATATTACATGTAGGTTCACGCAAACGTCCACTAAGCAGCCAGGAAGATTTGGATCATTGTACAGTTGTTACTCAAAGGCCCACAAGTTCTGCATTATCGATGAAAGCTAGTGAATGTCAACTCACTGGCATTCCTGCTGTTGTCATAAACGGGATCTTTGAAAAAGCTGAACGCCTTCTTCATGATCCCAGGTCAATTGTTCTAGCACCAAGCGACACACCATGTTCATTTTGTGTCCACAGTGAATCAAACAAGAAGTCTCATTATGTTCACCAGTTGGAAAGTGGAAAGGTTATATGTGAGGACTGTCCACAGTGGGTCAGCTCTTCCATATGTGCCCATTCTGTGGCCATAGCTCAGCAGTGTGGAAAGTTAAACAAATTCATTCGCTGGCGGCAGAATCAGTCCAAGGGAGTCAACATCACAAAGTTAATCAACTGCCAAGCAGCAAAAGGAGTTGGAAAAGCCAAATCAACGATCAAGGTCACGTGTACGTGCTAAGTCTACCAATAGTCAACTTACTGCAGATCTTTCCAATCTGAATCATCACCCATTGGTGAGTAGTCAAGGAGCCCAGTGTACATCTGTTACTGGCAATCCACAATACCAGATGGTCCACAACCAAGACAACCAGATTTTTGTTGGGCAAACACAACAACAATCTACATGTATTAGCCAAGGTAAGAATGTCATTGGCAACTTTTTCAACCAGATTCCAGTTAACCAATCACAGATACCTGCAACCAGTCAAAGAAGTTACAGCTCTCACAGTCAAACTGGTCCCACAACAGTCATTCAACCTGATAATTCACCTGCACTGCCTAATTGTAACAGCCACATCAACCAAATCTCTAGCAATCAGGTCTACCTGCCCCAAGCTGGTCAAAATTACCAACCGATGCAGAATGAAAAAAACTTTTTCGTTTGCCGTATCCATGGAAATATTTCACGTTGCAATGGTTGCACATGCAGGAGTTATAGAAAGAATATCACCACCTCATGACCTTGTGGTGTTGCATGAAGATTGCCATTATTATCCCCATCCTGCACCAGGCAAATGGTTTTGAGCATATGACACCAAAACCCAAATACTACCACTTCCAACTATCATGCCTTAGGTCGAAGAATCCTGCGTTCACCTTCCAGAACATTCGTCTAGGTTGTTCTGGACCATAATTAGAAGAAGAACATTTTCCCCTACTACAACAAATGAACTAATTCATAGGGTCCTTATACGGTTATACCCATAGTTATATTTTCCCTTACAAAAAGTGCATGCATGCAGCATGCATGTTCAGTACTGCCTAGAAATAACCTAACACTCGGTTGCGGTTAGGTTGCGGTGGATTAGCGGTGACGTTGCGGTGGATTAGCGGTCAATTGGCGGTGAGGTTGCGGTGGATTAGCGGTGAGGTTGCGGTCGACAAAACCAACCGCATGAGAAAAACTACGTCGACTAAACACTTCGGGTTCCGACCTTGTCCGACTATTTAGTAACGCGCGTATGTCAATAACAGTATGACAGTATGCCGTCGCATCCAAAATCAAATATTACTCTCGGTGTAAGAAGTAGAGTGCTGTGTAAACAGCGGACTTTTGATTTGTGAAACCAACCAGTGAGTTTGTGATTATTATGAATGAATGAATAGTTTTCGCGTGGGCTACAATCTCCTTGAAAGATTTTGCGTTAAAGACACGTCAGTGATCGGCGTTTGGAATATGGTTCGGAGTTGTAGTTTGTGGCAAATGGCACCACCAATGTCCAAAATCACGATCTGTCGGTTTCAGTTTACTTTCATACGATGACGTTTGGAACGGAGGTAACCAGTCGGTTTCGCTAAACCGGGAGTCAGTTCGCCACACACATAAAATCAGTTCGCTACACACATTAAGTCAGTTCGCTACACACATCAAACGGAAAGCGGAATATATATCACCGAGTTCATCACCTTTTCACTTTACTGTCGGTTCAGTTTTCTTTTAAACGCGTGCTTCGGATGTTCCTGAGTAACTTCGCACAGCAAAAAATCTGAAACTATTGTTATTAAAATCGACTGTAGCGGTTTGGCCCCATTTGCCACAACCTATTAAACTAACACAAACAACCAAACGCTTGAAGGACATTTTAGCCCACGCGAAAATTGCTTCATTGTTAAACATGATAATCACAATTCGCCCGTTTGTCAATGCACTATACTTTATGCACACCATTCGCGTTTTTTTCATTCGAAATGATGAAAAGTGCACGTTTAATAGTGCCAGTGTCAAATCCACCGGAATTTGATTATTATTAGTGTGCCAGCGAGGTGTCACACATGTATAATATCCTAAAAGAATGCTAAGGTTTCCGTAAAGAAGTTACCCAAGGAAAACGAAAGGGACGTCCAAAGCATCGCCTGAAGGTATTAAAGTTTTAATAATTATTGGTTGATTGTAGAATTTTAAATCGCTTAGTAGCGTTTATATAAATCCGCCTGTTGATATGCTTATAAATTCAGATGGCCGGCTGTCGGTAAAATACGAACCAAATACGAATGTAAACAAAAGCCGCTTTAACGATAGTAATATATTGACCTGCGCGCTGCGCTTAGGTGATTTATTCGTTACAAGAATATGTGTTATGCCTTGTGATAATATTTTGATATTAATACTAGAAATACGTGTACGCAACAACCCCTCGCCCGCTTACTGTTTGAGGCTTTAATATTGCCAAACTGAACAGATTTTCAAACTGCTTATTTTTTGGGTGCAATTTGTGGGTAGTGCACTGAACAGAACCCAAGTGGGAAAGTCTGCCAACACAATTGTCTCGCAGGCAGGGTTGGAAACCAATTGTGTAACTATTGATTATTGAAATTAATAATTAATTTTAATAATTATTAATTTAAATAATAATTGTATTAATTATATATTACATAATTAAAGTTAATTATGTCAGTTATGCTTTTAATAATAAATTTCAACATGCATCTCTACAGTAACAGTGGCATACTACAATTGTATTCACGAGACTGCATAACCTTGTACATACATGTACCCTACTGTAATAATGTAATCTGCATGTTCCTTATTGTCTAATTGTTAGTAGCAGATACCAAAAGCTTCCATACCTAAATTTATCCTAGACCAAATTGATAAGCCTGATAAACGTTTTATTCTTTTAGAAGACTTCTGTTTCTTAACTTTTATTAATATTATATAATTATGCACATTCATGTACCAGTATTTCAATGGTATTCAAGTACCGGTAACACAATTTCAAAAAATGAAATGACAAAAGCCCATAATATGCAACAAAGAACGATATTGCTCAATCTAATTATTTCACCAATATATATATTAATTCAGGATTAAATTTCTTTCAGCTGCTTCTTGTCAGTGAGGTGATACCACTTGTTTAATCCCTAACATGTTCCCCTGACACAGTGAGTGTTAACCTACCCAATTATACATTATACAGTATTTATCCTTCAAAAGCTGTGTAAAAATATACATTGAAAGCCTAGTACTATGGCACTGTCCAGGCCTACTATCCAGGACAAAGGTGAATTTAAACAGACACACTAAGCCATTGGCCAGAAGGGCATATGCCATAATAACAGATGAGCATAAATGCTAATTGTTATAGCCAGTATGGTGTATAATTTACACTGTTAAAGTCAATAAAATGTAAGCCAGGCCCAGGTCGTGGCTGGCCTATAGACCTGGTTGGTCCTATAGAGTTGCAATATATGTAAACACAGCTAAAGTCTGTAATTTTTTACATCCTTACTACAAGACACCAGTTATGATATAGACACCATCTATATCAGCTTTAGTTTTGCAATGAGTGTTGTCTGACTATATATTGATAAGCTCGATAAACCTTATATTCTGTTAGAAGACTTCTGTTGCTTTTATTAATATATAATCTTATTATATTATATAATTATGCATACATGTACCAGTATTTCAATGCTATTCAAGTGCTGGTAACACATTTCAAAAAGATGAAATGACAAAAGTCCATAATATGCAACAAAGAACATTGCTTAATCTAATTATTTCACCAATATATCATTAATTCAAGATGAAATTCCCTTCAGCTGCTTGTTGTCAGTGAGATGATACCAGTTGTTTAATCCCTAATGTATCCCCCCGACACATGCAGTGAGTGTTAACCTACCCAATTATACAGTATCTATATACAGTATATATCCTACAAAAGCTGTGTAAATATATAAATTGCAAGCCTAGGACTGGCATTGTCTAGGCCTAATACAGGACAAAGGTAAATACACAAACACGCTAAGCCATTGGCCGGACCAGCATGCCATCAGATGAGCGTATAAACACTGATTGTTCTAACCAGTGTGGTGCATATTAAAGTGGGTAGTAGGTAACCCCCCCACCCCCCCATATAGCGTATGAAAGGATGCCGCCTCATTAAAAAGTCATTAAGCCGGATCACTTTCGGGTGATAAATGCTTCAAGCTCATTGGTGAATTTTCAGGCGGACCTCTGCGAAGACATCTCCTTCGGTCTACATGCGGATCACTTTTGGGTGATTAACGGATAGAATAGTACACTAACTTGAACCTCATTGGTGAATTTTCAGTCGGACCTCTGCGAAGACATCTCCCTCTTCTTCGCGCGTTTTTTATCCGAGGCAGAACAAAGAGCGTTACGTACAAAAAGTAATTAGTATTGTTAGTGTGACGAACGCGTGGCGAACGGAAAGAAATAGCACCGCGAGCGTTGCCTACATAAACGCCGGCCAAACATACCACATCACTTTACCTAAAGTGTTTCACCGTGCTGGATAGTGTTTTACCTGTGATTTCTGAAGTTTACCTTGTTGGATATAGTTTGTTTGGATTTTTTGGACGTATATTGATATTGAGAAGGTAAGATATTGATGTGATTATATAGTGAATTGAATTGTATATATTTGAATAGTTGTTTCATTCTTATAAGAGGTTAATATGTTGTCGTATATCTTTTGACAGTAATGGATCTTATCAGTGTGATCAATGGTTGTACCCTCATCGAAGAGATTGAAGTGCTAGAGAATTTTGTGACTTTGACGAGAGGCATCGAGGAGCCGCTTTCAATCGACGCATCGTGATATGGTCGAACAATCTGGTGCGAGATTTGGAGATTGAGAGACGAGGAATACACCCAGAGCTATTTAATGGTTGGTCGACTGAAGAACGCGCCGAGTTCGGTAACGACTGGAACGACGATTCTTTCCTCGTTAGTCTACCATCGACCCCTGAAGTTATGCCCGAGTGGTTCAACGATTGGGACGATGATTCTTTCCTCGAACACTTACCTGAAGTAATACCCGAGGCTATCCAGACCGGAGAAGGAAACCGCAAGCGACCCGCTACCCCAGCCATGGAGCCAACACAAAGTAAGAAATCTAAAACTGTTCCATTGTTTACAATTAAGTCGGTTAAGCAAGTGAAAGTAAAGAAATTTAAAACCACGGGCCTTGATTATAAGATACAGTTTAACGACCTACAAGTGCGAGGAATCGTCGATGTCCTAAGGCATCTGCATGAAGTGTTTGAGAATGTGTTAGATCGAGTCACAGACGGAGTAGCGATGCAAGATCAAGTCCGATTCATTATGCATTCGCCTCAACTCGAGTATCCCATTTCTCTACCGTTCATGCCTCGTGAGAAATTGACTGTCGAGCGAATTTTGGCCGAAATCGAAAGGGTGATTCAGTCGAACGATACGTTTACCCTCGACGATTCGATTACCGTAAACATTATCCATGTCGAGATGCCACGTGGTGGTACGGGACGGAAAAGAAAAATTGCCAATTTAGACAAATATTTAACGAACAAACGAGCTTTAGTCCGGATTCAAAACAAAGATGACCTATGTTTCGCTCGAGCTATTGTCGTCTCAAAAGCCAAAGTTGACAATGATGAACGATACCGTTCCATAAGCGATAGTCGAGGACCACTTCAACGCGATCTTGCTCATGAACTTCACAAGAAAGCCAACGTTCCGTTAGGACAATGTGGCATTTAAGAAGTCAAGCGATTTCAAGCCTATTTAACCGACTACCAAATTAACATTATCTCGAAAGAACATTTGAATACAATAATTTATTCTGGTCCTGAAGTGTCAAAACATATTTATCTTTACGCCCACGATAACCATTACGATGTAATTACAAGCATGCCTGCGTTCTTGGCTCGCAAGAAATACTGCCACACGTGTAAAAAAGGCTACGACAAAATCGAAGACCATCTTTGCGGCGATACCTGCAAGTTGTGTTATACACAGAACTGTCCGATAACGAACTGGGTACACTGTAACGAGTGCAATCGGTTTTTTAAAAGTCAAGAATGTTTCGATCGACATAAAGCAACCGTGGGCGAGAAACGACCGATTTGTGCATCCGTCGTGAAATGTCAACACTGCAATCAAGTAGTAAAAAGGGCCAATGAACTCCCTCAAAAACATTATTGCGGTCTTGTTCGATGCACTGTGTGTCAACAATATGTAAATCCTGAGAACCATCAATGTTTCATGCAACCGGCAAAGAAGAGAAAAACCACTGATCAAACACAATCGGACACGAATTTAATTGACAATGAGACCGCTGTGGGCGGAGAACCGAACGAAGGAGGAGAAAGCGAGTACTCCCAGCTATTATTTTTCGACTTCGAATGATCGCAAGAAGGCGGAGACGTCCCAAATTTATGTGTCGTCCACAACGAGAGCGGTGACGAAAACGTGTCTAGCGGCCCAAATACGAGAGATGATTTTTGTGAATGGCTGTTCCAAGAGCAAAACTCCGGTAGTATTGTGATGGCCCATAATTTCCAAGGCTATGACGGCTATTTCATCCTGCAATACCTACACAAGAATGGTTTGGTACCCGAAGTAATTATGCGTGGGGCGAAGATTTTAACACTCAATGTACCTGTGTTAAATATCAAGTTTGTTGATTCGTTGTGTTTCATACCGATGAGACTCGCAAACTTTCCAAAAACATTCGGTCTAAACGAACTTGCCAAGGGCTATTTCCCACACTATTTCAACACCGAAGCCAACCAGAACTATGTGGGCCCCCTTCCAGACGCTGAGTATTACAATCCGGACGGCATGGCACCTGGTGATCGCGAGAAATTTTATGTCTGGTATAATGAACTGATAGCCAACAATTATGTGTTCAACTTCCAAGAGGAAATCATCACGTATTGCCGATCAGACGTCGACATCCTCCGACGTTGTTGTCTCGAGTTTCGAGAACTGTTTCGTTCAGTCACCGGCATTGATCCCTTCGAGAAATGTTTGACGATCGCTTCCGCCTGTAATCTCGTATTCCGCAAAAACTTTCTCCAGGAGAACTCCATCGCCATCATCCCACCCCATGGTTATCGACCTCAAGATAAACAATCTGTTATTGCCCTTAAATGGTTAGCGTACACCGCCCAAAGAAACAACCTTTCCATTCGGCATTCGCGTAATTTTGGTGAACAACGCATTGGTAAATATCGTGTCGATGGTTTCCACACAGAGTCCAATACCGTTTATGAATTCCATGGATGTTTCTGGCATGGTTGTATCCGATGCTACGCAAGAGACACGGTCAACCCTGTAAGTCAACAAACCATGCAAGATCTCCACCAACGTACCCTCGAGAAAACGCGTTATTTGAAAGGCCAAAACTACAATGTGGTTGAGATGTGGGAATGCGATCTAAGACGCCAATTGGAAACCAATCCTGAAATGAAAAATTATTTCGACAACTTTGAAATCGTGGAGCCTCTTGAACCGAGACATGCTTTCTACGGTGGTCGCACAAATGCTTCTAAATTATTTCACCAATGTCAAACCGATGAGAAGTCTTTATCCTTGGTGTAATAAATACGGAGAATATCCCCTTGGTCATCCAGAAATTATCACTGAGAACTTTGAAGATATTTCACAGTATTTTGGTCTTGTGAAATGCACTGTTCTACCTCCGCATCAACTTTACCACCCAGTCCTTCCCTATCGTGCTCATGGGAAACTGATGTTTCCCCTATGCAAGCTATGTACAGACGGTCTGAGTCAAGAACCGTGCAACCACACAGATCAGGAGCGAGCCATTCAAGGTTCATGGGTGACCTTAGAGTTACAAAAAGCATTGCAGAAAGGGTATCGTCTGCTCGCAATTCATGAAGTGTGGCATTTTCCCCAACAAAGCAATGTGCTTTTTAAAGATTATATTGACACTTTCTTAAAAATTAAGCAGGAGTCCAGTGGCTTTCCCGAAGGTTGTGACACCGAAAAGAGGCAAGAGTACATCGACGAGTATTATCAGCGAGAGGGTGTTCTTATGGATCTCAACAAAATAGAGAAGAACCCTGGTCTACGTGCCTTATCAAAGCTGATGCTGAACTCATTTTGGGGTAAGTAGAAATAGCGTATAGACATGCATATGTGGCTAGAGAGTGAGCATATATGTAATAGATCGTAATATATTTGCTTTTGTTTTTGAAGGGAAGTTCGCGCAAAAGCCCAATATGACCAAAGTCAAACTCGTGTCCGAACCCGAAGAATACTTCGACATGCTAACTTCCGACGAGATCAATATGACCGATGCATCCTTTGTGAGTGACGATGTTATTGAGCTACGATACGAGAACCAGGAGAACTTCGTTGAACCTAACGCCAGGACCAACGTAGTCATCGCCGCCTTTACGACGGCCCATGCGAGGCTCAAGCTTTACAGTGTGTTGGAGCAGTTGGGGGAAAGAGTGTTGTATTACGACACGGACTCAGTCATATACGTGAGTAAGCCAGGAGAGCTGGAGCCTGAGACTGGAGTTTACCTGGGTGAATTAACGGATGAACTTGACGGTGATTATATCACCACTTTTGTTTCGGGAGGACCGAAAAATTATGCGTACGAACTAAGTAGTGGAAAGACATGTTGTAAAATTCGAGGAATCACTTTAAAATATCAAACATTACAAACAGTTAATTTTAGTGTTATGAAAGATATGGTTGTAGGGATAGGTCCAGCGAAGGTGTCAGTGGACATTCCATTTAAAATTACTAGGGATACCAGCACAAAGCAAGTTGTCACAAAGCAGCAAAGTAAAGACTATAGAGTAGTTTACAATAAACGTATGATTCAAGATAATTTTAATACAGTTCCTTACGGTTTTTAGTGTGTTTGTAAATAATTTAAATTCGTGTGTTTGTAAATAGGAAAACTTAATAATATAATTTTATCAACTTTGAAATCGTCTAATTTATTCATTGTGTGGGATACGAATCCACGTTATCTCGGGATTTAACGCCCAGCGCCCTAAACCACTTGGTCATCCTGCAGGTATCTACACTTTTCGCTGTTTATTTTCGAAATGAATCCAAAACTAGATGAAGGGGTGAGGGGAAACAATTTTGTTTTGTGATTAAAATTAAATTGTATGTGTGTGTATGACTAATGGTATTTAAATCGAGTCATTAAGAAAGAACCAAGTGAATGAAAAGTAATTTCCCGCTCGCCTAGCTCTGTGATGTAATTATTTGTGCACAGCTATTGTGAAGGGGATAGAAGGTGTATTTCTCAAACGGGCCACAGGGCCACGAAAAAGGCCCCCGGGGCCATTTTGAAGGATGGATCCTCAGAGAAAGGGCCAAAGGGCCACGAGAAAGGCCCTCAGGGCCATTTTGTAAACTTATCGATATAAATGTTATATGTAGTAAATTAAACTATTCAGTTGACATCAATAGCCAAACAGTTATATACCCAAGCAATGCCAAATTTTTCCAACAGGCTTACGGCTTGCAGACGTGACGGTAGAGAGTTGAATATCCTAGGGGATCTACAGTAGAAACTGTTCTGAAAAGTTACGCTATTCACTTTAGGGATATTTAAAACAAATTCATTTGATCGGTTTGTACGTCTTGTTGCACGGCTGGAGGAATTAATAGAAATGTAAGAGTCACATGAACCAACTAATGCTTTAAAAAGGTATACTAAGTCCAGGTACTCGTGCCAGTAGCACAGAGGTAGCAGTCCTCTAGAGGTAGCAGTCGTAGCAGTTTAAACTTTTAACTTTAACTTTACTTTAACTTTTAACTTTAACTTCTAACTTTACTTTAACTTTTCTTTAACTTTACTTTAACTTTTCTTTAACTTTACTTTAACTTTGCTTTAACTTTTAAATTTACTTTAACTTCGCATGCAGCGGGTCACAATTTCGGCTATACATGTATATGGCGATTTGAGGGGTGGATGGGTGAATTGTGAGGGAGAGGTATTCATGGAGGTGAGCGGGGATAGTAGGTATATTTCTCAAACGGGCCACAGGTCCACGAAAAAGGCCCTCAGGGCCATTTTGAAAACTTATCGTATAATGTTATGTAGTAAATTAAACTATTCAGTTGACATCAATAGCCAAACATTACAGTTATACCCAAGCAATGCCAAATTTTTCCAGCAGGCTTACGTCTCGCAGATGTGATGGTAGAGAGTTAAATAATATCTTATAGGGGATCTACAGTAGAAACTGTTCTGAAAAGCTCTAGAGGTAGCAGTCGTAGCAGTTTAAACTTTTAACTTTAACTTTAAATTTACTTTAACTTTTAACTTTAACTTCTAACTTTACTTTAACTTTACTTTAACTTTGCTTTAACTTTTAATTTTAACTTTTAAATTTACTTTAACTTCGCATGCAGCGGGTCACAATTTCGGCTATATATGGCGATTTGAGGGCTGGATGGGTGAATTGCGAGGGAGAGGTATTCATGGAGGTGAGCGGGGATAGTCAGTATATTTCTCATAGGGCCACGAAAAAGGCCCTCCGGGCCATTTGCAGGGGTGTTTTGGTGGGATGATTCTCTTCAACGTAACATCACCGCCATGAAGTGTCTTCGTTGGAAAACCCGCTTCTACCTCAAAAACGAAGAATGGAACATTTCGGTTCTGTGACGGAGACGATAAAAAATGGAAACGAGCGATGAACCTTCTACTTTATGTACAAACGATTAACAGTTCTGTAACCATAGAGTAAATACAGCGTCGTTCCATTCGAGTACTGATTCTCTTCAACGTAACATCACCGCAATGAAGTGTCTTCGTGGAAAACCCGCTTCTACATCAACAACGAAGAATGGCACATTTTGGTTCTGTGACGGAGAAAATAAAGAATGGAGACGAGCAATGAACCTTCGACTTTATATACGAGATCATCAACTTGTGTAGAACCGAAAAGACGAAGATTTAAACACCCAATTACTTCTGGCACACACAATCCTAAAACTAAAGGAAAGAAAAACACTATACAGAAAATGGTTACAAAAGCTAAAGAGGAAACGTCACAGCCTTGGAATCCTAATGAGAAACGCAGTTCCTATCGCAACGACAAAATATCATATTGGTTAACCATGCTACGCCAATATGCAGCGAGAGAAAAAAAGAAGGAAAAGCGAATTAATGTTAGTCAGAGAAGCCGATGATTTTGTAGCGTTATTATTCGAACAGTCGAGGGACTTGCTATATGGAATTATGGACTAAACATGCATTCTTACCACGCGTTATATTAATTTTAGTGACTGCTGTAACAACACGTAATGTGTATTAGGGAATAAAATGAAATTAAAGTGTATTTTCATCACTCGCCTGACTTTCACCTTTACGATCCCTAACCCCAGTCTCGTGTACCTTTGGGACCCCCCATGGTATTGTATTAGGCCCGTTTAGGCCCTATCTGGCCTTCTTTGTCCCGATAAGGCCTTTTGGCCCGTTCGTAGGAGGGAGTTTATACAGTCATCACGCTCGCTTCACGCTATTCAGCAGTCCTTTCATTCGAGTATCTCTTGTCCTCGTGAAAGGTTCGAAAGTTTTCTTCGAAATGTAGGCATGAAGATTTGTAAGTCCGTAAGAATCGTGATGATAAATGATTGATTTGAACAAATAACGTTCGAAACTAATAAAGTCCCTGTACAAGAACAAAAACCCTAACCATACCCATAACCCAAATAAAAACTCTAGTCCTAGCCCTGAAATAAAGGAATACTATAACCCTACTTTTAAACTAAAGATTTCAATTATGTAATACACGAAGTAAGAGCCCCATTTTGGCTATTTGCGATATTCGCCTATTTGCGTGTAGCATTTGAGGAAATTTCTAGCGGGGAATTCAAAATAGGGCTTTTTGGCAATGTTTAAAGACAGATATCTCGGACACGAATTCGCGACAAAATCGAAAACCGTAAAAGAACTTATCAGCTATTTTTGCGTCTTCTATATAGAGAGAACTAAAATTTATGGAGGGTTTATATGATCGAGCTTTAAATTTGGCTGACTCAGTTCATTTTCAAAGTTATTGTGTACCTAAAAACCTGTATAGAGGAACATCAAAGATTGTTCAACGGTATAAGTGTCCGAATAGCTGGATTAAATCTTTAACGCGTTTATGATAAAATGAAACCTAGCGACTTTAATGTATAACCTAAGGGATTCTCTGGACGAAGAGAAGCCGTACGAAGAACGAATTTTGAATCGTATTGACTTGTTGGAGGAATCGTATTGAAGGTTGAGTGCTCACTTGGACAATAGCCCGTGGGTCGTTAAGAGGCATTAGTGGTGCAACTTACAAATATTTGCATGTCTTGGGAATATTTAATTGCTTTGAGGGTACACACTAGGATATTTATGGGTAAACCGACATTAGTCAATATAGGATAATGAGGGATATTTATCATCCATGACTTCGTATACTTAATTAGTGTTAAGAACGCCTCACATCCCTTGTAGACTCCTTCCACGTTCATAACCCTAAATTTAATTATATTTGGAATATCACCGATTCCAATTCCAACTCCTTGACTCTCATCGGGAGTTGTGCGATTATTGCCTAAGCGTTCGGCTGAGCCTATATATCTTAGCGTTCGACTGAACCTGCATTTTCACCGCATATACATACAGAGATGAACCCTAATAATTTTGGCCGTATTATGACTTATCTCGCTTTAGTGTACACAATTCCTATGATGAAGAAACACTTCGGGAAACAGTGCGAAGAACTGTTCAAGATCCCACACATATTGACTTGGAAAAAATATAAATTTGAACGGCATTGCGTTACAGCGTTGCTATGCTAGAAAATCGTTTACTGTTCGTTGAACAGCCTTTCGAATCGTTTCACTGTCGTAACAATCCCTCATTCTATATACGAGAGAAAGATACGCGATTATTCTCCCGAAATTCTTTACATCCATTTCTTCATAGATGTGATGAAGGCTTAAGCTCTTTATTTGAATGCTTAGTCTATCAAAAAGGTGTCGATGTTTGCTAAGACATGTTTGAATATTATAGGATAGTGTATCTTTATCGATAGCAACGTTGTGTCGTTTTAACTCATCAAAAATTATGTCCATATCGATTCGTAGGGATAATCGCAAAAGTTTCTGTTTTAAATGTGAGAATGTATCCTTTACAAATTATGGGATACATAAACACGACCCAATAAGAAGAAAAAAGACACGTATACAAATGTATAGTAGGAGAAAACATTTATTACACAAGAAATTAGAATACAAAATTATATATATTCAGCTCATCAATGTCTTCAGCCAAAGCATCCTGCACTTTTAGGGGCGTATTGTCTATTTTGTACAGTTCTCTGTAGGTTTCCATTCAAAGAATCCGCACGAATGTTCTATTTCGTTAGGACAGCAGTAAAAGAGACGATCTTGGTTGATACCATCTTTCTTGACTTTACGGATACGACAAACCATTCCATGTTTACATAACGGTTTGGGGTTTTCAAAGATATCTCCCCATTGCCAAAACGAACAAGGATTTTCTTTCTCTGAACAAACGAAGTACGGTCTTCCATAACTTTCTTTCATCTTATCTTTAACCATTCGCATCTTTGTCAATCTTTGATGAGTGGCACACACTGGATGTATACAGCCACTCGTTCGGAAGGAGTCTACGGCTTTCCCGAACATATAACAGTCTTCCTCGGGGCAAAAGAACTGACAGCTAGGCTTTTGTCCGCAGAACCAGAAGAGTCCATTTCTGGTTATTGAGGAGGATGCAGGTTTACCGTGAAGACATTCCATGACAACGATCTTACACTGACGAGGAATAGTGTAAAGTAATTTTGTATGTTTGGCCGGCGTTTATGTAGCCTTACGTTCGCCACGCTAACAATACTAATTACTTTTTGTACGTAACGCTCTTTGTTCTGCCTCGGATAAAAAAAAACGCGCGAACAAGAGGGAGATGTCTTCGCAGAGGTCCGACTGAAAATTCACCAATGAGGTTCAAGTTAGTGTACTATTCTATCCGTTAATCACCCGAAAGTGATCCGCATGTAGACCGAAGGAGATGTCTTCGCATAGGTCCGCCTGAAAATTCACCAATGAGGTTCAAGTTAGTGTACTATTCTATCCGTTAAACACCCAAAAGTGATCCGCATGTAGACCGAAGGAGATGTCTTCGCAGAGGTCCGCCTGAAAATTCACCAATGAGCTTGAAGCATTTATCACCCGAAAGTGATCCGGCTTAATGACTTTTTAATGAGGCGGCATCCTTTCATACGCTATATGGGGGGGGGGGGTTACCTACTGTGAGTAAAATGTAAGCCAGGCCCAAGGTGGCATCCAGCCAGGTTGGTTGTGGTTAGTCCTATAGACTTGCATTATAAATACAGCTATAATCTGTATTTTTTTACATCCTTACCACCAGTACTGGTACTCACTATATAGACTAATTATCAAGTATTGCAATTATACCATTGTGGATGAGGTTGCAAACAATGGTGATGGATAATTTAAATAAAAGTATAAAATCTGCCATTCAAAATTTGTATTAACATTTGTTATTCTGCAATATTATAATAAAGCACATAATTTATTGGTATATCGTGTGTAACGACTATTCAATTTCGAGCGAAAGCCCTTCAAAGAGTGATTTCGTGATGTCTGATTGGCGCTTTCTCGATATATCAACAAACCGAAATTCAAATAATCGCTAATCCTAATCCTAATCCTAACCCAAATCCTAACCCAAATCCTAACCCTAATCCTAACCCAAATCCTAATCCTAACCCAAATCCTAACCCTAAAACTGACTTGGGTTGATGTTATAATAATTTTAAATTTCGGTTGCCATGACGACATGCCAAGACCACAATATCTTTTGAAGTACCAACTCGGCAACTCTAAGAACTCATTCTACATATCTAATGAAAGCTTGATTAACAGCCTCTGACATACCTACAAAAATATTTTTGTAACTGATACCTAACAGCTTGAAAAAAGCGACGACGCTTGGATTGGATTGACAAACTCCGTATAAATATTTTAGATATTCAGACGACCATATCTTTTGAACTACTAACTCTAGAAAATCATGCTATATATCAAATAAAAGCCTGAATAACATACTCGAACATGTTTGCAAAACGATCTTTGTAACTGACTAACAGGTTTAAAAAACCGAAAACGGGTTTACCTTTAGTTTGACGCCACGTATAAAACTTGATTTACGAACTTGACATCTTCCGACGACGATATATTGCATTTTCACTGCATTTTCACGATCTTTTTTAACACAAATCTTCATTCACCGTATAACCCGACAAAACACGTACATGTACTTTTCTTTTACGGTTTCATTTTTTTTAAATATTAATTCAAATGCAGATATTTACCATATCTAGTTACCAGGGCCAAATTTTCCGATGCCGCGCATGGGCCGTTGATCTTGACTGTACAAAAATAAACTGAAAGTGACTCTAACAAACGCCTGGAATCCCGTGGAGGGACTAAACGCCGGTCGATATTAGCACCCTCGCCCTCAGGCCTTCGGCCTTCGGCCGGCGCTTCGCGAGGGGATTAATCAGCATGGTTGAACCTAATGTTCGGCACACGAGAAGTTCGACGTTTGAAACGGGTCATTGTTCAGTTTGCCAGTGATATTGCTGGTGATATGCACGTGCATATTGTTCGATTTGGACACTAGTCTCGTCCGTAAAAAATGACGTCCTCGAACGCGTCTTTTACCGCTAAGGCATTCAAACAGAACTTGAGCCTCTTTATTTTGTTTGGATATCGAACAAACTGGCAATAACGCGAACTTTCATGCCTCCAACCAAGCTGCTCGCGTCTGAATCGACGAATTATTGATTGTGAGATATCAACGGCGCATTCATCGACCAGTTTGACATTTATTTTTAACAGTTTCCTCGAGTATTCCTTTTTCAAAAGCGGTTTTCTTCAATTACGTGGCGCATCTCGTAAATTCCCGGCAAAGATATACAATTTAAAGCCGATCTCGATGTTCAAATTCAAGGATGTTCGCGATTTTTGTTATCGGAACTGATGAAGACCAAAGCGAAACAATTCGTTCCCTGGCGTATTGCGATAATTTCTCCATTATTTACGAAACGATGGAGTGAACCTTGGTATGTCGCGTGGTATGACGCGGTTTTGTCAAATGCCAAAGGACGCCAAACTTCGGAAAAAGCTACTCGTTCCGGAACGTGTCGTATAACTTCCGACGTGCGAACCGCGCTTGCTTGCGGAAGGTTAAACCTAGGTTAGACGGAGGTGAGACCGAGGTGAGACCTAGGTTGACCCTAAGTTGCACCGAGGTTCAACCTAGGTTCGACCTAGGTTTTCGTTAGGTTACTTCTAGGCAGTGCATGCAAATATGTTTGCATGCATGCACGCATGCATGCAGGCAGATTTGCATGCATGCAATACAACAGTTGCATGCATGCAATACATCTGCATGCATGCAATTGTATCTGCATGCATGCAATTCAACATCTGCATGCATGCAATACATCTGCATGCATGCAATTGTATCTGCATGCATGTAATTCAACATCTGCATGCATGCAATACAACACATGCATGCATGCAATACATCTGCATGCATGCAATACTACATCTGCATGCATGCAATAAATCTGCATGCATGCAATACAACATTAGTGATGCAATAAATATGTGTGCATGACAAATACAAAGTCTGCATGCATGTAATACAAAATCTGCATGCATGCAATACATCTGCATGCATGCAACGCAACATAGTGTACACTGATGCAATTGTTATCTGCATACATGCAATACAACATCTGTTTAGCATGCAATACTGAACATCTCATCATGCAATATACATCTGCATGCATGATACAACATCTGCATACAGTATAATATCTGCATTGATGCAGTACAAACTGCATCAGCATGCAATACAACATCTCAATGCATGTAGTATAATATTTGATACAAAAACGTATTTGCATGCATGTATTCATCAGTGCTGCTAATTATTATAGTGCATACATTACAAATATTGCATATTTCTCTCACAAATAAAAACAACTACATGAACTCAAGAGAAACATAATATTAAATAGGCAATACAGTACTACCTTTATAATAAGATACTATTATAATTTGAATGGTTTAATAATTATACTGATATTTTTACATTTATTCTTAATCAACAAAAAAAATATTTACACTGATGCCACATTACAGTAACTGAAAATGTCAAAATTCAGGACAGTCAGATATAAGTTTTATGGTTAGCCTTGTACAGTATAACATTTTTTAAAGACTTTGTATTTATATATTATTTACATGCTCAACTAGAAAGTGTGATATTTACATGCTCAACTAGAAAGTGTGATATAATTGGAAATTCGAGATAATCTCAGCAATACAGTATAACACTTAAGTCTAAACAGAAATGTGTTAATCCATCCCCAGCAATTTGGGGCCTGACATACATACATGTAAGTAACCGCAGGTATACAACTGGTAGCCACCTGCTTTTCCTTGAGGCTTGTTAGAGGAATGTAAGAAACAGGCAAGTTTCTATAAGAATGAAAAACAAGCAATAAATTTAACATTAAATAATCAACTTTTACTGACCTATTAACACTTACTTTTGATATAATTGTAAAAGCAAAAAAGCAAGATAGAGGTATTTAGGCCAGTCATCTTTAAGGGTTGAAAAGTCTAATTGATAAAGTGTAATATTCCTAAAACAATTTTAGCACAAGTTATTGTACAGGATACACTATCTACGTAAATCTAACCTTTCACTGTGGTATGGTTTTAGATGTCGACCAAGTTCTTTATTGATAGTAGAGACTAAAACGTTCTCCATAACACCTTCATTTGGGCATGGTATCATTTCATGTATGACAGCCAAGAAGTGAAGTGCTTGCTGATCCTCAACCACAATCTTCATGAAGCTGGCAATTTCTCCAATCCGCTCTTCTCCATTGTTGGCAATGTAGATTACTGTGAAGCTGTTTTGTTTCTTGACTCTTTGACATGCAATGCTATAAAATAGCTTCTTTTTGAAGAGAATTTTTTTGAATGAGTATGACTCCAGAATGTTTACAGCTGCTCCTGGTATTACTTCATTTAGGCCAGCTTTCTGGTTCATGGTTACATTGACTTTGGACAAGGAGCCAACAGAATAACAGCCAGGGAAAAGATCCACCATGTTGTTCCTACAAAGTCGGAATTGTATTACATTTTGTTACACAATATTGAATTACTCTACAGCACCTTAAGTTTATTTGATACCTATAGACTAGTAAGTTATCCAGCCAACAAGTTACCAGTTTAAGCTGTTCAGTGTCAGCATGAAAGAAATTACATCGTCAGAACTTCCAGGAACTGTTGCTGTTTCCAGAACAGCAATCTTTTGCATTGCTTTAACAGCAGCAACTACCTGTTAAGTACGGTATGTTTATTAGAATTTAAATAATTTCAGCATTTACACAGCCTTAATTGCCTGTAGCATATACTAATCTGGTACTATAAATACCTGAACTGCCACATGATGGGTGCCATGGATAAGCTTAGTCATTGTGCCATTCCAGCTTACGAATCCAAAACATGAGTAGGCCCATAATGGCCCTGCAAGTTTAACACTGCTAGTCAAATGTTTGCAGGTGTTGTGCACATTAATCGTACATGATCTTTTTCCTAAAATGAAAAAAATATCAAATATGAGGTACTTTTTGGACTTACTATAACACCATTATTCTCTTATAACTGATCTCAATTTGCTGAGATACAGTATCATGTGCACATTCTTTAAAATCATGTTCAGAAAGATATTTATTTCTAGATACCATTTCCTTGACAAGTGAAAATTTCCTTATACTACTGTAAACAAAGCGAAATAACAAAAGACAGTGTAATATGACAGAAATAGGTTAATAAGTAAAAAACTAACAGTAAATTGTACCATAATAAATTTGAGTGAGGCAGTAGAATTCTTCAAGTTGCCTATCTGCCATAAGAATACCAGCTTGTGTTACTGGCTGCTGTATAAGTAGATAAATGGAGTTAACCAGGAGTGCATAGTGACAGTAATATTCATCTGGCAAAATTCCTTTCAGCACAGGAAGGAGTAATATAGCTACCATGATCTGACTTCAGAAGCTATAAAAAATCCAAATGGTCATCTGATCAATTTTAGATAAAAGTACATGCAAAGTACAGTATATGTAGTGGAAAATTTTTAAATGAATTGTCAGATAAATTTGCAATGCAGATACATGTACATGTCTTCAAGTACTGTACAGTATTTAATATTTTTTACCTTTCCAGTACTTCCTGTCTTTAACCAAGCTTCGATGTAACCTAGAAATGAAGTCTGGTGGTTTACACTTTGACAGTCGGTCATCAACGAGAGAAATTTTATTGCCAATAAAATATTTCTCATTCTTGTGTTTTTTATCTAGCCACAAGGACAACAACATCTTGACAATACCAAGAAGCACACCATGCATATAATCTACTGGCATTCCACTGATCATATCAAATGCATTGATTAGACATAGCTGTGACACATGCTTCACACCACTGACCTTAAAACAAAAAAAGAAAGTATATTTAAACAAGACCAAGCAGTTCTGAAATGCCATTTGGTACTTGGAACATAATTCCAAGCACAGAACTTTGTAGTATACTTAAAATCATTAGTTATTAAAGTTAGGCAATTCCACGTTTGGGGATTTTGCCTGTTCGTGATCTTTGGGTCTTCTTAGCAAAATCATTTTTCAAAATCATTTTTCAATGTCAAAATTACCAGACGTGACTACAAACCATTTGATATCAAATTGATATCAAATAAACATTGATATCACGCCCAGCCTCGTACCCAGGCGCTTGTTTTGCTTTGTGCGACTTGCGGGGGCTTCTCCTCGAGTCCTACCCAAAAGCCCCCGCGCGCTCAGCCCACGCAGGTCGCGCAAAGCAAAACAAGCGCCTGGGTACGAGGCTGTATCATGCCCATTAACTTTGACAGGGAAAAACTCCATGAAGATGAAGTTTTTGTCTGATTAGATATATTAATTACTTAACTTCAAGACCCAAAGATTATAAATAGGCAAAATCCCCAAACGTATAGGTCAAGACTAATGGGCCTGACTTTCAACAAGATGCTTGACTTTATACTTTATTCCACAATGTAAAATTAACCAGAGAGTCCAGGTGACGTTTGGTCTGCATTGCCAACAATAAGCTAACAATGGTATGCACTCTAGCATCTCATAGGAAGCAAATATACTAGACTAAGTACAGGTACCGGTACTTAAATTATTTTTATTGCCGGTAATACACACAAGGTATTTTCAGATTTACACATAAGCATAATATAATCAGTCATAAAACATTTAGGGATGAAGCCCAGAAGACTAATGAGCCTTAATTTCAGATGCCATTAATAGTAAATAATACTGTATTCTGAAAATCAAATATATGTTGCTTTGTACACTGATACAACTTGAATTTACTTACAGGCACTCCAGTCTGTTGAGCTAGTTGACCTTGTAGAAAAACCATTTCTTTTTGCCTTAGATTGTTGGGTGGGCCAACAGTGAACGGATAACATCTTGAATGGCCTTTTCCAACTTTCACAACTTCTCCTTCATCTTCACAGAAAGAACACCCAGACTTGCCATTAAACTGGGTAAAGGCCTGTACCGCCGACTTTCCAGGAAGATCTGTTGCTCCCAATAAACAAACAGCACGACAAACAAAACTCTCCCAATTGCATTCCACAGTGATTCCTAGAAAATTATTTTTGGATAATCTAAATTTAATTGCACACTATAAACAATGCAATAATTTTCCTAATGCAAGTTTCCAAACCAATCTGTTAAAGCCATAGTATACTATAAAACAACGTCCAACATCGTGCCACAAAGTTCATACTTAACTATCCCTCGCATGTGTTATCCTACAAAGAAAGACTCACTTCACTAAACTTACTTCCCCTTGAACTTAGACGTGATCAGTCTGACATTGTACTACTTTTTAAATATAGGAATGGTCTAATCAATGTCAACCTCGATAAATACTTTACACCTACTCGCTCTTCTCACAACACTAGAAAATTTGACTCTAATAATTATCATCCTCTGATCACCCACAAACAAAATTATTTTAGATATTCTTTTTTTCCACACACCATCAACCTGTGGAATAGCCTACCTAGTCTACTCAAGTGCTGCATTAGTGTTAGTCAATTCAAACATAAGCTAAAGTGTTACTATACAAGGATAATCTCTCATCTTACCAGTCGCCATAGTCTAATGTTTCTCTTTTTTAATTAGTTATTTATAGGCCGCATTAATATTAATTAGGTAAATTGAATTTTTAATGAGCTTTCGAATTTTGAGATTACGTCACGTTTCTCGTCTTCCTTCCAGACCTCTAACCCTAATCATTAGTATTCAGATTACGTCATCGTTCTCAGGCTCCTTTGGGACCCTCTAACCCTAATCATTAGTATTCAGATTACGTCATCGTTCTCAGGCTCCTTTAGGACCCTCTAACCCTAGTCTCATTACGTCATGACTTCTCGTCTTCCAGGGGGAGCCTTAACCCTAATTATTTATTCACATACGTCATTAAACCTTCAGGATCCTAAACCCTAGCTCGTGTACCTGTAGGACCCCAAACCCTAATTAGTATTCATTTTATTCGGCCTAATTATTATGCATATCAGTCTTCACTAACCCTAGTCCTCTTCCTCCGCTCTCATTCCCGACTCCTTCCGAACTTGATTTCCGAAGGCATTACGTCATTATCAAAAGGTAGCTCTTATTGCTTTTAATAATATAAGAAATGCCTTTGTAATTATACACTTCGTCTCCCTACGCCAATGTGAATGTGGGAAGTGGGCAGCCCGAGAGCAGCGCATGCGCCATGGATATGATATGAACTAAAGAGAGTAACGAAGAAGCATCTCAAACCTTCAAAATAACTGGTGTCACGATCAACAGAGATTTATACGATAGCCCAAAATTGCTTATCTAGATGCAGTCAAAATAAAAGTTTAACATGGTTAACTATATATCATATATCGTGACTAGGCTCTCGACAACAACTTCCGTAGCTCAGTCGTCAGCACTGCACTAGCATCGCAGGGTCGCGGGTTCAATTCCAGCCGGAAGGCCTCTAAGTTGCATTTTTCACTTCAAATTTTCCTTCACCATAAATCCTTAGAACCTGTAACTATATATCGGCTTGGATTATGTGGCTGACTTCATTAATGTTGTCAGGCATTTTGTTAGGTTGCTAAGACTGAACATTTGAATAATTTTGACTAAGAGCAATGGTGTCACGTTCAACGGAGATTTATACGAGTGCATTTACGTTCAAATATCCTTTAGATTTTCGACAGATCTACGAATATGTGAACCAACAGAGATTTATATGATTGCCTCGTTGAAACACCGCGGTTATATATTCGATAGATCTACGCAAATATGAACCCGCTTTACGAAGGTTATGGAGGCGAGCATATTTTTAAAATCACGGAGTACGTACGTCGAACGAAACAACGGCTTTTACGAATGTACCGGACTTTACGGCTTTACGAAGTTCATCAGGCTTCTAGTGTATAAAGTAGCGATTATTTAGATTATCAAACCACTCGAGAAGCCGTACGATGAACGAATTCAAACGTATTGATTTGCCTAAGCGAAATCAAACTTTACTATGTATCTATAGACATTGGTATATATTATAATAGCTATTAGATTATTCAAGAGATTGACTTGTCAAACGAAGCGAAGGCTGAATGCAAACATATAATAGCGCCTGGGTCGTTAAGAGTCATTAGTGGTGCAACTCACAAATATTTGCATGACTTGGGAATAATTAGTTACTTGAGGTATACATTAGGATTTTATGGGTAAACATTAGTGAATTTGAGATAATGAGGGATAGAGTAAGCGAGCAAGTTCAAACGGAAAATTGGTGTTGCCATAGTAAAAATACGTCGCGTCGAAAGAAAGTGATTATAGCGAATGGGTAACCATATTCAACTCAACTGAATAGTTTAGTTCTCTACATAGAATTTATATGAATTAAGTTTGTTGGGGCCCTGTGGCCCTTTTGACAAATACGTCTTGATGTGCCCGGTCGCCCCCTTACCCCTAAATCACTCCATACCCCACATGATCCCTCATTTTATCGAACCTGTTTGTTATAAACTATGCGATAATCTTTAGTCTCGCTCCTTGTCATGCATTTTGTTACGCCGAGTAATCATTTCGGGAGAATTATCACTTATATGGCCTTCGTTTATCGATTAAGCAATTCCTGTGTCGAAGAAACACGTTGGGAAGCAGTGTGAACAACTGTTAAGTATTTAAAACGTGTGGAAGGCATTGCTTTCAAAGCGTTGCTAGGCCAACTTATCCTACGGCCGATATTTGCATGTTTCGCCTGAAAGCATGTGTAGATATATACATATTTTTCAACGTTTACTTTAACGGGGCATACCTAACAGAAAGTAGTTAGTATTGTTAGCTGTTTTATTAAATATTCCGTGTGAGGGACGGAAATAATTATCTAACCCTTTTCACCTTTACGATCCCTAACCCTAGTCTCGTATGCCTTTGGGACCCCCATTGTATACTTAGGCGGCGCTCTGTCTGTGTATTAGGCCCGTTTAGGCCCTATCTGGCCTTCTTTGGCCCGATAAGGCCTTTTGGCCCGTTCGTAGGAGGGAGTTTATACGGTCATCACGCTCCCTTCACGCTATTCAGCGTTCGATTGAACCTGTGTTTTCACCGCTAAGAGATGAACCCTAAACATTTTGGCCGTATTATGGCTTATCCCGCTTTAGTGTACACAATTCCTATGATGAAGAAACACTTCGGGAAAAAGTGCGAAGAACTGTTCAAGATCTCAAACATATTGAAAAAATATAAAGTTAAACCGTCTTGGTTAAACTGCACGACTCGGTTATTTTATGACGCCGTTGTCATGATGTATATTCACGTTGTTAAGGTTAAGATTTGCATAAGCCTACACGAACCCTAACCATTTTGGCCGAATTATCGCTAATTATCTAGCGTTAGTGTACGTGATTCCAATGGGAGAAGAAACCCTTCGGGAAACAGTGTGAAGAACTGTTCGAGATCTCAAACGCAGCGACATAGAAAAATAATAAATCGTTACTTAGTTTTGGCGTAAAGTATTCTGAAGAAACCATTCGCAAAATGATCAGGAATTACAAAAGGTTTCCTGGCAGAAAAAGTAATATATCTAAGAGTTTTAAATTGGTTGAACGGCTTTACTTCATAGAGAACGACCAAGTGAAGAGTTAGAAACGAGGATATAAAGCAGACTAACTAAACTAGCAGCTAACCTTCGTTTATCGATTAAGCGATTCCTGTGTCGAAGAAACACTTTGGGAAGCAGTGTGAACAACTGTTAAGTATTTAAAACGTGTGGAAGGAATTGCTTTCAAAACGTTGCTAGGCCAACTTATCCTACGGCCGATATTTGCATGTTTCGCCTGAAAGCATGTGTAGAAACAATGGCACTTATGGAGATATATAAAACCTTATTAATACGCGACACATATATAGAGTTAAAAAATATTTATATCAGTTACAAACATATACATATTTTTCAACGTTTACTTTAACGGGGCATACCTAACAGAAAGTAATTAGTATTGTTAGCCGTTTATTAAATAATCCGTGTGAGGGACGGAAATAATTATCTAAGCCCCTTTTACCTTTACGATCCCTAACCCTAGTCTCGTGTACCTTTGGGACCCCCATCGTATACTTAGGCGGCGCTCTGTGTGTGTATTAGGCCAGTTTAGGCCCTATCTGGCATTATTTGGCCCGATAAGACCTTTTGGCCCGTTCGTAGGAGGGAGTTTATACGGTCATCACGCTCCCTTCACGCTATTAAGCGTTCGATTGAACCTGTGTTTTCACCGCAGGAAAAACGTGGGGTGGCACGAATATGAAATCGTGAGGTGGCACGAATACGAAATCGTACTGATTTTTAGATTTAAACATAGAAACGAGGCAGGCTGAAACGGAGCGAGAAATCTAATTAAAATTCAAACTACGACAAACCCATTCGCATAAATTATCGAGCATGCATGGCGTTTTGTTTTGCTTTAAGGCGAGTTTAAACGAATTCCCTTCGTTTATCTATACACTCTTGTTTTGTAATATGTTAGGAATAAAGACATACAGTACAAACACTTTATATAAGGTGCAAACGGTTTATTTTTTCTAGCTATAGGAAATTACATATGCGGATATTAACAGCTAATTACACAATCGTTTTAGACAAATTGTTCGGCTCTTACAGTGTCCTCTAGTTTGGAGCGTTTAACTTTAACACGCTGCCGTCCTCCGTTAACAACAAGTTGCGTTTCTTTCCTTTGTGCTCGATGGATTTTACATTGAGAACTTTGACACGAAGCGTTGTATTTACAAATTAGCATCGCAGCCACTTCTTAGAGATACCGATTGTTTTTCCACTGTCAAAGATGTGTTCGCTCTTTGACTTTGTATGGGATTTAGATTTCCCCCGCTTTTGTTGTTTATTAATAACAGTTTCTCCATGCCGTAATCTTGCAGCTTTTAAATAATTATTAAAGTTTGTTTCCATTTCCTCTTGGCGCTTTATAAGATTTTCCAATGTTTTCTCCAGATTTAATTCTTTACTTTCTGCGGTAGTCTGTTCACTCTGTCGAGGTACACACATTCCAATTTTACTCCATTTTAACCACTTAGAGCGTTCTTCGATATCCATATGATGTATCTGATCGAGATGGTTTGCCAATCTAACAAGATTAGTGCTTCCACAACCAAAGACAGGACAATTTCTACGTGTACGACCCATTATCTCGAACTGTTTACACCTCCAATGACTCACACGATATGCCGTGCTCTTCTATGAGCATTGCTTTTTATTAGGCCCGTTTATGCCCGATTTGGCCCGTTTAGGCCCGATAAGGCCTTTTGGCCCGTTCGTAGGAGGGAGTTTATCACGCTCCCTTCACGCTATCGTACCCAGACATAGGATTCAATCTTAGGATTCAATGATTCAATTTTAGAATTCAGTCTTAGGATTGAGATTAATAAACCATTTGTCGGACTTTCACCAACTACCCTCGGAAGAAAGGCAATCTATAATTGTCAGGCGAGTGATGAAAATACACTTTAATTTCATTTTATTCCCTAATACACATTACGTGTTGTTACAGCAGTCATTAAAATTAATATAACGCGTGGTAAGAATGCATGTTTAGTCCCTAATTCCATATAGCAAGTCCCTCGACTGTTCGAATAATAACGCTACAAAATCATCGGCTTCTCTGACAAACATTAATCCGCTTTTCCTTCTTTTTTTCTCTCGCTGCATATTGGCGTAGCTGGTTAACCAATATGATATCTTGTCGTTGCGATAGGAACTGCGTTTCTCATTAGGATTCCAAGGCTGTATCGTTTCCTCTCTAGCTTTTGTAACCATTTTCTGTAGTGTTTTTCTTTCCTTTAGTTTTAGGATTGTGTGTGCCCGAAGTAATTGTGTGTTTAAATCTTCGTCTTTTCGGTTCTCCACAAGTTGATGATCTCGTATATAAAGTCGAAGGTTCATTGCTCGTCTCCATTCTTTATTTTCTCCGTCACAGAACCAAAATGTGCCATTCTTCGTTGTTGATGTAGAAGTGGGTTTTCCACGAAGACACTTCATTTTGGTGATGTTACGTTGAAGAGAATCTGACGACAAACAGTGAACGAATGATACACCGAGCAAAGTTACGCTACGATCTTCACCAATGACAATTAGCATTTTAATTAGGATTTCTTTGTCTAAGCTCTGATGTCGCTCGAACTCGCTCAAACTCGTTCTATTGTTTCATTCCTTAATGAGTTATTAATGACCTTTTTTCTTTTGTACGTGCTGATTCGAGCATTTTGACGTAAAGTAATCAATTCTTTTAACAGTTCGTTCAGATCAAAAGGAAATGTCTTTGCTTGCATGAGGTAAGGTTGTCTTTCTTTTGAGGATAACTGGTGAAAGTCAGTCAAATGATTGGACAGTTTTAATAAACCTTGCTTACCACATATGGGACAGTCCTTACGCTTTCGTGGCATGATGACAAATGATTGATTTGAAATAATGTTCGAAACTAAATATTGTTTTTCGCCAAAGTCCTCTGTAGTGACACCCCGCGTCCCCCTAGTCCCTACACGTCCCGTTTCAGAAATACACCCCCTGCGACCCCTCCGTCCACCTCCTTCCCAATTCTTCCCCATCCTTCCGCCCCATTCACCAGAGACACTTTATAATAAGGTAACGAAGTATATATTATTCAGTTTCCAATTTACACACAAAGTTAAAATTGTGTGTGACAGAACTGAAAAAAATGTATTAACCAGGAGCGAGAATAAGGACTATAGGATTGTGTATAATAAACGTGTGATTGTTAATAATTTTGATACTTTACCATATGGCTTTTAAATAATATTTGTATGTGTGTTTGTAAATAATAGGGGTTTTGTGTGAATGTAAATAGGGAATTGAAATTATATCTTTTTTACCATATGGATTTTAAATAGTAGATTTTAACTTTGTGTGTTTGTAAATATTAGGGGTTCTTAGGGTTTTTAAACTTAGTGCATGTGATTTTTAACTTTGTGTGTAAATTGGAAACTGAATAATATATACTTCGTACATAATGAAACAATAGAACGAGTTTGAGCGAGTTCGAGCGACATCAGAGCTTAGACAAAGAAATCCTAATTAAAATGCTAATTGTCATTGGTGAAGATCGTAGCGTAACTTTGCTCGGTGTATCATTCGTTCACTGTTTGTCGTCAGATTCTCTTCAACGTAACATCACCAAAATGAAGTGTCTTCGTGGAAAACCCACTTCTACATCAACAACGAAGAATGGCACATTTTGGTTCTGTGACGGAGAAAATAAAGAATGGAGACGAGCAATGAACCTTCGACTTTATATACGAGATCATCAACTTGTGGAGAACCGAAAATACGAAGATTTAAACACACAATTACTTCGGGCACACACAATCCTAAAACTAAAGGAAAGAAAAACACTACAGAAAATGGTTACAAAAGCTAGAGAGGAAACGATACAGCCTTGGAATCCTAATGAGAAACGCAGTTCCTATCGCAACGACAAGATATCATATTGGTTAACCAGCTACGCCAATATGCAGCGAGAGAAAAAAAGAAGGAAAAGCGGATTAATGTTTGTCAGAGAAGCCGATGATTTTGTAGCGTTATTATTCGAACAGTCGAGGGACTTGCTATATGGAATTAGGGACTAAACATGCATTCTTACCACGCGTTATATTAATTTTAATGACTGCTGTAACAACACGTAATGTGTATTAGGGAATAAAATGAAATTAAAGTGTATTTTCATCACTCGCCTGACAATTATAGATTGCCTTTCTTCCGAGGGTAGTTGGTGAAAGTCCGACAAATGGTTTATTAATCTCAATCCTAAGACTGAATTCTAAAATTGAATCATTGAATCCTAAGATTGAATCCTATGTCTGGGTACGATAGCGTGAAGGGAGCGTGATAAACTCCCTCCTACGAACGGGCCAAAAGGCCTTATCGGGCCTAAACGGGCCAAATCGGGCCTAAACGGGCCTAATAAAAAGCAATGCTCATAGAAGAGCACGGCATATCGTGTGAGTCATTGGAGGTGTAAACAGTTCGAGATAATGGGTCGTACACGTAGAAATTGTCCTGTCTTTGGTTGTGGAAGCACTAATCTTGTTAGATTGGCAAACCATCTCGATCAGATACATCATATGGATATCGAAGAACGCTCTAAGTGGTTAAAATGGAGTAAAATTGGAATGTGTGTACCTCGACAGAGTGAACAGACTACCGCAGAAAGTAAAGAATTAAATCTGGAGAAAACATTGGAAAATCTTATAAAGCGCCAAGAGGAAATGGAAACAAACTTTAATAATTATTTAAAAGCTGCAAGATTACGGCATGGAGAAACTGTTATTAATAAACAACAAAAGCGGGGGAAATCTAAATCCCATACAAAGTCAAAGAGCGAACACATCTTTGACAGTGGAAAAAACAATCGGTATCTCTAAGAAGTGGCTGCGATGCTAATTTGTAAATACAACGCTTCGTGTCAAAGTTCTCAATGTAAAATCCATCGAGCACAAAGGAAAGAAACGCAACTTGTTGTTAACGGAGGACGGCAGCGTGTTAAAGTTAAACGCTCCAAACTAGAGGACACTGTAAGAGCCGAACAATTTGTCTAAAACGATTGTGTAATTAGCTGTTAATATCCGCATATGTAATTTCCTATAGCTAGAAAAAATAAACCGTTTGCACCTTATATAAAGTGTTTGTACTGTATGTCTTTATTCCTAACATATTACAAAACAAGAGTGTATAGATAAACGAAGGGAATTCGTTTAAACTCGCCTTAAAGCAAAACAAAACGCCATGCATGCTCGATAATTTATGCGAATGGGTTTGTCGTAGTTTGAATTTTAATTAGATTTCTCGCTCCGTTTCAGCCTGCCTCGTTTCTATGTTTAAATCTAAAAATCAGTACGATTTCGTATTCGTGCCACCTCACGATTTCATATTCGTGCCACCCCACGTTTTTCCTGCGGTGAAAACACAGGTTCAATCGAATGCTTAATAGCGTGAAGGGAGCGTGATGACCGTATAAACTCCCTCCTACGAACGGGCCAAAAGGTCTTATCGGGCCAAATAATGCCAGATAGGGCCTAAACTGGCCTAATACACACACAGAGCGCCGCCTAAGTATACGATGGGGGTCCCAAAGGTACACGAGACTAGGGTTAGGGATCGTAAAGGTAAAAGAGGCTTAGATAATTATTTCCGTATTTAATAAACGGCTAACAATACTAATTACTTTCTGTTAGGTATGCCCCGTTAAAGTAAACGTTGAAAAATATGTATATGTTTGTAACTGATATAAATATTTTTTAACTCTATATATGTGTCGCGTATTAATAAGGTTTTATATATCTCCATAAGTGCCATTGTTTCTACACATGCTTTCAGGCGAAACATGCAAATATCGGCCGTAGGATAAGTTGGCCTAGCAACGTTTTGAAAGCAATTCCTTCCACACGTTTTAAATACTTAACAGTTGTTCACACTGCTTCCCAAAGTGTTTCTTCGACACAGGAATCGCTTAATCGATAAACGAAGGTTAGCTGCTAGTTTAGTTAGTCTGCTTTATATCCTCGTTCTAACTCTTCACTTGGTCGTTCTCTATGAAGTAAAGCCGTTCAACCAATTTAAAACTCTTAGATATATTACTTTTTCTGCCAGGAAACCTTTTGTAATTCCTGATCATTTTGCGAATGGTTTCTTCAGAATACTTTACGCCAAAACTAAGTAACGATTTATTATTTTTCTATGTCGCTGCGTTTGAGATCTCGAACAGTTCTTCACACTGTTTCCCGAAGGGTTTCTTCTCCCATTGGAATCCCGTACACTAACGCTAGATAATTAGCGATAATTCGGCCAAAATGGTTAGGGTTCGTGTAGGCTTATGCAAATCTTAACCTTAACAACGTGAATATACATCATGACAACGGCGTCATAAAATAACCGAGTCGTGCAGTTTAACCAAGACGGTTTAACTTTATCCCCTCACCCGGCGCGAAGCGCCGGCCGAAGGCCGAAGGCCTGAGGGTGCTAATATCGACCGGCGTTTAGTCCCTTATCACGCGAGATCCAAGCCGTTCCTAATCTCGGATCCGATTATTTTATTTATATATATATATATATATTTATAAGATCAGCAAACACCGTATATGAGCTATTCTGCAATTTGATTGGTTCTGCTACTAGCCGTATATCACCTCATATACCATTAGTAATGAAAAAACAAAATGGCTGAACGTTTTGCCCAAGTGAGTGAGGATGAAATACAAATTTTGCTGAATAATACAACACCAAAAAACACAAAAAAGATGACAAAGTATGGAATAAAAATATTCAATGGTAAGTAATTGCCAATAAATAACATTAACAAAAAAGTAAACAAATACTGAACATATTTTTTGCAATTTTTTCCAAAAAAGCGGGAATTATTTAAAAACCAAACAATATTAAAATATTTAAAATTCTAGATTGGTTCATGTCTTCTACTGAGCTTTCTAAAGGTCCGAACATAACCGAAATGTCAAAAACGGAGTTGAATTCATGCCTGAAGCTCTTCTACACGTCGGCTAGGCAAGCAGACGGGACTTACTACAAAAAAAACACGATGAAATCCATTCGGGCCGCTATTGACAGGTTTTTAAGAAGTCCACAAAACAACAAAGGTTTTTCAATCATTGGTGACCCCAATTTCTCCGAAGCAAATTCCGTACTTGACGCCTTTGTTAAACATCTCAGAAAAACAGGCAAAATAACAGGCCTGGTACACAAAAAGCCAGTAACACAACAACAAATAAAGTTGTTGTTTAGCACTGGTCAACTAGGACCTGCAGACAGCGATGACCCAGCACAACTACTGCGTACAACATGGTTTTACCTTGCTTTTTACTTGGGTAGACGAGGAAGAGAGAACCAGAGGCAGCTCAAACCAAACATGCTTGCCTTGAGATCCACAGCAGAAGGGAAAGTGTATTTTGAGGTAAATAGAGAAGCTGCTGGCTCTATTCCTACCACGAAGAACCACCAAGGCGGTCTCGGTGATGTCGAAGACGAATCAGACGGGAAAATATTTGCCAAACCACAGTCACGGTTTTGTCCCGTTAAAACCATCCAGAATTACCTCAGTCATTTGAATCCGAGTTGTGATGCCCTTTTCCAAAGGCCCAAATGCACAAAGTTAGACAACGTCAACGCTCAAAGCAATGTCTGGTATTATAATTCCCCCATCGGTGAATCGACGTTGGGCAACATGCTTCGCCAGATGACAACAAAAGCAGGAATAGATCCACCTCTCACAAACCACTCAATCAGAGCTACTTCGGTAACCGCTTTGTCCGAAGCACATGTCGAAACTCGACACATAAAATCCGTCACTGGCCATAAATCTGATCAGTCCATCGAAGCATATAGCATTCGTCCTTCAATCCAACAACAGGAGAAAATGTCATCCCTCTTGAGCAGCTACCTGGAACCCGATGGCGATACGCTTTATCCAGAAGAAAATACGGAGCAAGATATTGAAAATCCCGGCGATTCATTTGAACGAGATGCTTCCGGATCACTGCCACTTGTTGAAACCCGACCCGGCAATGTCAACGGCGAAAACCAAACCATCACTGTATGCAATCAAAGCACTCATTTGGCTAACGGCCCAACATTCAATTTTAATAACTGCAACGTTAATATTTATAACTGATGCATTTTAATATGATCAACGTTGAATATCATTTAAAACTTGTAGTGGTCTGTTGTAAACCACGCGTTCGAGTCTTGACTTTTCTTTGACAAACACTGATCACAGATTTTGTTATTGAGCATGACGGAAGTTACATGTAATATATATATGGTCAACGGCCACCGGGCGAGCGGAATATATATATATCCATGAACCAACTTGGCCTGTTTACGGGGCAGAAAGTAAGGTCAAAAACATAGTGAAAACACCAGCAAACAACGCGAAATACGTCTTGCTAAGAAAAAACAAACACAGCGATACTATTACGTCAAAAGACCGTGAACAATGGCGACAAGTTTGGTGATGTGACTACAGATAAGCTGCCAGGTAAGTGAGTTAAATAATAGCCTATAGGTCTGGATATTTTAATTGGTAGTATATACACAAGCTTTCTCTGCCATTGTTATGCTTATGCTTTCTCTGTCGTTATGCTTTTGCTGGCAAAACTCTGTTTTTAACAGTCCTGAACAACACCGGTCGGTAGCCGAGTGTTTTGCTCACTTCTCGAGTGCCATTATAACTCGATAATCACACAAGACAAGGTTTTTTATTTCTTTTATAAAATAACACCATTAAATTAACAATAAAGCCATGAAAAATGCAGATTTAACTGTTATTATATGCGTTGTTATGTGCGTTGCTAGGAAGACTTTGTAGCGATTTTAGTGATGAAAATGTACTCAACGTTGCAGTTAAAATATTCTGTTGTGTTAGTACCTTGATTAGTGTTGTATCCAGGTGTTCTTTGAGTTACTTTTGTGATTTGAAGCACTTAAAATACGTCGAAACAACAAAATTTACGCGAGGAACACGTTATAGCTTATGCTTTTAATATTGAGTTATAATGACACAGTTTTTTGAGCTCAATGAACTAGATATGAATGTGTCAGCTCAGCCACCAAGCAGGTGAAATGCACCTTGATCATCCTGATTATGTTTATGTGGTGATATAATTTACTCTAATACATGCATAAATGTTGTGCTTTTAATTGTTGTATGGGCATTTGTACATTTAGTAGTGTTTCATTGTAAACATGCATTGTACAGGTTTATAGACCTACACATGTTAGGCCTGGCCTCCACTTAGTGTTTCTGTGTAAACACTTTTGTCCTTGGAGTAGAACTGCACATGCAATGCCGGTCGCATATATATTTAAGATTGATTGTTGAAGTGCTTCCTGAAGGACATTATAGTAGATTTTATTACATTTCTTACAAACAATCAAATGTAAAATTAATATAATATGTGCGGTCACTCGAACTAAAATGTTTCAAAATGCATAACAACTTTTTTACTCAAGTTTTTGCTTCAATAGTCAATTAAGGAAAATGTAAGTACTGAGTAACAAATATTAACTAGAGTTTATAATGTCAAAAATGATGCCCTGTGTTATATAGCAAAATATGCTACACACGTTATGTAAGCAGCCTCAAAATGATTTGTCAGTAATGAGATACTGTTGCCGTAACTTTTTATCTTATTATTTACTTTTATTCTCTAATTTTTTGTTATTTTTGCTAATTGAGGTGCTAATGTAAAGCAATGCTGGGCTTATATCTGTGTGGGCTTAATTATATACCTTATATTAAATCAGAAGGTATTTTCTGTTAACAAACAGGGGGCCAATAACTAGGGGTCTTATAAGCCGGATTGTACAGTATTTTATGATTGGGTAGGTTGATGCAGTCTCGCTGTATTAGGGGAAATGTTAGGGATTGAACGTGTGTCAGCTCACTATTGCGACAATGCATTAAGCAGGCAAAGGGCATGTCAACCATTATAATACATAATGTTGCATGCTCTGCTGTTGCATAGGCTATTGGGTTAATTATATTTATCAATAATAATCAGTGTTATGCATGCACCATTGGTCATCCACAACCTATAGGGATGTGGTGAATTATTGCAGATATTTTAACATTTTTGGATATTGTGAGAGTCATTATGAACCATAGCTGACAATAAACAATTGATGCAGCTATAATGTGACAAGTTAATTCTTTCTTAGTGACCGATGGTAGTATTAACACCAGAAGATTTAAAGTGTTTATATATATATATATATATATATATATATATATATATATATATACAATGAAAAATTCAGTTTGAAATAAACTCTCCTACTTGAAAGAACAAAATAATTAATTATAAAGATTGGCATTTACAACTCTTCCATAATTATAATCTCAGTTAGATATTAAGATTTGTTTGATATGTAAATCAGAGGTGTAGCCAGATGCGGGGCCGTAGGGCCTGGCAAAATTCCTGCCCTCCACTGGCAAAATAAGTGGGCCCCCTGAGAAAATTTGTACTCTTGGCTCTTCGTTTTCCTCAGTTAGGCTGCCCCCCTAGGTTTTTCCTGGCCGGCCGCCTTGACAGAAAATCCTGGCTATGCCTAGATGATGTAAATGTCCTCATTTTGACATCATGCTGCATAATGACTTATTGAAGAAGCCTGTAAATAGACCTTATTCAAAAATAGCCGCTGATTTAATATTCTTTTATATACATATAAATTGGCCCTTATGACCTCGTTATCGTGCAAGAAATTCAAAATAATTTTTACTCTAAAACGAGGTCATAAGGGCCAATTTATATGCGTATAAAAGAATATTAAATCAACAGCCATTTTTGAATAAGGTCTATATCTTTGGAATTATGTAACAAAATTATGAAAGTATGTATAATCCCATGATACTAAACATACGAAGTTACCTACGTTTTGAGTGCTTTAATTTAATAATCCCAAACATATATATACAGTACATGCTTTTTCAGTAAGTTACTACATATATATACAGTGTGACATCACAGTGAGGATCCGGCCTTTATATATCAAACAAATCTTAATCAGTGCAAGTACTGTATATTGTACCCAAAAATTAAACACAGTTGTTTAGTTATTTAGTTTGATGTCTAATTATGAAACAATGAAATTCAGAACAACACAAGCTTGATAGTTTCTCAGAGATACATGTAGTGTCTACTATAAGTCCATTCGATTGGCAAATGAATGGGTTATTTAAGTAAAAATGACGGCGGGCGAGGGGTTGTTGCGTATACGTATTTCTAGTATTTTTTCAATATGTTTGAGATCTTGAACAGTTCTTCGCACTTTTTCCCGAAGTGTTTCTTCATCATAGGAATTGTGTACACTAAAGCGAGATAAGCCATAATACGGCCAAAATGTTTAGGGTTCATCTCTTAGCGGTGAAAACACAGGTTCAATCGAACGCTGAATAGCGTGAAGGGAGCGTGATGACCGTATAAACTCCCTCCTACGAACGGGCCAAAAGGCCTTATCGGGCCAAAGAAGGCCAGATAGGGCCTAAACGGGCCTAATACACAGACAGAGCGCCGCCTAAGTATACAATGGGGGTCCCAAAGGTATACGAGACTAGGGTTAGGGATCGTAAAGGTGAAGAGGCTTAGATAATTATTTCCGTCCCTCACACGGAATATTTAATAAAACAGCTAACAATACTAACTACTTTCTGTTAGGTATGCCCCGTTAAAGTAAACGTTGAAAAATATGTATACGTTTGTAACTGATATAAATATTTTTTAACTCTATATATGTGTCGCGTATTAATAAGGTTTTATATATCTCCATAAGTGCCATTGTTTCTACACATGCTTTCAGGCGAAACATGCAAATATCGACCGTAGGATAAGTTGGCCTAGCAACGCTTTGAAAGCAATGCCTTCCACACGTTTTAAATACTTAACAGTTGTTCACACTGCTTCCCAACGTGTTTCTTCGACACAGGAATTGCTTAATCGATAAACGAAGGCCATATAAGTGATAATTCTCCCGAAATGATTACTCGGCGTAACAAAATGCATGACAAGGAGCGAGACTAAAGATTATCGCATAGTTTATAACAAACAGATTCGATAAAATGAGGGATCATGTGGGGTATGGAGTGATTTAGGGGTAAGGGGGCGACCGGGCACATCAAGACGTATTTGTCAAAAGGGCCACAGGGCCCCAACAAACTTAATTCATATAAATTCTATGTAGAGAACTAAACTATTCAGTTGAGTTGAATATGGTTACCCATTCGCTATAATCACTTTCTTTCGACGCGACGTATTTTTACTATGGCAACACCAATTTTCCGTTTGAACTTGCTCGCTTACTCTATCCCTCATTATCTCAAATTCACTAATGTTTACCCATAAAATCCTAATGTATACCTCAAGTAACTAATTATTCCCAAGTCATGCAAATATTTGTGAGTTGCACCACTAATGACTCTTAACGACCCAGGCGCTATTATATGTTTGCATTCAGCCTTCGCTTCGTTTGACAAGTCAATCTCTTGAATAATCTAATAGCTATTATAATATATACCAATGTCTATAGATACATAGTAAAGTTTGATTTCGCTTAGGCAAATCAATACGTTTGAATTCGTTCATCGTACGGCTTCTCGAGTGGTTTGATAATCTAAAGAATCGCTCGTAAAGCCGTAAAGTCCGGTACATTCGTAAAAGCCGTTGTTTCGTTCGACGTACGTACTCCGTGATTTTAAAAATATGCTCGCCTCCATAACCTTCGTAAAGCGGGTTCATATTTGCGTAGATCTATCGAATATATAACCGCGGTGTTTCAACGAGGCAATCATATAAATCTCTGTTGGTTCACATATTCGTAGATCTGTCGAAAATCTAAAGGATATTTGAACGTAAATGCACTCGTATAAATCTCCGTTGAACGTGACACCATTGCTCTTAGTCAAAATTATTCAAATGTTCAGTCTTAGCAACCTAACAAAATGCCTGACAACATTAATGAAGTCAGCCACATAATCCAAGCCGATATATAGTTACAGGTTCTAAGGATTTATGGTGAAGGAAAATTTGAAGTGAAAAATGCAACTTAGAGGCCTTCCGGCTGGAATTGAACCCGCGACCCTGCGATGCTAGTGCAGTGCTGACGACTGAGCTACGGAAGTTGTTGTCGAGAGCCTAGTCACGATATATGATATATAGTTAACCATGTTAAACTTTTATTTTGACTGCATCTAGATAAGCAATTTTGGGCTATCGTATAAATCTCTGTTGATCGTGACACCAGTTATTTTGAAGGTTTGAGATGCTTCTTCGTTACTCTCTTTAGTTCATATCATATCCATGGCGCATGCGCTGCTCTCGGGCTGCCCACTTCCCACATTCACATTGGCGTAGGGAGACGAAGTGTATAATTACAAAGGCATTTCTTATATTATTAAAAGCGATAAGAGCTACCTTTTGATAATGACGTAATGCCTTCGGAAATCAAGTTCGGAAGGAGTCGGGAATGAGAGCGGAGGAAGAGGACTAGGGTTAGTGAAGACTGATATGCATAATAATTAGGCCGAATAAAATGAATACTAATTAGGGTTTGGGGTCCTACAGGTACACGAGCTAGGGTTTAGGATCCTGAAGGTTTAATGACGTATCTGAATAAATAATTAGGGTTAAGGCTCCCCCTGGAAGACGAGAAGTCATGACGTAATGAGACTAGGGTTAGAGGGTCCTAAAGGAGCCTGAGAACGATGACGTAATCTGAATACTAATGATTAGGGTTAGAGGGTCCCAAAGGAGCCTGAGAACGATGACGTAATCTGAATACTAATGATTAGGGTTAGAGGTCTGGAAGGAAGACGAGAAACGTGACGTATCTCAAAATTCGAAAGCTCATTAAAAATTCAATTTACCTAATTAATATTACACCCTCAAGAATTTGATTCTTATCTTTGCCCCGTGGGTAGGGATACTGTATTTGATTTTTAAAAACAGTTTTTAAAAATATTTGTAAAGTAGAGTAAAAATATGGCTATTTTTTCAGGATATCTTAATTAATTGCTTTGATTGCAAAACTGCATGAAACATCATATTCCCATATTAATGCCCCCAATCTCCTCTCTGGGACCTAAATATTGATTAGTATCTATATTTAAAGCAAAAATAATTAAGGCCTTTACCTTCATACATCCTTTTTATCTGTGTTGCTATGTCCAAAGCCAAAAAATAATTGCGTCCTTTCAATAAATTCGACTCTCCACAAACTCGACAACTAGGTTCATCTTTCTGCAAAGGTCCAGCAAAGCAACTTTGACAATAATAATGGACAGTCACAATTTCATCCTGGTATCCATTGGATGCAAATGCCTTCTTAAGAAAATATAGTGACGTCAGATGTTCCTTATTACTACCAAAGGGAAGATGAAGAGATAGTAGCCCCAAAAGGTCACTAATTGCTGCATAGGTTGTTTTGTGTTTCAATGCATATTTCATTATACTCATAATGCTTTCCTGCACTGTTAAAGTAGCCTCAGGATATAGTGGGATACGAGCTTCAGGTTCATCATGTTCTATGTCACTTTCAGTATCTGACATTGAGCTATCTGATTCTCTGCAGTAGATTTGGTCATTGTCTCTGTATTCGTCATCTTCTAATAAATGAAAGGGTTCTTGAGCGTCGCTTTCGACACAATCGCCCTCGAGGCTCTGTGACAAAGTGTCCTCTTCTTGATTTGGGATCATATACAACAGCTCAGAATCGGTTGGATGTTCATGTCCAGTTAGATCTTGATAATCGTGGTCGACATGTTGCTCAGTATTAACATCAACATTTTCAAAACAAGTACTACCCTCGTCGTCGGTCGAGTCGTTAGATAATTCTGCAACAACGTTTTCTTCGTTAATATCAATCACGCAAGTGGGGAGATTTATCCTCGCCTTCTTCTTTAAACGTGCTAATGTCCTTTTTGGAATTGGGATGTTTGGATCTCTTTGCCACTGTTTATATTTTTTTCGAGTTGACGGCATTTCTAACAATTCAGAAAAGTAAACACAAAAATATAAACCGCAATATGAACCTTATGAACCGCTTCTTGTTTGACCCCTGGTTTGACCAATGAAAAGGCCTTGCCCTAGCTACGTCATAGTCTGTGAAATTGGCGCCGCCTTTTTGCGCCCGCGAGCGTGCAAGCTCTCAGAATATCTTGGACCTGATTCTGAATCGCCAAAAGAAATTTTAAAGGGTAAGTCAATGCGTCCCACGTTTTTTACTTGAATATCGATAAACATAAGTGCAATAGAAAACGCTAAAGGTGATTAACAGTCTGTGGAATAAATAGTAAAAATGATGTTTCAGGCGAAGAAGAAGCGTCTTCGGCACAGTTCCGCTTCGCTCTATAAAACGTGACTTGTTGTTCTCTCTCGCAGTATTAAACCATACCTTTAAACACTGCGGACAAAGTATTGAACTTTTAAACCATACGTATACCATGTGTTAGTTGACAACACATGTAAAAATAAATAACTTGAGCAAGCTGCCCGAGGCCTATATAGGCTATAGTTTAAATTTGCAAGCGCCGCGCGGTTTACGTTTAATTATTCAAATATTCAAGATGGCGGCTCAAGTGTTCGGAACAACGAAATGTCATTTGGTGTGGATTGTCATTGTGATACGCAAAATATAAACACCGTCTATTTACTACAGGTTGGTGTGTTATTGAATTCGTACGATGTAGTGGCAAAAAAAGATGTATCCTCTTTGCAAGATGGTGAAGATGACTGCCCAAAATTTGAAGGTGAAAAAGTGCTCGCAATGTATTATGGCAAGCCCTTCCGAGGAATAATTACTGCTACTGCAGGTTTGTCGTATACTAGTATTTTACTTCAAATATTATTCTATTTTAATAGGTAAACCTCAATGCAAATATTTATATTTATTATAATTTATAGCTACTAGTACCAACTTGATTGGCTCTTCTACTACTACTAGAAATCCGAACTAACTAAGTGGTTGGCTATAAAACACGCCTCGTTGGCTATGAACTCATATACGACACAAGCTCATGGTATAATTGTTAAATAGATGTTTTAGTTGTGTTCAGTTTTAATTCTACCGTATAACCTCTGAATATAAGCCCTGGGCACCTGAGCACCCCATATATAATCCCCCATGTATAACACCCCCCAAAAATGCTTACGAATGAATATAAATTCATTCGTAAGCATTTTGGGAGGGTGTTATACATGGGGGCTTATATACTGTATGGGGTGCTTACTGTATATACCATAACCAGAATGGCCAGAGTGTTAGCAAATTGGTGGGCTTATACATGGGGGGCTTGCTTATATTTGGAGGTAATACGGTGGTTTGAATTCTTCAGGAATCGGGGGTTCACAACAATTTTGAGTTATTAAGCCTAAGTAGTTTTTACTGAATTTTTTATTATTATATTATTTATTATTTTTATTATATTATTTATAGTATTTTTATATATTTTTAAGACATAAAGGCAGCAGCCCTAAAGAAGTATAAAGACTCCATTGGCCCAGTTACCAAATCAAAAGAAGCCAAAAATCATAGTCCTCGGGAGCTACCAGTACAAGTTAAGGACAAACAGAAAAAAGATGAAGTAAAGGAAATGCAGGGATTATTAGCCAGACAAACTTTGCCAAACTTTGGGTCAGTTAACAAAAAAAACCTTTATCTGATGGTAAAAAGAAACAAGAAACTGGAAAGGTCGAAGTGAACATGACAGCTGAAAAGATTAAAAAGGTAGAGAAGGAGAGAAAGTTGAAAGCTCAATTAGCGACGATGTGTGAAGTCATGACTAACGCCTGTATTCTAAAAGCTCACTCACACTCATACTTGAGTGCGACTCAAGTGAGATGCACTCAAGTAGAACTGAAGTGTGAGTGAGAGTGGAGTATGAGTGTGAGTGTCCACTCAACGAGGGAGCACTCACCCTCGAAAATATTAGGCAGATTTGTATTCAAAGAGCTCGCTCGAGTGTGACTTGCTGGAGTGTATGTATAACGTTGAATATTGATGAGGTTTTGAAGTATGTAACATAGGTATGTTGTAGAATCAGCAATTGCATTCGTACGTCGTTGCCGCAGGTACAAGATGACTGAAAGTAGACAATATTTTTCGCCATTGGAAAAGTCGATTAGAACAGAAATTTCACACAGGTCTCCGCATGCAAGCTGAAATGTTCCCGTGGCGTAAAACCGTAGCGTTAATAAAAGTTGAATATCAGCTGGAATGGGTTTTCCTCTGTCGTTGTGTGCAGCTATGTCTGGCCTGATTATTTCCAGTAACTCGCGAAATGCTGCCTTAGTCAATCGGTATCTGTTCCGAAATTGCTCCTCGTCATATTTCCCATAATTGAAGAGATATGGTTCCTGTCTATATTTCTGTTGTTTGGTACAATATTATTCAAACATTCTAACCTATTTAGCCACCTATCCGCCATGTTGGTATGATTAAGTAAAGTTGAGTGCTGCTCAAGGGACGTATACAACAAGGGTCTACCTTAACTTTTGAGACCACTAGCAAACATGTGCCAGTAGGTTTCATTCTCACCAGCAAAAATTCCAAAGTCACTAGCAAAATTTAAAATCCCCTATGTAACCATAGAAACCATAGTAAATATAGTAATTGTTCATTTGTGTTTAATTTCATTAACTTTATTTCAGTGACTAATCTTATAGTTGACCCTACTATCATGGGGCTGATGTTTTCTTTGGAGATTTGTCTGTTGAATTGACTGTTTCGGCGGACGAATTTTCCTTTTTCTCTCAAAAAACCTAGAAATTTTATTCATGATTTATTACTAAAGCCGTGACTAAACCTCGAGGAAGATATCACTTGCGCATCTACTCCACGCATGTTTCTTAATGAAACCGCTGACTGTGATGAACCCAGGCTCTTTCTTTCAAATCGTTCCAAATAAGCGATTGAGGTCATACTCGCAAAACTCTGCTGGTGAAATGTTTTCTTACTTGCTAAAACTCTCCAAAACCAAAATTTCACTCGCATTTTGCGAGTTTGCGAGCGGCAATGTCAAGCCTTGCGTATACCTCTCACTCACACTTCGCTCAAAATCTGAGCTTCACTTGAGTGTGAGTGGCAGGTGTCTTTGAATAGTTGGAGTGTGAGTGTAGCATTATACTATGTGAGTGTGAGTGGACACTCATTGAGTGGTGAGTTGCACTCATTGCGAATGAGCGTCCACTCATTGAGTGTGAGTGTGAGTGAGCTTTTAGAATACAGGCGTAAGACTCAGGAAAAAGTTATCACCATTTCCGATGAAACTGAGCAGTGTGAGAAACCAAAAGTGACTGCAGTGCCAACTGTTGCGAGGTTTGTATGATTTTCTTTTGCACAGTAAACTAAATTTCATTAAAAAATTAAAATTATAAATTTTTATTTAAAATATTACTATCTACAAATAATTTCCCAATGCAACCTGGTGATAAATCAGACATAGTTTGACGCTACTCTGGCTTTAAAAAGTTTTTCCAATCTAGTGTCTTCATCAGGGGTGATCGTTGTAAAGTTAGGATCCCTATTTATACCCTCATAGAACCGATGATGATGTTATCTATTGACAAGATGTTAATAAGCTTCTGATAATAAACCACCGTCATCGCGTTTCAATGGGGTGTGGGCGCTATTGATATGCCAAGCCTCCAGACAACGTTCTATGATGGTACTGCAGATTAGTGGTAATAATTTCGGATTAGTGGTAATTTTCTCATGGTAGGTTGTGCACGTGTGCTCCGATAAAACAGAATTGTCCTTTCTTGAAAAGAAAACAGCCTTTCGGTGTTCTTTTAAATGCATACAAAACTAATGTTTAGTCTGACCGATGTACTCCTGATCACAGTCGTTGCACAGATTCTAATAAATAGGAATGAAGCTAATTTGCATGGAGATAAATAAAAATTCAAAACAATTTGTGGATTGTCTCCATGTAAATAATTTAATACAGTAAAGCTAATCTAAACAACTAACAAGCTCTGAAGATGTTCTGGGTCAATGAGACGAAAGCTTAGCTTTATTAAATTATTTTTACATGGAGACAATCCTCAAATTGTTTTGAATTTTTAAAATATTACCGTTGGTCAGAAGAAAGTTCTGTTTTTTATGCTGTGTATGATTAGTATTTATAATGTAGTTCAAATAAAGAATGTGGAATTTTTAATATAAAACTTCACAAAACACAATACATCTAATTTAAACTATTTTTGTATAGTGAACAGTGCAAGAAATAAACTTGTTTTGCAAAGACAATGGCAAGACATTGATTTATTGCGAAAGAGTAAGTATATAATTATATTGATGGGGTCTAACACTAATTGTTTTCAGTTTGTAGCCTGACTCTTCCTTTGCATTCTCAATGTTAAATTATTGTTTCTTAAAAGCAGATACTGATTAATCAATTTTCTTTCAATCCTTCTCCTTGTGTGTGCATAACACTTGGCCAGTGATAATTGAAACTTAAAGGGAAATGCATTATATATAAGTCAAAAACAACGTTTAATGTTTGTTTTGCCAAGAAATCCATTGTGGTTTTTAAAAAGTGATTACAAAGCTTGTTTGATGACAACTATGGTGTGAACAATGTTACTTGTGAATCACAAGTTACATTTTCCAAAGACATTTCCAACAAATGTGCCATTTCCAACAAATGTGCCATTTCCAACAAATGTGCCATTTCCAACAAATGTGCCATTTCGAACAAATGTGCCATTTCCAACAAATGTGCCAATTCGTGGTTTTGACAAAATTTCAGTTATTACTTACAAAAACATATCTAAAACATTAGGAAATTTTCCGATAAGAGTTTGTCAGTGTAGTCGTACACTATCGTCTGGTTCATGCAGTTCATCTTTATTTTGGGAAATTATTTTCTATTAATTTTCTCATTACATTTTCAGAAATGTCGGCTATGAAAGAGGACCTGGAAAGCATCAAAGCGAAAACTGAGAAGAGTTGTGATGTGATAGTGAGTCTAATGTTATTATATTTAAGATCCTCACATCTACGCTGTGCACCATGAAATACGCGCAGTCGTATACTCATATCAGAGATTTGTTTGCATGGTTTCTTTAAAACAAATCAAACAATTTGGCAGGATTGTAATGCAACCCATCAAATTAAACTAAGTTGCACTTGGGCAAGCATTTGAACTACGGTAGTCAGGATACTGATACTAAAAGCCAGTCAGAGTATTTTATTTAGCTTAATGCTACTTCCAGACAGTTATATTTTCTTATAAAGGTAGACTGGCTGCAGGTTAACATCAGCTATAATTTCTTGTATTCACTTACTAGGTATACAAGCCATTGATAAAAAGAAATTACATGATAGCACAAGAGCCAAGTTTAAACATGACTCCTGCAAGTCCACTTGCAAATTTGGACTTGGATGACAATCTTCCTATTAAAGTTAAAACTTCCACACAGTTGAAGAACAGTGACTGCCCTAAGGAACTGTTCAACTCCAGTGAGAGTTTGACCAGTGTGCCACATCATCTCAAGTCAAAGGCAGCCAGTGCTTCTTCAGTAACAAAGGCATCCAGAATCCTGGAATGTTTACAGTGTATGAGAGTTTACACTGTACCTTATCTGATTCAACTGAAAAAAATGGACAACCAGATTGTGGAAAGGAAAAACAAAAATTTGACAAACAACGGATAATTCTTATTCATGGTAAGTACTAACAATAATTTTTACTTTTTTATTTACAGTATCCTTAATTTACATCTTTTACAGTGTAGTAGTTACTGTAATGTGATCATAAATTGTAAGAAACAAGATAAGAAAGCACAACCAAGTGATCGCTATAAGCTAATTGTCAACTATATTTGGTTTTCAGATGTCTTGCGAACAATATATCCAAAAACATATCATGCTGGCAGCGTTAACAGGATAATTGGCCAAGTGGCAATCGAAACCAGAAGTGGTCGTCATAGGCAATCAGATGAAATTGTGTTATCTATGCTGTCTGCCGGCGGTAACACGCAAAACATTAACTAACTATTATTAATTGTTACTAACATTATTTACTTACATTGACCAGTAAAAGTATTTTACTGACATTTTTAAACAATTAACAATATATTATACCAACTTAAGTTTTAACACTATTTAAGATTTTAGCAACATTGAGCAGTTTGTAGTTAACGTTTTTGAGAGTTTTAACTCTGTTTATCATTTTATAAATAACAAAAAAATGTCAATCAACATTATCACCAATATACAGGCCAAACGTCAAACCGCCCCAAACGTCAAACACTCAAAGTGGCAGGCCGATGATGAACTGGTCGGGCCGCAAATATGTTTGCAGCCCTGTTTATCATTGATCTTATAATGAACTGCATCTTTAACCAGATTAATGGTGGATAATTATTTGTCCTTGTATATTGGTGATAATGATAATTCATAATAATAATCATAATAATTCATCAGGTCATATTGTTTATTTGTGGCCCTTGTAGTAACATTTGCACCCTCGCTCCACTGCAAATGGGTGCAAATGTTACTACGTGGGCCACAAATAAACAATATGCCCTCCAAAAGTCATGTTATTTCCTTATTATAACTGTTTATACTGGATAATAAAGTTCAAGAACTTAAAGAAAACATTGTATTTTTATATATTTGTTTTAATTTATGTTGCAATATAGTAATATTAATATGCAATTGCAATATGTGCATTCTGGGTCAATACATTTTTATTGTGTAATCTATTATGCATGCATGCAGTTCTTTGTTATATGCACACAATAAACTACACAGCATCACGTTCCCTACGGTGGCTCACAAGGGACATGCTACAAATAAAAATTTTGGTGCAATTATTTTAAAATTGATGCAAATTAAAAGTAATGTTGCTACAAAGTAAAGTTGCTGCAAATTAGAAGTAAAGTTGCTGCACTTTAAAAGTAAAGTTGCTGCACTTTAAAAATAAAGTTACTGCATTTTAAAAATAAAGTTGCTGCACTTTAAAACTAAAGTTTCTGCATTTTAAAAATAAAGTTGCTGCATTTTAAAAGTAAAGTTGCTGCATTTTAAAAATAAAGTTGCTGCACTTTAAAAATAAAGTTGCTGCACTTTAAAAATAAAGTTGCTGCATTTTAAAAGTAAAGTTGCTGCACTTTAAAATTAAAGTTGCTGCATTTTAAAAATAAAGTTGCTGCACTTTAAAAATAAAGTTGCTGCATTTTAAAAATAAAGTTGCTGCACTTTAAAAATAAAGTTGCTGCACTTTAAAATAAAATTGCTGCACTTTAAAAGTAAAGTTGCTGCACTTTAAAAGTAAAGTTGCTGCACTTTAAAAATAAAGTTGCTGCACCTTAAAAATAAAGTTGCTGCATTTTAAAAATAAAGTTGCTACACTTTAAAAGTAAAGTTGCTGCACTTTAAAAATAAAGTTGCTGCAAACTGCTGCAAATTAAAACTAAAATTCATGCGCGCGCGCCCTCGCGGCGAAGGCTCTGGGAACGAGATTGAGTCAACAGCGGAGAAATTGCAAATTCGGGAAAATGTTCTGCTCTCGATGTGGTGTATCTTGTTTACCTAATGCAAAGTATTGCCACAAATGTGGAAGTAAAATAACTTGGAACCAAGAAGTGAAAATACAGGGTGATAAGAGTGGCGACACAGTTAGAGATGGAAGTTCAACAAGCAGTGCTGCTATTGATTTTCGTCTCTGTTACTTTCCCAGCTTTATTGTCGAGTTTTTTTACCATATTTTAAATTTACTAGCTATAAATTTATAGTCGAGTTTTTTTACCATATTTTAAATTTACTGAATTTAAATTTACTATAAAATATTACCATATTTTAAATTTACCATATTTTAAATTTACTAGCATGTCAATGAGACTAAAATACATACTGTAAACATACGTTGTAACCATACATAATTTAACCATCATGTTGTAAATTGTTAAAGCTTTGAAAAAGATTAAAAGTTTCTTCTGCATTAACAGGAAAATTCCAGTTTTCTGTTTCCATAATGTACTCAAAGTAGTCTTTATATAGGTCCTCTTCCATATCCATATGGCATTGGGGTTCAACTTCACATATTTTATCTTGAGAAACAGGAACAAAGCAGTCAGCAGCACCAGAGTTTTCTGGAAGGTAATACAGGATATCAGGTACTCCAGGGACTGTGTCATGATGAGATCTCCTTATGTAATGGCTGTTCCATTGATCCCTTACTTTATCAAGTTCAGATTGAATTAATTTTGAATAGCAAAACCATAAACATTTCATATCGAAGTTATTGCCAAGTTCCAGAACTCCAGACTCGGACATGTCTTCAAATAAACTAATCCACCAACTTGAGTTGCTTCTTCGAAAAAAAGACCACCAGGCTTCTATACCTTGATTTGATGGTGAAGATCCATACTGGTGGGCTTTTGTACCTGCAAATTGATCATTTCCATCTGCCCTAAAGTGAGACTGTATCCCAGCAATGAGAACATTCTCTGTTCCACAATCTGATCGTACAACTTGGGGACATCCTTTTAAATTTTCAACAGCATACAACCAGGTACAACCTGGCAGGGATCTTGGGATTGTTATTAGACGTGACGAGTTCCAACCAAATAATCCTTCGGCTGTACCCACAAATACACCCGCGAATAGGAAACCCGTAGGGTTTTAATTTATCATAACTTGCAAAGCAATGGTCCAATGTGAAGTTATGTACTGTATCAGACAAATAATTGTGCCCATCTCCCCATGGGCCAAACCTGGAGCTTTTTATAAAAAATTAAAAAATGTTGCTGAAGTGTCACAAAACATCAAATTGTCTGAATACATAGATCCGAGTGACACTGCAATGAGAGGAGATGTCCAGTAAAATTTGTTTTCAAATACTCTGACAGGTAAACAACTTGTATTTGACTGCTACATACTGTATTTAATAAAACTAGACAAAACTGATAAATAAAAATACGTACCATCAATATGCCCAAATGAAATATAATTTCGTCTTGTCAATCGCCTGGCCCTCCTTTCTCGAACACCATCAGGGTCGATCTCTCTCATGATGGCAGATACCAGTCGGCGTGGGACATGTAGACGATGTCTTAATCTTAGGGCATGCCAAATGTGACGATACCCAGCCAGCATACCTGCTTCTTGCATCTCACGTTCAATACACTGGCGAACAGTTGCTTCGTCATAATTAGATCCTCTTCTTTTTAAACCAAACTCTCTGAGTTTCCTTTTAAGCGTTCTGACGTGCATCTGCACTCCATGATGCTTTTCAATCAAACCTACAATAGCGCTATACTGATAACCTCGATTAAAATACCCCGTTATTACTTCTTCAATCGTATAAATTTCCACAGCCCCATTGTTAAAACTATAACCACACTCATGACAAAAATGTGCATCAGGTTCACAAACCTCGCCACACGATGTACAAAACATCTCTTCGATAATGTCAACTTCGCGCGCCATTACCTCGATCCAGTCCACCTGCGCGCGCATGAATTTTACTTTTAAAGTGCAGCAACTTTATTTTTAAAGTACAGCAACTTTATTTTTAAAGTGCAGCAACTTTATTTTTAAAATGCAGCAACTTTATTTTTAAAGTGCAGCAACTTTATTTTTAAAGTGCAGCAACTTTATTTTTAAAATGCAGAAACTTTACTTTTAAAGTGCAGCAACTTTACTTTTAAAGTGCAGCAACTTTATTTTTAAATTGCAGCAACTTTATTTTTAAAGTGCAGCAACTTTACTTTTAAAGTGCAGCAACTTTACTTTTAAAGTGCAGCAACTTTATTTTTAAAATGCAGCAACTTTATTTTTAAAGTGCAGCAACTTTACTTTTAAAGTGCAGCAACTTTAGTTCTAATTTGCAGCAACTTTACTTCTAACTTGCAGCAACTTTACTTGTAGCAACATTATTTTTAATTTGCATCAATTTTAAAAGAATTGCACCAAAATTTTTATTTGTAGCATGTCCCTTATGAGCCACCGTACGTTCCTGATGCTGTCTGAGTTTGTAAATATTTTCCCATGCATTTGGTTTTATTGCATGCATGCAGTTTAATTTTTGCATGCATGCAGTTTAATTTTTGCATGCATGCAGTTTAATTTTTGCATGCATGCAGTTTAATTTTTGCATGCATGCAGTTTAATTTTTGCATGCATGCAGTTTAATTTTTGCATGCATGCAGTTTAATTTTTGCATGCATGCAGTTTAATTTTTGCATGCATGCAGTTTTGTTGCATACATGCAATTATATATTGCATGCATGCACAAAGTACCAATTTTCATGCATGCATGCAGTTTAATGTTTGCATGCATGCAGCTTAATTTTTGCATGCATGCAGTTTTGCTGCATGCATGCAGTTATATATTGTTATATAAGGGTTATACCACAACATGTCTGTGGCAAGCTAAGGGGTACATATAGATACTGTAGCTCAATTTTATATTATTTTAGGGAGTTGTGTTAATGTTTATATTTATTTTCTTGCAGTGCTACTCTACTGTACCTTGTAATATTTAAGCTTTAACAGCTAAATTATAAGGCATTCATGAATGACTGTCCCTATACTATCTGTGTGCAGCATATATTTGTTTGTTTCTGAGAAGACCAAACCGTCATAAGAAGTATCAACAAAGTTCTCCACAGATATGCTATAGGGATTGTGATTCACCTTTAGGCTTTAGGAGATCAAACCGTACACATGTACAGTATGTTTGCAGACTGGGCTTACATGTATGTGAAAAGTAAGGCTGTTGAATAATTACTTTACGGTTTGTATACGGTTTATTTTATTTTAATACGGTTTATTTTGTTGTAAGACTACAGTACTTGTTGTGTACATTTCAACTTCAAGAATGGTGCATAATTTTACGCTGATACAGATGTGATATTAACAATAAACAGCTATAAAATACTTTTGACTTGCCTGGGAAGTTTAATTTTTGATCAATTGTAAAAAATCCGTTTATTTTCCACATTTGTGTCCTTTTAATTGTTTATAATCGAGCGCGTAACCACACTTTCAATATATTTGCAACTTTCAAATATTATAACGAGCAGTGATAAGGCCCTGGGAACGAGGTTGCGGTTTCGGCGATTTCCGGATTCGGTCGTTTCGGTTTCCGTTCTATATATATTATACATCTTATGTTAAATTTTTAACGCGTGAAACTAAAGATAATTATGAAGCAAGTAAAGATATTAATTTTTCACATCTTCATACAGCCCATTATATGAATACTATAGTTGGTTTTTCAAATGGTACAAATGTGATGGGGCGTATGCAAGAGTACTCAAAAATGAAGGATACAATTAATACGTCATTATTTAGTGATGGTGGTGGTGAAATATATAATTATTCCTTCAGCATTTAAAATAGAATTACGATTAACAAGAGCATTAAAAAGTATTTTATTATGGGGTGCAGATGATGTGGCTTTAAGTTTAGATAATACAGAACTAGCTTTAAATGACTTAAAGATTAAAATACCTGTATTTAAACCTAATCAACAACTACGGACAGCCTTAAATACGTCATTTATTGACAAACAAATGGAAGCTAAATATTATACTAGTAATTTTCGCTGTATTAGCGAAAATGTCTTAGCAGGGCGAACGAGGCATCAAGTTGTGGATGCTTTTAATGGAGCATGTCCTACAAGACTGTATATAGTTTATATATCTCTCGGTAATTGGAATGGAGCATATAATCGTAATATTTTTAACTTTGAATGGCCAAACTACTCTGATGTTGTTGTTTCGGTAAATAATAATACTATTACGAAAATTAAATCTGCTGAAGAAGCTTATTCAAATCTACAGTACGTACGGTTTTAAATCGAAAATATAAAAATATGCCATTTAAATTTGATGACTTTAAAAATGGTTATGCAATTCTTGGCTTGATTTTAATTTGTTATTTGATAAAGTATTCTATAGACCTCTTTCATAATGGGGTCCAGTCTAAATATTGTTTTATATTCATGCAAATTAGCCTTTCTGGCCTCGTTACAAAGCAAAGAGCAAAGATTCTTTGGAATAACAGACACACAAACGAGGTCAGAAAGGCTAATTTAAATTAATATAAAATAATATTTAATTTGGGCGCCATTATGAAAGAGGTCTATTGAATGTTCTATTGAATATTCTATTGGAAGCAAATCTATGACTACTCCATTGAATATAAATTTCCAATAGAATATTCTATAGAATTCTATACAACATTTCCGTAAGGGCACCCTTCATTCCCTTCATCAGAGAATGTAAAGTAATGTAAGAAAACGTTTCCCTCTCAGACAAAGGGTCTTTGCTCGAAACATGACGTCATATACATTATTTCTGCACTACACCAACCTTTTAGAGTTTTAGATTTGTTTTTTACACTACCTACGAACGCAACACAACACTTTTATAGCACATGTCATTATTTTATATATTGACTTTTTTCGTACTATCTTACTTGTTTTATTTCTTACCTTTTTGAATGTTGTTTTCTAATGTTTATACGTGGTCCATTCGGGTCATATAATGCAAACGTTTTATATAGCGACGAAACGTCGTAACTTATAAAAGTTGCTGTATCATTTGTCTGCGTAGTCCTTATCCACAAGCATGCTGTGATGGACGTCATTCTACTTGTCTCATTGGCACTAATGGCATAATTACTTGTTTTCCTTTTCTCAAAAAGCAACGATTTACGTGGACCTGTAAATAAACGTATAGTACAGCTTAGTGCCTGTTCATATAGTCCCCGTATGTGAGATTGACCGTTCAGCGTGATAGTTTTCAGTGGTAGATAGTAGAGCACTGTAAATATTTATTCAGGTAAAACACTTCAGAATTCTGTTGTCAATGTGCGTACTGATTAATTATTATCATTATTTATTTCGCCCGTGCATTTGAACTATTTACATAATTGAGAATTTTCATTTTTTTTGGGGCTAGGGGTCTACTAGAAACCTAAAAGGCTTTTTAAATAAGACCCCTAGTGGAAGTTATTTGTTAATCTATTTACATAAACTACTGATATAAACTAATAATGTAACAAACAACGATTAATCAACAGCAATGATTCTTCACTAATTGAACAAAATACTAGTTAAAATTCATAATTATATTGTTGTCGTGCTGTTAAAGTGCCACTACGATGAAAATTTATCCCCGTCTTTTAGAATTTCTTTAGCGTAGAATAGTATTTCAGGGTTGAAAGTGATCATCGATGCAAAAAAAATCTAAAAAATGGTATTTTAAAGTAAGTATTTTGAGCACTGAAATCACTATTATTTAGGCCACCATTACTAAAAACGTGTTCCAAGTGAGCCCGCAATTTCAAAAGGTAATATATTGTTTCTGACGTCAGATTACTTGTTTTCTTGTTTTCTTCGAGAAGTAGATGAAATGTTCAGCCTTTCAGACGAAGAATCATTGACCTTGATTTACTTGAAGAATTAGCCATGTGAAGTCTTCGCGTTGAGAATCTGATGTCACTTCGTTACGCTGTTCAGGAACATGAACGATTAATGGCGGAAAAATAATACTTGCCATCGTCAAATCGCAAAACGATTTTGACTCAGTAATATTTTGAAGCTCTGCTTTGTAAATACGTAAATATATCGATAGGTAAAAATTTGATCGTAGTGGCACTTTAAGGAGCAAGGTTTGTTGGCTAAAATTTGTTAACTCGGTTAGCCAATCACAGTGCAGGAGACGATGAGTTACGATTGTTAACCGATCTCTTGACGATTCGCGGCCATTGATCTGTTGGTTTATTCGGTGGCTTTTTAAAGCAAGATTCTTAACCAAAGTACGAAACTTTAAGGTTTTGAATGAAATGTCCTGAGCTTGATTATATGGTATGTTATCTTATATAGTTTATTTATGTTGGTTGATAATATTTTTAAAGCCTCGTTAAAATCAAAATATTCAGCCAAGACAGCCAACACGTGTTTGACCAGATAAAGCCAGTTTATACAAGAGACTCTCAACCTTTTCGGAGGACAATTCAACATCTTCGGAGTACAAGACAACCTCTTCGGAGGATAATTCAACCTCTCCGGAGGACTAAACAACCTCTTTGGAGGACAATTCAACCTCTTCGGAGGACCAGACAACATATTGCATCTGTTGCAACCACTGAAATCAGTGGTTGCAACGAAACGTTAGCTAATACATTTCTGTCATGTTTTCTCTAAAAGTCATTTGCTGGGCTTTAATCTTTATTTTTAAATTATGTTGTAATATGATATACAACATTTTTATGCAACTGTTCAACTTACATCTGTTTAATATATATTACACATGTTCATGCTCTACTATATTGTGAATAGATGTTGAGAACGGTTAAAGGGATGCCCAGCCGGATAGTGGATAATCTCGCTACCCGGTATCCGGCCGGATATTTTCTGTTATCTGGCCGGATACTGGCAGCGCTGCAAATAATTTTTTTGTAATCCGCCGGTCATGATGATCAGAAGAAATCTAATTCTGGTGGTCAAACGGCAAATCCTGCTGGTCATTCATTTTGCTGTTCAGTTTGTTTCTTCGATGTCTATTATACTAGAACGTTTGACAATTCTTAATTCATCTTTCCTTTTGAATCACTATAACATTATAAAGAGACCGTGATGCAAGCGGTCTGTACTGTAGAATTTCACAGGTTAAACAAAAAACCGAGTTTAAAAAATATTTGACCGGTTATGATGATCATAGAAAACAAAAATTTGATGGTCAAAGGTCAAATATCGGCGGTCATTGACCGTTGACCGGCCACTATTTGCAGCGCTGTACCGGATAATTTGTTTTAGATAGTTTTCCAAGGCGTATTAAATTTGTGTTATAAAAAATAGACATCAATACAACAAAACAGCAATATTGAGCTTGTTTACTGTTCCAGTATTGTTGGTTATGGTTAACTATCTTCTTAAACAGACAAAAGATATCAACTTGAAAGAAAAAAAAGTTCAATAATGAAATTTAGTAACGATATAGATCACACATAAAGTCGCTTAGAACAGTTAACTTAACACGTTTCAATAATACTGCTTCAGTTCGTTTGCGTTTATAAGATCTATTAATCTATTTCATACAAAACTTAATAAATTATAATTTCATATATATTTTTTAATCTTTTACATGCATGTTTAGAACTAAGTTGGATTAATCTTTTTTCATTTTTTCATAGTTTATACTTGCAAAATACAGTACTATTTGAGACTGCAGTTATAACATTATTATTGGTATAACTGCAGGCTCAATCGATGATTAATTGCACGTTTATCAAATTTCAAAAGGTTATTTTATAAATGAAATGGATACGTGTTTTGGATCCATGTCTCCTTCGAGTTAATATAGAAACACTCATGGAACATTGGAAGAACTCAAAACAGAGATAAAACACTTGCCCTTTGGGCCAGTGTCTCCAGCCACAAAAATTTCACGTTGCAACCTTTCACTTGTGTTTCTCTATCAACTCGATGGAAACATGGAAAATGTTTTCTATTCCGGCCTTAAATATTACATGAGAATACTGAAAACATGTCTTTATGTACATATGCTCCCTGTACATATTAGCGCAGATACATGTACGCCTGAGCGGACCTATTTTTCTAATTGATATAGGAAAATTATTAATAATAGTTCTTAGGACCCATAATATAATCAAATGAGTTTCTAGCATATTCAGAACGTATCTTAGACAATTGAATCAAACAAGAAGAATTTCGTGTACCCATACTATGGTCACTTATCTTAAAGTAGTCATCAACATTTTCACAGACAACTCCAACTAAACATTTACGGACAACGATACAAGCACTTTTCTTGTCTACTATCGATGGAATTTTATGATTTTTACTGTCGGAATTAATTATTTTTATTGCTCGTTCATGAAAAAGAGCTAACTTAGTACTATTAGTTTCAGTGAGATTAATATTAATCGATCCACGGTATCTGTTTATTATATAATCAACAAAAATAGAGCACAAGAGTGCAATGCGATTTTACAAACATTTTATTTTCAAAAGTAAGTTAAACCGGAAATCAATGATTAACTTAAATACATGTCTGAAAATTTTCAAATTACTGAATCAACACTCGGCAAAAGTTCTGTTTTTATTAAAATACTATAAAAATATCAAAATTAAGTTATGTTCAAAACATGTAATCACATGTGTGATTACCATAAATAATAGCACATGTGTGATTATCAGTTTTATTAGAGGCGGAACCATCAATAAAACACTGTCTATATTATATAACAAAGAACGGTGTACAATCATCGATTGATAGATAGTTATTAATACTAATACTAATTTTGTATTAGTATTATTATGTATTCTTTTCAAACAACCTATTGTCAGTGGTAGTTTGAAAGCGCTAGACACCTCTGAGGCACGGGTGTGTAAAATGCACCTCAGGAAATTAAGATACCTTTAATATGTATGCATGGTGAAAGTATTTAGAAGCTTTTTCTCTTCCTGTGGCTCAGAGGTATCTAGGGCTTTCAAATTTTATAATTTTCTACTTTCTTTACTTTTATACCGGTTGTAATTTTTTATACACGGTGTACAATATAGGGTTCATTACAAGTAATATTTGGCATTTCACTCGATTAAACTACATGTTCTAAGGAGTTGTGGTGAAGGAAAATTTGAAATATATACAGTACATTTTAAGACTAAACCGGGACCAGTTGAGAACAATGTTGTTATCCGCCTTAACACGGTCTTATACACCTCGGGCAATTAAAATAACATTAAATGTATGCATGATGAAAGTATTTAAATGTTTTTTTCTTTCTATGGCTCAGAGATGTCTAGGGCTTTCAAAATACTACAATAGGTTGTTTTAAAACAACACTGATTAATTTTATGCCGGTTGTGTTTTTTATACACACTGTAGATAAACATATCACTTGTTTTGGTTTACCGCACGTAAAATAATACTTTGGGCTCACTTTTCGAGATGTCCTGGGTAACCAGGCCTTATACAAAATGGCAGCTAATATTAGCTAAAAGGGGAGCTGTATAATCGTCAGAATTTTGTCACTTAAGCATGTAACTAACCACCAACCCCCAAACAACAAAGATACTAACCCCCACCAAACCAGTTTTTTAACCCTATCCCACCGCCTAACGAGTTTCTAAGGAAAGCACTAAAGGCCACACCGTGAATCACCTTGAGCCCGCAATCTTAGTATAATATAATAGCGGTTTTTGTACTCGCTTGATACATGTTTTGCGGAAAACGCGAAGTAATGGCGGGTGGTTTCAAATTTCCGAACAACTTGCATCAAAAAATAAATAAATAAATAATTTACTGAGAAGGTGCAGTATTCTCAACTACTTCTCAAAAAGATAAACCTTGTCTACGCTCCTACAACAACAAAATCAGGAAAGTAATCAGTGCAGTGCAGTGCAGTGCAGTTAACTGGATAACGTAACATCAAGTGAACCAAGGTATATATAATCGTCAGAATTTTGTCCCCTGAAATAACCGCTAACCCCCAAAATACTTAGATCCTAACCCTAACCCCCCCACCTTAAGTGTCTTCCTAACACTCCCACCTCGATTCCCATGATGTTATCCAGTTAATGTGACTGCTGATCAACAAGATTTCATGCTCATCCTCTATCATCGCCCGGGTTTTTGTCGGCAAATCTTTTTTCGGCAATTCGGCAAGAAAGTACATTACTGTTCTAAAATCGAAATCACGAGATATACAGCAGAGGAACTGAAGTGTGATTAACGCCAGCTGTCTTTCTATACTATTCTTTTGGTCAAACCCCACTTTCATTGAAGCCAATATACCGATAGTTCCATCTTTCCTGTGAGTCGGAGTTTTTGGTAGTTTGGTCGTTTTGGTGGTTGGGTCGTTCATGTCTGGGTTTATTGTTTTTGAACGACCACACCCAGTGACCACGCCCATTTGTCGGCAAAATTAATTCTCACCCCCCCCCCCTGCTCAATCCCCTTCGCGACGGCCCTGAGCGTTGATGAAATGTAGGAGTAAATCGTCTTTACCGAAGACTCGAAGCTAAGGTACATGTAGTTGGCAGCCGCAGGCCTGTCACAGTTTTGAAAGAACTATATATGACTGGCAGTCAGTAATCGTAACAATAATCCTAACGTAAACCCCAATCATATCCCAAATGCTAACCCTAACCTTTAAAAGAAAAGTCACAAAAAGATGTGTGTTGCGGGATTCGAACCCGTCAGTTTCAGCATTGCAACAGGAAACTAGCCAGTAACTAAGACAGCTGGGTCAACAAAAAGCAAAATAAAAATGTATTTAAAGTCGTAAGCAACCGGTCATATAGTTTTTCCAAAACCGTGACAGGCTGCTGGTTATATAGTCACCAAATAATTGCACTGATCAAGGCAAAAGCTTTCAATACAAAATGTCAAATGGTTACTAAATTATGGTTATTATAAAATTAGACTTCCGCAGCACAAGATATGTTTCCATTTTCGGACAGTATGCTCTTCGTTTTAATACTGACTTAGCATTATCTTCGCATAGTGAATCATCATGCTCCAGCGGAATACTAGTCAAAAATCCGCTAACAATATTAGGCGACCGCAGGCTCAAGGTGATTCACGGTATGGCCTTTAGTGCTTTCCTCTAATTGGCTGCCATTTTGAATAAGGCCTGGTTACCCAGGACATCTCGAAAAGTGAGCCCAAAATATTATTTTGTTTACCGCACGCGTGTGACGCGTGGATGAATGTGGATGAATGCCATCGGCTTTAATTGTACTTTAATTGTACTTTCATCAGTTCGATCCAATGGAATATAATACAAGTCGCGCAACTTGTTACTACATCCCCAAGGCCTTAACGAACGTTTTTCTTTTATTTAATTTCCTACAAGATTTTTTGTTATTTTAGTTTGCGAGCGACTTTATTATTAACTCATGTGCTTTCATTCCTTTTCAAGTTTTTATTTCTTACCGCATTACTATCACATGCATAGTCTCTGAGAGTATTGGACTTGTCATTGCACCTACAGTATAACTATATATATATATATATATATATATATATATATATATATATATATATATATATATATATATATATATATATATATATATATATATATATATATATATATATATATATATATATATATACAATATAAAGTTTTTTGCAAATATTGATTGGCAGAGTGCTCAATGAAACTAGTCCAGAGCATAAATAAAGGTAAAATAAAGGAGACGAAGATTTTCACTTACGCATTTTTATTACTGGTCAGTTTCGTGCACACGGTGCTGCACTCATCAGATATAAATGCCTAATAACTAATAACATGTTTATATATACAACAGGAAGCTGAGTGAGCCTATGATAATGAGATAAAACAATGGTCAAATCCCTAGTGTGAATATTGTACAATTAAAAATTCAGTAATAAAAACAAATATGCGGTAAAAATACTTAAGAAATGTTTTAAAAAACATGAATAAAAGTTCTATCATAAAATTTCTATAATAAAAACATATATTAAGTACAAGTCTAAGAGCCTATGTTACAGAGTTTCTCAGGGTGAATTTGTTAGAATGTCGGCAAGCGGTCACGAGTTCATTGCGCTTATTTAAAGTTGATAGCCTAGGTTTGCAAATTATAAAAAACTTTTCCCATAAACATAGATTGCATCTGTTGCTGGCGGGGTTGTATGGTTTTGCTCGCTTGAGGATTTTCCAAGTAATCTGGTATGCGGTCTTGTTGTTTTTTAGTTCCCAAATGTGTTTGCTAAGTTCTGTGCTTGATTTCTTGGTTTCAGATGCAACCTATGTTTATTGGAAAAGTTTTTTATAATTTGTAAACCTAGGCTATCAACTTTAAATAAGCGCAATGAACTCGTGACCGCTTGCCGACATTCTAACAAATTCACCCTGAGAAACTCTGTAACATAGGCTCTTAGACTTGTACTTAATATATGTTTTTATTATAGAAATTTTATGATAGAACTTTTATTCATGTTTTTTAAAACATTTCTTAAGTATTTTTACCGCATATTTGTTTTTATTACTGAATTTTTAATTGTACAATATTCACACTAGGGATTTGACCATTGTTTTATCTCATTATCATAGGCTCACTCAGCTTCCTGTTGTATATATAAACATGTTATTAGTTATTAGGCATTTATATCTGGTGAGTGCAGCACCGTGTGCACGAAACTGACCAGTAATAAAAATGCGTAAGTGAAAATCTTCGTCTCCTTTATTTTACCTTTATTTATGCTCTGGACTAGTTTCATTGAGCACTCTGCCAATCAGTATTTGCAAAAAACTTTATATTGTATAACCAAGCTCCTCTCGAGTCGAGCACTCTTCGCATCTACACTTGACATGGAACGAATAAGTTTTGACTATTCAACTAAGAACATCCCAATACCATCTGAAAGTGAATACAACAGGAAGCTGATTGAGAAGACCGAGCAACTATGCAGACGCATGAGATGGAGAGCCTTCTTCTTTTTATATCCTGAGATACAAGCAACACAAAAACAGACCTATGGATTTAACTCCAAGAAGACCCCACCACAGATTCCGGAAATGTTAAAGTTCGAAAGCAGATTACTACATATGATTGAGAACATAAAATTCCGCGACGTCAACTGCCATTTTCAACGACAGCTATCATCAGACATCCGAAATAACATCAAGAAATCGAACAGTCTCCTCATAACCAGCCGACAAAACTAATAATTTTTATAAGATGGAAACACCTGCCTACGACGAACTCCTTCGTAAGAACATAACCAAGTCCTACAAGAAAGCCAGCCCAGACAGTATCACCTCCACCGAAATTGAAGCCAAGCTCATCGCAAAAAATCTAGACCTTGATGATAGAATCAATGTAATAGCCAAACGAGAAGCGTTTATAACCTTAAAAGACCACAAGCCTAATTTTAATAACAATCCAGCCTGCCGCCTAATAAATCCAGCCAAACCGGAAATCGGAAAAATCAGTAAGCAAATATTGAACCGCATAAACAAGAAGATCAACGAAAGTACAAGCATCAACCAATGGAAAAACACCACCGCAGTACTGAATTGGTTCAACAACATAGATAACAAGCAGCAGTATTCATTCATCGCATTCGACGTGGTAGACTTCTACCCTTCTATTTCTATTGACCTACTCAGCGACGCGTTACAATTCGCATCCAATTATGACAACATTACTAGCGACGAAAAGCAAATTATTTTCCACACCAAGAGATCGTGCATGTTTAACACCGGCGAACCATGGGTCAAGAAGACATCGACCAACCTCTTTGACGTTACGATGGGTAGTTATGATGGGGCGGAGACAGTGGCGGAAATTGTGGTGGGGTGGGGGGGCAACCGCCCCACCACCTGTCGTCAAATCGCTAATTTGTCGGAATTTTCCACTTTTTGTCGGAATTTCGGAAATACTTAAGGAATATATTGAAAATGGGAAAAAATGTTACAGAACTTATAAATATCTCACGTTATCTTGTAAAACACATGCAAAATGAGGAGACATCTGAGGAGCCATCTAGTAATCTAGTGGTTACCACACATGTGTATGAGCTGCGAGACATGTCAGGTTCAAATCCTGTGTCGGACCACCACCACTGCGGGTCTTAAAAATAATTGAGGAGAAAGTGCTGCCTTTGCAATAATACCAGCAAATGGTAAGACTTTCGAGTCTTCTTGGATAACGACCTTAAATCGTATAGGCCCTCGGAACCCCTATGATTGGCCTTCTAGCCTGTTGGGGTATTCCGTCCTCCTATAAGAGTGATAAATCTAACAAACTAATTAAACTAAATAAAAAACTTATTACAATAGTACCAAATCGTCGAAATATGTCGAAAAGTCTAAAAAGAGTGAAGATTGAAACCCGTCCTGCAAAGAGTATTCGACAGCGACTACAAGCGTTTTTAGTTTCTTTATTTGTCCATTTTTGTGTGCAAAAAAATTGGTTACGTAGCGAATAAACCTGTCGGAAATTTAAGAGGCTTTGCCCCACCACCGAAAAAGGCGAATTTCCGCCACTGGGCGGAGACTTGTGAATTGGTTGGAGCATTTCTCTTACATCAAATAACCGTGAAATATGGCAATGCATTTGGCCTCTACAGGGACGACGGCCTTGGGATTTCTAACGAACCACCTCGCAAGATTGAACTAATTAAAAAAGACCTCTGCGCCATTTTTAAAGACCATGGACTTAAAGTGCCACTACGATGAAAATGCACCCCCGTCTTTTAGATTTTCTTTAGCATAGAATAGTATTTCAGGGTCGAAAGTGATCATGGATGTAAAAAAAATCTAAAAAATGGTATTTTGAAGTAAGTATTTTGAGCTCTGAAATCACTATTATTTAGGCCACCATTACTAAAAACGTGTTCCAAGTGAGCCCGCAATTTCAAAAGGTAATATTGTTTGTGACGTCAGATTCTCAATGCTACGCCTGAATTTCGGTCGAGGTTATTTGTATTCTTGTTTTTCTCGAGAAGTAGATGAAATGTCCAGCCTTTCAGACGAAGAATTTGAAAAAACGACCTTGATTTACTTGAAGAATTAGCCACGTGGAGTCTTCGCGTTGAGAATCTGACGTCACTTCGTTACGCTGGTCAAGAACATGAACGATTAATGGCGGACATAACAACTCCAGATTCGGAGTAAGAAAAATAATACTTGCCATCGTCGAATCGCAAAACGGTTTCGACCAAGTAATATTCAGCAGCTCTGCTTTATAAATACGTAAAAATATCGATAGGTAAAAATTTGATCGTAGTGGCACTTTAAAATCACAATTGAAGCCAACAAAAAAACAGTTAATTTTCTCGACGTCACTTTAAACTTAAACAACGGGAAATACATGCCGTATGCCAAACCTAATAACGTGCCCAAATATGTCCATAGTAAATCCAACCATCCACCTGCAATTTTAAAGAACATACCAGAATCTATCAACAAGCGCCTTTCCGAAACATCATCCGACGAAGAGTCCTTCAACAAAGCCGCACCTCAGTACCAAGAAAGCATAAATAAAAGTGGATATAACCACAAGCTCAAGTTTACAACACCCCAAACCAATAACCAGAGGAGAAATCGAACTAGAAATATTATTTGGTACAATCCACCGTACAGCAGAAATGTGGCTTCAAACATCGGGCAAGAATTTCTCAAAATAATTGATGAAGAATTCCCAAAAGACCAGGTATTGAGTAAAATTTTCAATAGAAATACAGTTAAGATAAGCTATGGCTGCATGACCAATGTCAAGCAATCGATTGACGGACAAAATAAATCTAACATCGCTAAGAGTAGTCAAAATGAGCTTCAGAAGAAAGAATGTAACTGCAGAAAACAAAACGAATGCCCTTTGTCTGGACAATGCCTAAGTGAATCGGTAATATATCAAGCTACATGAGTGACTACCAATGATGGCAAACCGGAAGAAACATACATAGGACTCACAGCCAACACATTTAAGACCAGATTCAATGACCATAAAGCATCGTTCAAAAATGAAACCAAGAAATCAAGCACAGAACTTAGCAAACACATTTGGGAACTAAAAAACAACAAGACCGCATACCAGATACTTGGAAAATCCTCAAGCGAGCAAAACCATACAACCCCGCCAGCAACAGATGCAACCTATGTTTATGGGAAAAGTTTTTTATAATTTGTAAACCTAGGCTATCAACTTTAAATAAGCGCAATGAACTCGTGACCGCTTGCCGACATTCTAACAAATTCACCCTGAGAAACTCTGTAACATAGGCTCTTAGACTTGTACTTAATATATGTTTTTATTATAGAAATTTTATGATAGAACTTTTATTCATGTTTTTTAAAACATTTCTTAAGTATTTTTACCGCATATTTGTTTTTATTACTGAATTTTTAATTGTACAATATACACACTAGGGATTTGACCATTGTTTTATCTCATTATCATAGGCTCACTCAGCTTCCTGTTGTATATATAAACATGTTATTAGTTATTAGGCATTTATATCTGATGAGTGCAGCACCGTGTGCACGAAACTGACCAGTAATAAAAATGCGTAAGTGAAAATCTTCGTCTCCTTTATTTTACCTTTATATATATATATATATATATATATATAATGCAACGCTCGCTACCATTGTGGCAGTTTGAGCGCTCTGTCCCCATGCGCACTTCACGCTATCTGGATGTTCTGACCGCCGGTGCTATATCCCACAAGCGGTTGTCAATGACGATCGTAAATGTATAATAGTCCAGCCAGACTCATCCAGATTGTTCCAAGCTACACGGATGAGCTGTGGTACAGCGAAACACGTGTCTGTAGATTGAACTATGTACGCTCCTTCACTTCGGTGTTGTTGAGCGCTCTGTGAAGTAGCGTGGGTGTCCTTTAGCAATAATGCAACGCTCGCTACCATTGTGGCAGTTTGAGCGCTCTGGCCCCATGCGCACTTCACGCTATCTGGATGTTCTGACCGCCGGTGCTATCCCACAAGCGGTTGTCAATGACGATCGTAAGTGTATAATAGTGCAGCCAGACTCATCCAGATTGTTCCAAGCTACACTGATGAGCTGTGGTACAGCGAAACACGTGTCTGTAGATTGAACTATATATGTATATATATATAAGACAAGACATGCTTTTCTGTAACTCTGAGTTTCACGCTGGCGCGATCTTCAGACTGATATGACACTGATTCATCAGGTAGTACTTATTTTCGTGCATTTGGAACGCCATGATCTGCACTATATCAACCAAGAAGCTAAAAACATCGCAACTATAAAGCTCAAAATCGACGACAGAACTGAACGCTTAGCAGAACAACAGGCATTTATAACCCTAAAAGACCACAAGGAAAATGCACACTAATCAACGCAGCTATACGAGCGAAATAGGAATCGTAAGCAAGAAAATCCAAGAAAAATCAACAACAGCGTAAGACAACAGACATCCTTAAAGTAAAACCAATGGAAAAATTCTACTGCCGTAATCAACTGGTTCACTAACATAACAGAAAAACAAATTAAAACACTTCTTCGCCGTTTTCGACATCGAAAGCTTCTTCCCCTCGGCATATCAGAAAACCTGCTGACAAGCGCAATAAACTACGCCAAGATATTATACTATTGTTGGTGACTGAAAACAAAACTAAAGAAAGAGTATATCGTTGAAAAGAAAGACTATATATTATTGCCTGGTGACTGCAAACTAAGGACTAGTTTTTACAGAAAACCAACAAACACTGATAGACTACTGGATGAATCATCTGACAACCCAATGGTACACAAAGCAACAATCATCAAGACTGTGACAAGACGAGCACAACTTATTTGCGCGATACACCCGAAACTCTGCGCAACGAAAACGACAGTATATTTTCGACGTCGCAAAAACAACTACAATACTAACTTTATTGAATGGAACAACCATAATATCAACGAGACCAACGAGACCAACCGCAGTACAACCGTAACAACAGCAACAATACCATAAATTAAAGATATATCAGAGACTATTGCACGTATTTTACGACCTTACAACATACGTGTAGCCCACAAACCTATGACTACTTTGCGACATATACTGGCTAACGTGAAAGACAAAGAACAGCCTCACGAAAGAAAATAGCTGTGTATTTCTTTGGTGATTGATGGTAGAAATAGTAATCTAGTCTAAATCTTATCCAAATCAGACTACCAACGAAAACGAAAAACTATGACGTTAATGTAGAAATGTAATCTCTGACAGCAGGCAAAACAGTGCATGACGATGGAAAATGGGCTTAAAGGGAGTTAATATTTACCAGCGAATCGTGAAAAATAGTCGTGCTGAGTGTTAAGAATACATTTATTACTTTCAAAATAGGATATAGTTATCAAGCATAAATCTACTCGTTGTTTTTAATAACCTAAAAAACACACAGGTGACATGACCGTGCATGGAACCTTAACACAACAAGTCTAGTGAGAGTTGATAGTTTGATCATTATAAAACAAATTTTCGATAATTGGTATCTCTGAGACTTGGCTTGATAGTAATTCTCATTGTGTTGATATTGAAGGTTATAATTTCATTCATAATCCCCGCCGGGATAGAACTGGTGGTGGTGTCGGTATTTATTTAGCTTCCCATTTTGAATACAAATCACGCAATGATTTAACTGATAGCGATGCAATTTGTTTGGAATCGTTGGTAGTCGAAATCAACAGGTCTAGAGGAAAAAACATTATTGTTGGGGTTATTTATAGACCACCTAATCATGATGTTAAGGAATTTTTAAAAATTGTTAATTCAACAATAGCCAAAGTCTCTAAGGAAAACAAACTTTGCTATATTATGGGTGATTTTAATTTAAATCTAATGAATTATCATAGCCATCAACCAACTAGTGAATTTCTAGATATTATGTATTCGAATATGTTTTTTCCTCTAATAACGCGACCTACCAGAATCACTTCTCATACGGGCCACTCTAATTGACAATATTTTTACAAACAACCTTGATAACTGCTCTTTTAATGGCTTATTGTTTACGGATATTTCTGATCACCTACCTATTTTTTGTATTCTTTATACTCAACGTGTTGATATCGAAAAAGATTCCTATTTCGTTTTCCGAGATAAAAGTAATTCTAATAAAGTAAAATTTCATAATCTCCTAAATGACACTAATTGGTCAGAATTATCCGGGTACAATGATCCTAAGATAGCATTTGGCAGTTTTTTAGACAAATTTACATATATATATAATTCATGTTTCCCATTAAAAAAGGCTAAAGCTGCAAAACGCATTCATAAAAAACCATGGTTATCAAAAGGTCTTTTGAAGTCTATCAGGAGAAAAAATAAACTTTATAAAAAATGCATGATGAAACCTACTCTCGAAAACGGAAATTTTTATAAGAAATATAAAAATAAACTAATCCATTTACTGCGCATTGCAAAACGTTGCTATTACGAAAAGAGATTGGAACAGTCTAAATCGAATATGAAAAGTACATGGAATATCCTCAATGAAGTATTAAATAGAAAGAAGCGAATTAACAAATTATCTTCTATTTTTACTATTGATAATAAGGAAATTTCCAACCCCATGGAAATTGCTAATAGATTTTGTGACTATTTTACAAACATTGGTCCAAACCTAGCTAAAAAAATTCCAGTATCATCATGCAATCATCGTTCTTTCCTTACTGGTAGTATAGTGGATTCTATATTTTTTGAGCCGGCAACCCAATCAGAAATTGGTGAAATTGCAAATTCTCTTAGAGATGGGACGGCAGCAGGTTGTGATAAAATCCCAATATGGTCTGTAAAGGATTCCATTGACTTAATTTCCGAACCTTTGACCCACATTATAAATTTGTCATTAGAATCTGGTGTTGTTCCAGATCAAATGAAAATTGCTCGAGTTATTCCGTTATTTAAATCAGGTGATAATAAGGTATTCTCTAATTATAGACCAATTTCGGTCTTACCAATTTTTTCCAAGCTCTTGGAAAGAGCAATGTATAATCGCCTATTGAAGTATTTTGATAGACATGGTATTTTATTTAATAATCAGTATGGCTTTAGAAAAAATCATTCTACTTATCTGGCTCTTCTTTATTTATTTGACAAAATTACATCGTCAATTGATCAGAAAAATCATACTGTGGGAATTTTTCTTGATCTATCTAAGGCATTTGATACTGTGAACCACGAGATTCTGTTTGACAAACTTGAGCACTACGGCATCCGCGGATTGGCTCTTGACTGGATAAAGAGTTATTTCAATAACAGACTTCAATTTGTTGAATATAACGGAATATGTTCTTCGTTAAATAGTATTAAGTGTGGTGTTCCGCAAGGGTCAATCCTTGGTCCGCTGTTGTTTTTGATTTATATCAATGACATTTGTAATGCCTCTAATATATTTGATTTTGTTTTGTTTGCTGATGATACTAACATATTTTATTCTCATAACGATCTTTCTTGTTTGATGAATACAATTAATATAGAAATGGTCAAGTTATCTGACTGGTTCAAAACAAATAAATTATCAATTAACATTAAAAAATCTAAATATATGATCAGGCAAAAAAGGCAAAGAGTTGATTTGATTTTAGAAATAAATAACTGTAGGATTGATAAAGTTAGTGAGGTCGTATTCCTTGGTGTGATACTGGATGAACACATGTCTTGGAAGCCTCATATTTCACATGTTGCAAGTAAAATTTCGAAATCAATAGGTATTATATATAAATCAAGTTTTTGCCTTTCTAAACCTGTATTACGTACTCTATACTATTCTTTAATTTATCCATACCTTCAATATTGTGTTACTGTATGGGGATCTACGTATCCATCTAACCTTGATCGTATTGTTCTGCTTCAAAAACGTGCGATGAGAGTTATTAATAAGGATGCATTTGATGCTCATACGGACCCAATATTTAAGGAAATGAAGGTACTAAAATTTAGTGATATTTATTTATTTTATTTGGGCAAGTTTATGTTTTTGTTTAAAAATAGTTTATTGCCTCAAAGTTTTGACCATTTCTATTTACGAATCAATGAAGTTCACAATTATAATACTCGACGTTCTAGACAATTCGCTGTTCCTTTCTGTAGAACAAAAATCAGACAATTTTCTGTAATTTATCAGGGTCCTGTATTTTTTAATTCTCTAAACGTAGACACCCAAGAAGCTTCGACCGTTAATTCGTTTCTTTCTAAGCTTAAAAAATATCTTCACTCTTGTTTATGAATATTTAATATATTATGTATTTATTTACTTATTAATGTAATACTCATATTGTAAATCAAATTATCGGTTATTTATTGTTTTCATGTGTATGTATATGTATATATATGTATGTATGCGTGCGTGTATATGTATATGTGTATATGTGTATGTATATATATATATATATATATATTTATATAGTCTCTCTAGCTACTCCTAATCTTGTATTAAGTTTATTTAAATATGGTAGCCCAATGCCATATAAGCCTTTTGGTTTCTTTTGGGCTTCCTCGCCATTTGTATTATTCTGGTTGTTTTTTTTCTTCTTCTTGTTTTGTATTTATTGGCAAATAAAATACTGTTAAAATACTGTTATTATCGTAACACTGAGTACAAGTAGTTTATATACGGTAGTATGACAATCGTACAAATGATCCTAAATAAGACTTACAGAAATTCTCACAGCGATCTCCTGTATAATTACTTGGACACTCGCATTGGAAGCGTTTTCTAGTGCCTGACGTAGGAGGTAGACACGTTCCACCATTCAAACAAGGATTTGATGTCATGCAGCAATTATAAATAGTGCTGTGTACACATTGTTCTTTGACAACCTGGAAAAAATCTCGCTTTAGTATTAGGTATTAAAGGCAACTTTAGTAAAAAATAAACTAGAAATACGTATACGCAACAACCCCTCGCTTTTTTCGCTTGCAGTACTTCTTTTAGTTCTTACTTTTAGTTGTACTTGAATTAGATAATTGCACATTCATTTGCCAAACTGAATAGACTTTCAGTGGACAATATCTCTGAGAGCTTTGTGTTGTCCGAATTTAATTGTTTCATAGGACATCAAAATAAATAACTAAATACATTAATGGTAGTACCTGTAGTTAGTCTGCAGACACTATTGGCTGTTGAAGGAAGAACGTGCATCTTTATCATAGGGGTGCATATATAGTGCAAATGTATAGGGCCCATTCAAATAGGGTTTACTAAGACACATACATTAGGGATTCTAACCCGATTGTTGGTGTGGATAGATTATATAAAGTAATTTTATAATTCTACCCACATTGGACTACATGTACATGTACTGCGATGTGGAGCTGGCAGGGATGTGGATAACTTATAATTGATTTCTCTCGAGAGGTATCAACACAGAGCAGAAACTGATCTTTCCTAACTCAAGACTTGAAACTGATTTGTTACTAATATCTATCATCATATCTAAAGAACTAATTTCATTTCAATGAATCTGTTCATACATACATGTTTTCGCACCATATCAATTGCCTTAATTGACATCTTCAGCATATATATATATATATAACTTTTGAGTTAAAATTAGTTTTTGTAACATTGTACTGTACACATATGAATTATGTGTTTATATTTGCAATAACTTTAATTTTTTAAGAAATAAGACCGCCTTTGATACCAGTGTTATCATTGAAGGGGCTATCCTGTATAAAATTATTGTATTATTATTATTATTATTATTATTAATAATAATGCCTAATGCAGATATCATATTTTGATGGTTATTAATACAAAAGCCATATGTACAAGCCATACGTGCTACAAAGCATGGCATAAAGCCTATATATTCAGGACGACATGCCTATATAGCCTGCTTGTTGACAATGATCTAGCTGACACAGTACTTGTTCAATCCTTAACAATTTCTGCTATCATAGTGAGTGTCAACATACCATGTATTTTACATTGCAAGTCTGCGACCAACATTGTCCAAGCCTATTACCAAACACAATAAGTTATGGCCTTTAAAACAATAAGTTATGGTTGGTCCCCGTACTACCCGGCCTAAGTAAGCAAGAAGTTATGGCCCACTAGTCCAGCTACTGTAGGCCTAACGTGTTTCATAATGGATGGAGTAAACACAGATTGTTTATGGAATACAGACCAGTATACAATACATGGACGATCGACGTCAAGCTCATATCCTCAGAAAAATTATTCCCTTCTGATTTCTGGTGACTCTAACCATTTGAGCCATCGAGAGAGAATGTAACAATGATCTACTGGTTCAAATGATATAAGTGCCTATGCGACAGTGACTATACTGATCTTCAACATATTTTATTGCGGTTTCACCACAGACTTATATATTAATATCATCAGCATACATCGCAGGAGTAAACATTTTAAACAATTTGGTAAACCATAATTACAAGAAGAGAAGTGATCCGAAGTAGAAATATAAATTGACTATTATAAAATGTTGAGTACTGCCAAAATAGTGTGTGGGTGTTTCGAACGAAGGCCCTTCGTCACAATGGCGAAGAACACAGTTACTATTTATAGACAAAAACTCAGACAAACAAACAAAATTTGAATCGCAAGGGATTCCTAAATAACCATTTTCTATTGTTGGGAATTCAAGAATAAACAAGAATAAATTATAGACTCAGACAAACACGAATATTGACGTCATCTGTGCGCTTCGCTATTACTGTACGTTTCACTCTCTGACGAAAGGCCTTCGGTCGAAAAGTTAGACCCCACTCCCCCCCTCGCGTCTATCCATCCCGGCCGGAATAACTCGGTTCAGTGGAGCGCGGTGATGCCTGCGAAGGAGGATAAGACCAGCTCCTACACACTATTTAGGAACTACACCGACCTTTTAGTGTATACATTTGTATATTAATAACTGACGTTTTGTTTAATTAACTAAATACAACACCTATTCACCAACTTTACATAATTAGCGTTACCTCTGGCTCTGTTAATTCTTGATTACCAAAATTGTAGTTGTTACAGCCCATCTTTGGCATTAATGGCTGTTGTTTTATATATTTGTTGGTAGAGCACAGTTGACATTGTTGTGTGTCATCGCATATTTGAAACGAAAGACAAAGACAGTTTTCCAGGCAATGTGCCAAACAATTCTCTATAGACGTAATTCCTGAGAAGTTACGAAAGCTGTGACCATAAAACGCTTTGTTTTGATCTATGTCAAGAGACAGTTCAGCTTGGTAGTTCATGGCATTAAGTGAGAGCATGTTGAATACCAAGAGCATTATGAGCCTAATTAAAGAAGCAGAAAGGAAATTCAATATTAGCAAAATGAATGGCAGCCTTTGATTTTCCTTAGATTTTCGGTTTATTCGTGATAAGAAATACTTACTAGAAATACGTTATACGCAACACCCCTCGCCCGCTTATACTGTTTGAAACTTTTATAGCGTAGTTGCTAATTTACTACTGTAATACAGTACTGTAGTTCTTTTACTTGAATTAGGTATTAGCCCATTTATTTGCAAAACTGAATAAATTTGCAGTGGACAATATCTCTGAGAGCTTTGTGTTGTTTGAATTTAATTCTTCCATAGGACATCAAACTAAATAGCGTAAACTTTTTAAATTTTTGGGTGCAGTACCTGGCACCTGCACTGAACAGAATAGTGGGGAAGTTTACTGCTGTTTCTACCATAAATCACTAAGAAAGAAATTACAGCACTTGTCTCACACGAGAGCAAAACTCGAGCCCCAGGACTGACATGTGTACCCCTCCCATAAATTTCCATGAGATGTATGAATATTGATCCCTTAATTGCAAGTATATATTTTTAGACACCTCATACCTTTATAATGTTATTGTATGGTAGTAACAGTATAGCATAATATACAATTATTGGATGAGGTTGAGCATCATGATATCAAGAATTATCCAGACCGAGGTCAATGTTACCTGCCAAAGCAGATAACTTTGACCGAGGTCTGGATAACTCTTAAATATCATGCATAAGCCGAATCCAATAATTGTTTTATTGTACATTGTTCAAGATAGCCTTACTATAAAAATATACAAACAAATCTACTACAGGCGTTTTTTAATTTGTAATTTTTGCACGTTTGGTCCTAGTGACGTCATCAGTGTTAAATAATTTTTGTTTTGGACACCTCCGTGCAATAATTCACAGTATTCAACAGAAATGAAGTCGCACCTGCCAGAGATTAAGAATTCACTGGAATTGACCAATAGGAAACGAGAATGAATGTTGAGTGTATAATAAATGCTTTTAGCCAGTGGAATTGGGGAAAGTGTTGAGATGAACGGATACTTCGTGTTACTGGTAGGTACGCAATACGCATAATGGTTGCAACATTTCATTGGTCTGCAGAATACACCAATCACAAGTGATTGACGTGGCGGGGCCTCTTGCAAGACCCGGGCATTTTTAAATTTTTGAGTGCAGCAACAGAATAGTGGGCGGTCTACTGCTGTTTCTACCATCAATCACTAAGAAAGAAATTACTTTTATCACAATATTGATGACTCACGAAATAATCAATGCAGTATTTTATATATAGACACCAAAGGCTGTTGAAGGAAGATTAAAGTGCATCTCTATCATTTAACATCATATCTACCAGTAAAGAGCTATTTTCCATGTTTCAATTAATCTGTTCATACATGTTATAGCACCATTATCTATTGCCTTAATTGACAATATGTGAAGGATATACAACTTTTGAGTTAAAATTAGTTTTTGTAACATTGTACTGTACATTTGTAACAACTGTAATTTGTTAGAAAACAAGACTCCATATATTTATACCAGTGTTAGCATTGAAGGGGCTATCCTGTATAAATATTATTGTATTATTATTATTATTATTATTATTATTATTATTAATACTAATAATAATAATGCATTAACAATAATACTACTAATAATAATACCTAATGCAGATTGCAGATACCATATTTGCCATGTAACAAAGCATATAATATATGGCATTGTGTACTATAGTATCTAAATTATATCACCGTGCACATATATATATTATAACCTATATTCAGAATGCCATGCCTAGTCTGCTTGTCGACAATGATCTGGCTAACACACATAGTATTAGTAGCTGTCAACATACCCAATGTGAACTTATAATAATAAGCTGTATTTTACATTGACAGAATAAGTTGTGACCCACTGGGGGTCATATAAACACAGCAATAGTATGCATGTTTTTTCACCCTAAACTACTGTATATATAGGCTAATTATCAAGCAGATAGTATTTATAATTTTACCTGGCCTACAATTTTGTAGCAATAAACAAGCATTACTATATGTATAAATACTATCTGCTTGATAATTAGCCTATATATACAGTAGTTTAGGGTGAAAAAACATGCATACTATTGCTGTATTTATATGACCTGGGGGTCATATAAACACAGCAATAGTATGCATGTTTTTTCACCCTAAACTACTGTATATAATTATAGGCTAATTATCAAGCAGATAGTATTTATAATTTTAATCAAATAATAAACATACATAAAACATGCATAAACATAAACAGTTGGCAACTGTCAATATATTATACATATATGTTTTGAAAATTCAAAACATTACACACCTTCAAATTTTCCCAAATCTCTCTGTTAAGTATTTCAAAATGTGTCTATTAGATTTCGGAGCTTGGAGCAAATACACAATAAAGTGTACAATTATTTAAATTACATTCAAACACTCATTAATAATTCATGAGGAAAAGACAAAAGAAAATCACGACCGTATCGTGGTTTTAAATGTGATAAAGATTCGTCCTGATTTACATAATCTTTATCTTTGATTTTCTCGGCTTAGACAACATCGATTTTCAAAATTACTACGCCAATGAACTTATCAAATGGGTCGTGTTTGAAGCCGTTTAATAAACTCGCAGCACGTGTTTATTAGCGAGTCAAGTCAAAAAGTTTAATAAACGATAAAGTGAAGCACTGAACTGAAGGTAATGGCTATTCGTACGGTAGCCGTACGACGCTATAGTCTCTTAGAATTCAACGAAATGCAAGTAAATATCACCAAAATCCTAAACCTAACCCTAATCCTAACCAAATTGCTAACCCTAACCAAAAAAAACTATGCAGAAAAGGCAAATTAATTGCTCAACACAGACCGGTGAGTCGCTGACAATCACAATATACATAATTATAATAGTCCTTTTACCTTTTACTTGTGTCTGTCTTCGATTATCTTGTCCTTCAACACTACGGTTTCGGCTTGAAATCAGCTGATAATCCAGGGCCAAATTTCCGATACACGTTGATCATACATATATATATATATATATATATATATATATACATATATATATACCTATAAATCCGATCCGAGATTAGGATCCGCTTGGATCTCGCGTGATAAGGGACTAAACGCCGGTCGATATTATCACCCTCGCCCTCAGGCCTTCGGCCTTCGGCCGGCGCTTCGCGCCGGGCGAGGGGATCATTATTACTGGTCATTATTTATGGTCGTGGTGGGGGCCGAAGAGAAATAGATTTGGTGCTGGAAAATAGTTTACCAAACCAAATTAAGATCAGAAATGTAACCGTCCCAACCATTTATGAGTAAAGAAAATCTTTTACCCAACCCAACAAGTAAAAAGTTAAATAAAGCCCAATTTCCAGCATATTATCGATACAAGTTTCAATAACAAACCCAAATAGATATACAGTCAAATCCTACTGTAACTTTCAGATTATTATCTTCCTATTCAGAGCAGGAATCCAAGGAAAACAAGGAGAGGAATATAATAATAAAAGCAAATGTGCAATGATGAGATTCCAATTTTAAATGATGAACTCATAATTTTTTTATGTAAATAGTCCTGAACATTTTGCTACCCAACCCTTCAGAGAAGTAATTTTTTAACCCAACCATTTAGATCTTAGAATTTTCGGTCACCCAACCATTTTCTATTCGGCCCAACTACGGCCATAAATAATGGCCGGCCCTTTATTTTAAGTAAATTATTATCTAGGTAATTAGAATTCTTAATTTTGCTCTGTGTGTTTCGACGAACTAAACTATTTGGCTATGAAATTTGTGAATTTTATGCGACGTAAATGCCACGCATAATTCAACTGCTGCTTTAAATAATGACCTAATTCTGCCTATTTTAATGAAAAATGCAGTGTATCGTGGAATCACTTTTTTCGATTGAAAATGGCGGATGTCAAACCAATTTTTTGTATAAACGTTTAACCTTATTTAAACAATGCTAACTGACTTAATAGCCATGATACTGGCAAACCTTTTTGAAGACTTGAATTCTAGCCATCAAACATTTTTATAAGCGTTCCTTCGATGTTAACAATTTGAATAAATTTCGTGATCTACTCTCTCAAGTTGATTGGACTAATAAATTCATCCCGATGGATTCTAAGTAGTATTTAAAACACGAGAAGGAGCGTTTTATCATATTTAAAATGCGAGCGCGCAGTTTAGATATGATAATACGCGAGTTCGAGTGTTTTAAATAGCTTCAAAAACAATTGATTGTAATCACTAGGGAGTGTATTGGTTTCTGTTAGAGGTAAATTGGGTTGATTTAGAACAATGTAAATCGATTTGTTTTCGATTCGCATAGTTGGGTATGCAAATATGGTCTTTGAGTTGATGTATGAAATGCAAATTAGCAGGAATTTTATATAAAGTTCGTAGAGACTTTATATAATTTTCATGCTGATTAGTATTCATGGATTTAATCAGGTATAAAAGCCTTGCGCGTGACTAAATACGGAAATGTGATTGGACAATTTGGTCAATGAATATTAATGAGTTTTTGAATGAATATTATAAAGATTGTTTGAAATTTGTTTCCCACTAAAAATGAATTTCACCTGTCAACAATTAAACAGATTAAAAACTCTTTTGCTAACAAAAGGATTATGAAAATCTATCAAGCACAAAAATAGACTTTATGAGATATTCATTGAGTCCCCTGGTGTGAATAAAAGCTCATTATAAAAAATACCGAAATAAGTTGAAACATTTTACGACGGAGAATTTGAACGAACACAGAACGACTTAAAATCAACATGGAAATTAATCAATGAGATCATAAATAAACGAACTAGCAAGCCAGCTATGCCTTTAGCTTTTAAATTAGACGGTAAATCAATAACAGATCCTGTTAAAATTGCAGAGAAATGTTGTCAATATTTTCCAGCATTGGTCCAACCCTTGCTAATTCTTCCTGTTAGTGCCTCCTTTACTTCATTCTTACCAGATAATAACAAGTTACCTATTACTTTGCTGCCTACAAACCAACTCGAACTTCAGAACATTTGTAGACAATTTAAGTCCAACAAATCCCCTTCTTATGATAATATACCTATGCATATTATCAAGAAATATTTTGATATAATCTGCGAACCACTAGTAAATTTAATTAATTTGTCTTTAACGGCTATATTTCTAGACAAATTAAAATTTCAAAGTTATTCCGATTTATAAAATGGGATCACGATTGCTTTGCTAACTATAGACCAATTTCCTTACTAGCTAATTTTTCTAAATTTTTCGAATATAAACTCATGCATAATCGTTTAATTGAATATATCGAAAATTATGATATGTTATACTGTTGTCAGTTTGGATTTAGCTGTGACAATGTCTCCTATAGCCAATCATTGTTGACATCCAACCCAAACCAATTTTGTTCTTCTAAACATCATATTCTGGCTTTATATAGGCTTTGGCTAGGAAGCTCGCTCTATTGCAAAAATACTCGAGACGAAAATAAGATTTTTCAAAAATAAACGGAACTTTACTTACTCTGGTATGTCTTCTTGTCAAAACAATGTAAAAAAATAAATATACGATTAGGATTGAATAGATATTTTAGGATTACTTTACGATATGAATTTCGCGGTCAAGAAAATGGCGAAAAACAATAACACAAGCGCACTAAGTATCACGGTTGACAATGCCCTTTTAAAAAGTTTTAACTTGCTGCACGATAATTCTGTTATATATTGAATTAAATTTCGTGCCAATAGCTTTCTTTTGATATATCGTACATCTTTGTAGGACGTCTATTTAAAACGCTATTAGTGAAACAAATGTTGGATTTTCGACGCTATCTTGGAATTCTGACGCCATCTTGAATTTACGAACATGGGCAAAATATAAAATCTTCCAACTACGATATCTTTTGAAGTACTAACCCTAAGAACTCATTCTACCTATTTAATGAAAGCTTAATTAACAGCCTTTGACATACAAAAATAATTTTGTAAATGATTGCTAACAGCTTTAAAAAAGCGAAAACGAGTTTTAATTCGGTCGCCATTTTGGATTAATAATCTTGGAAAAATATATGTGATAATGTGACGTCGATGTCTTTTGAACTACCAACTATAACAAATCAAGCTATACATCAAATGATAGCCTGAATAATTTCCTCTTGTAACTGATTACTAACGGTTTTATAAAAGCGAAAACCGGTTTGCCTTTTGACGCCAACTAAAATTTACGAACTTAACATCTTCCGACGACGATATATCTTTACGATATCTTTATTTAGGCCAATTTTCAGTATTTTAACTACAATGGAATAAACTGTCTTGATATTTTGATTTTAACGAACGCAATGGCTTCGTTTAGTTTGATTTGATTTGTTTGGTATCTATATTAGTATACTACAGGCTGAACTCGCACACTAATAGACCTAAAAATAGAAGTAAAAAGACCCGATAAAATAAAATGATAATCATGCATGGTGTCTGATGAGCTCAAATGATGACATGTAAAAAATTGCCAAAGGTAAAAATTCTTGGGTAAAATTTTCGTCTAACAAGCCTTAAACCTTTAAACATACGTAAGTCACATTAGTATCTTATAGACGATATATACATGGACGATCGTCAAGCTCATGTCCTCAGAAAAATGTTTCTGATTCCCGGACAGGAATGGAACCTGTAACCTTTTGATTGAACGCACTGCTATATCTTAGTAATCTTACCTTGACAAGAAAATCTGTCCTAGCTTCAAATAGATTGAACACTGAAGAAATTGAACACAAGTTCAGTACTCCGTTCACTAGATGAATCTGTGAAACACTCACACTGAAAATTGGCAGCTGCTTGCCCTCGTCGCTAAAATAAGACTAGGCTTGACACAGTCGAGCACTCTGGCAAAATTACTGGAAAGGACTTTGAGAAATTCTAGAATAAGACATAACCACGGCTTGGTTACATAATATGCTTCTAGTCAAATTTGGCATTATGCCTTCGCTTGATGGCCGGGAAGAGTTCGTTGCGAAATAAGACTTGACGAAACAAATATATAATCTGTTGGTATATTCTTTCGATGACATAGCGCTGCTGTTGAAATAAGATTTAAGGTTAAATTGAGGTTTAATATAACAAAAGGAACGAAATTAAGACAAAATGTTAGAGTTGGAGTCAAACACGCCCGCAAACGTTTCGAATTCTATTTCATAAAATATGGGTTTTATCATCAGCATTAATTTTTTACAAAAAGTTAATTTTGTTTGGTAAAAGATAGTGAATTCTTATTCAGTGAATTTGGTTCAGAATGCAGTTTAAACACGATAGTCATGCTGCATAATACATTAATCATGGCTATTAAGACAGTTGCCATGCATTGAGTAAATCAGCTTATTGAAAGTTCCTACAAAACATTGGTTTGACAGCTGCATTCCGTTCCAAGAAGAGTCATAACTTTCACGTGATAATTCATAGAAAAAAATAGAATATAATACAGCCGGGTTAGGGTTAGAAAACTCATTAGGTGGACGGTTAGGATTAGGATCTAAGTTGTTTTAGAATTAGCAGTTATATAATGTATATTATCATACAACAATGTCCGATCGTATGATGTATAAACAAAATGAGAGAATGTACTACTTCCAGATATTTATAGCAGTCATTAATAATTGTTTATCATAAAGAAAACAGTCGCAATACAACGATGATGCATACAGTCTGTGTCCATTGTCTCTCCGCTACACGAGAAATTACCTGCAAGGTTTCTTCCTTCGATAAGTTCCTTCATGGAAGAATGGAAGAACATACAAGACGGACTTAATGGCGTTGTTATAATTGTCATGCACAGGCCAGCCTTGTATGTAGCAAAATTCCACTAAAATGAGGTACATGTACGTTTCATGAGTTGTGCCAAATGTATTGTTGCATGTCAGGTTCTTTTCCCCTTTTGTGTTATACGATGGTACATCCCAGAGAAGTACACATTGCAAGAAGAACATAATTTATTTAACGTATAGTTGGAATTTATTTCGCATATACAACTCGACACGAAGCTAAGTATCGTTGGCTAAACGTTGCCCGAGACAGTAATTAAAAGAAGTGTTGTAGTATTCTGTCCATGTAATCCAATATATATTGAAAAGTTTTACAACACACATGAATGTTCAAATTATTGTAGTATTTTATTTATTTATTTTCGTTCGTAATAACAGTCAATCATAAAAGGATTTACGTTTTAGGGTCTATACCGTTTATTAATTATAACAAGTGGTAAAAATTTCAAAAACAAATCATACTTTGCCATGCTGTCTTCAAAACGTTATCCACCAAGCTGTGTACGACTTTTTAAACGTTCTGTGTGTTCAGAATCACGCTACAAGATCCGGTAATGTCTTATCACTATTAAACCTGCATGTTCGAGTTGACAGCAATTTATAACGTATAAAAAAGTTAATTTATTTCAGTAAATACTCTTGACAATTTCACCAATAAAATGTTGATTTCCAATGACGAGACATCAATATTAGCATTATATATATATATATATATATAACTACAGACGGTACCGTTTCGGCCTTTTTTATATATATATATATATCGTTGTGTGTAGACGGCTAATTCTCTTTCTTTCTGTAACTCATGACTTGTAAGACAACTTCGATGGCGATGGAATTAAATAATTATCGTTCTAAATACCGTTGCCTTTCTCAGTATATCTTCTCTTAGTTAAAAATGTGAGTATATCCTTACTTATTCACATCTAAATATAGAAATGACATTAAAATATAAATATTTAATGTACAGTACGCTAGTTAAAGTTAATGATAACTTCCATTAGTAAATAATTTATAATTATTTTATAATCGAAAAGTTGTATTACACCGCATAAGCTGCATTTCCCATCGGTTAATCAGTATTTTAATATATACGCTTTATGGATGTTCTGATCGCGGTGCTGAAGCGGTTGTCAATGATGATCGCAAGTGTATAAGTATCCAGCCAGACTCATCCAGATAGTTGTTCGAAGAATCCACGCTACACTGATGAGCTGTAGTACAGCGAAACACGTGTCTGTAGATTGAACTTTATATATATATATATATATATATATAAAAGAGTTAGAATGTTTTCGTCACTACTCTGAGTTTCACGCGTAATGCGATCTCAAGTTGAAGCTGAACTGTCAGTTGCCTGAAGATCGCATTACGCGTGAAACTCAGAGCAGTGACGAAAACATTCTAACTCTTTTATAAACGCTCTACCTCTAATGGTATCGAGCACTCTTGAACCATCCGCCAGCTTTGTAACATTCATGTTACAAATCTGTTTTAAAAAATAAAAATAAAAAATAAAAGCCTTTTGAACAAACCAATTTATCTTTTTTTTGGTAAAATAAATTGAAAAAAAAAAGAACTTTATGAATGTGTATTGGTGCGCGAGCTTTGTATTTTTTTAAACGTGTTTAAGCAAACATATAATAAAAGGAATTGAATTACTAGGAATTAAACTGTATTCAGCATATATTAAAAAGCTGACATTTACAGATGAAGTGCCGAAGAGGCTAGAGTCAACCTCTTAAGAGATTCGAAGAGATCAATTTACAAACGACTTAGGAGATATGAAAAATCGTAAATATAAAAGTCTGCTTTGACACACCCATACATGTCCAATATTACGAATTATAAAATAACAAATTAAAAACGCACGCGCTGATTAGCTGAAAGTCGATGGAAAACATAGATTTTTCCCGCCATTTCTAACAAACAGCTAAAATGTTGATAAATATGTTCTGTGACATTCAAAAAGAAGAAAACGGGAAGATTGGATGCTTTTCTCGAAATAGCGTGGATCGAAACACTCGCCTTGCGTGCATCGACCATTTCTCGTTCTCCCAAATTTCCACTCGTGTTTCTATAACTCTATCGAAACACGGAAAATGTTTTCTGTTTCTTAAATGATACGTAAAATTGGATTACGATCGGTAACCACAATGTTTAGATCATATATTTTTCAATAGCATGCAGAGATGATGTTCACAGATTCTAAATTCACCTGTAGCTCGGACAAAATCGTCATACCGTCGTTTACGAAGTGTGAATATCCGGCTTTGTTCAGACGTACTGTTGAGGATGTGGATTTCAATGAGGAAGTAGTACTAAAATAACAATTTTTTTATTTTAGTTTACGAGGGACTTTATTATTTGCTCATGCACTTTCATTCTCTTTCAAGTTATTGTTTCTTACCACCTATCGCAGTTACCGCTTATCGGACCTGTCATTGCACTCTTGACTAGTTCTCCGCGGTCCGACCCTCAGTCTGTTTGATGATCGACTGTAAAAATAGCAAATGATTTAACATTTTCGCATTTCATTAATTATTAGTTTGTTTATTTCCCGTGTATTTGATTGGCTACTTTCTACTTGTGACACCCTCTTGTCATTATATTAAAATAAGCCCTATTTTATTTTATTTCATCTCGTCTTACTCTGATGAAGGGATCAGCTCCATTCGTCAATATTTCGTTCCTAAAATCTAGGCAGTTCACCACCTTTTCGATTTGATAAAAGAATATGAACCATTCTTGACGTTGGGTAATATATTGGTAATATAATACAAAGACTGTGATCAGCAGTACATCGGTGAGGCTAAAAGCCAGTTTTGTACGCGTTTAAAAGAAACCAGAAGGCTGTTTTCCTTTCAAATAATGAATTAAAAGTTCTGCTTTATCGGAGCACGCGTGCGTAAGCAACCATGATATTCATGCGTGGAAAAAATCCAAAATTATTACCACAAATTCGCGGTACCGACAAAGACATTGTCTGGAGGCAATAATAGGTAACGTCTAATCGGTTTTATGAGGGTATAATTAGTGATCCTCACCTTACAACAATCACTTCTGGTGAAGACATGCGCGATGGACATGACAGTAACTTTTAAAGTACAGTACGTTCAAAACCTTTTTAAGCCATATAGCGTCCCAAACTATGTCTGATTAATTATCAACTGGCTGCGTTGGGAAATTATTTGTTATTATGTTAATTTGAACAAAACAATGCATTGGAAAACGAACAAGAATAATAAAAGCAATTATTCAACAATTATCTTTTTATTGCCCTTGTCAGAGTTGTTTTTAGAGGATGAATGACAAGACAAAATAATTAAATAATAAAACGTTTAAATTAGAGCTTGCTCATAGAAGTGTCGACATTCAATCTCGCGTCGATGGTTGTAGCAGTGTGAAAAGAAACGGAGTATAAATTCGTTTACATCTTTGAGCATAACTTTTTCACTATACAATGGCAATGTACATGTAAGCTTTATTTTAGAAGAAAATTTAGAAACTAATTTGCTGCAGTGGTCTATTAAATTAAAAATACTGGCGGTAAATTAAAATAAATGTATACGACGTGTATCTGTTAATTGTTAAACTTTTAGTATCTTCCGAAATTTTACTTAGAAACAAGCAAGCCTTAGTATTTGAAAAACATTTTTATTTTTCAACTGCCGTGGCTCAACTTTAATAATATAGATCGTGTTATTCGTTTTAGTAATATTAATTTTCCTTTCTTCGTGATTAATTATAGGTTCGTGCAGGGGCTCTTGCTGATCCACCTGTTTTACTCTTTCCCATTCACTGCCTGCAGCTACCAAGTCGATGAACTGTCTCTTGAAATAAATGAAGATAAAGCTTTATTTGGTCAAAGCTTTCATAATTTATCAGCAACTGAGATGACCACTAGCTGTTTGGCACACTGTCTGAGAAACTGTCTTTGTCAATTTCCTTTCAAATATGCGATGACGCACAACAATGTCAGCTGTTCTCTACCAACATATATTTAAAACATTTGATGCCAAAGAGCTGTACGAACTACAGTTTTGGTAATAAAGAATTTAAAAATATTTATTACATCCATATTTGTAGTGCATTACTAACTTCTTCTATTACGGAAACTATTTCACACTCGTATAATGGTTGGCGCAACTATTACTTATTCGTAATAAGTCCTTCTGACTTTAAAAATACCACATTGCATATTACGGCGACTGGTATCACTCATTTTCCAAGTATAAAATGGCCGCGAATGTAGTGGGCGTTCAAACTCATTTCAAACTCCGATCCAAGGACATTTTGCCTCCAATGTGTAAGGTCGACCCTTTGGATCCATTTCATAATGTGAAACTCAATTAATTCAATAAGAATATTATTTATTCATATGAGTCCAGATGTTAAGAAATGTCATCACATTGAAAATCTTGTTTTTCCTACATTGATGTCTTGTGTTGTTTTAACTTGATTATCAATTCTAGCGAAGAAATTATTCGATTTATCTTTTATCGTCTGTTTTGGATGCAGGAAAAGGAAAACGTCGATTGTTAAAATCACAATTACGCGGCTTTTACGCATTTTCAAGTATAAGTAAGACATTTTCAAGTAAGACGTTTTTCAAGCAAGACTTTTTATAATGAAACTGATGTTTTCGAAGTGCACTATAATGGTGGTTGTTTCCAAATGTAATATATACGACACCCACATAACATGTGAACAGTTCAATGTGTTGATAATTTTAGCATTTGACGCAAAATCATCTGACGCAAAATTGTATGAAACAAATACGCGACTCCTTTGTGGGTTCCCACTTTGCTATCTTAGTTTTCACGAAATCATCCCATTGTTTTCTTCGTTTCTTCGCCTTAGGTGTTTCATCGTTAGCAAAAGGGATTTATGAAGTGTTACCAACTTTTCAGAGCTAGGTTATAATAATATTGGAATAACCAGCGACAACGCATTGAAAAGACTATGTTTACTTGGTTCTGAAATCTGCGTGACTACATAGACATCACAACACTACTAGTACTCAGATCCCGTACTTCCGGTCATGATTTTTGAAACAATAAAAATTCGTATTTTTTGGCATGTTTGGCAAGCGCTAACAAAATGAGTTTTTCTTCAAACAAGATGTAATATATATCATTCGAATCCTGTTGATGTGACAAATTAATTAGAATGAAACGAATTTGGAAACGTCACAACAGTTCTGTATCACTCGGCGTAGAGATCGCTAGCTATATGTGAAGTGAAGATGCGATGTATTGTCCAAATTCAAAAGTGAAACGTGACATCCTGGGACGATTTTATAACATCTGTAGTGAAAGAAGATATTGACATGGTGCCTGTAACCTGCTGTTAGATGCCTCTCCTGTTTAACTGTGGAATCTTATTAATTATAATACGATCTATATTTAATGGAGAGGAGATTTAATACCCACTAGGTCTCTGGTTTAACGTATAGTAGCGCTCTATACTAATACGCTTTTGAGCTGACACAGTAAGGACAGCCAAACAATTTCCGGACGCTGTTGTTTTCCCCAATCACTACCGGGAGACACTATGTCTTCACTTCACGTAGATCGATCTGGGCCAATCAATTCAAACGACTTCTTATATCTGTAGCTGAGTGATACAAAACTCTTGTATATACAGAAGAGTTTAAATTCATATTTAACTATAGGACACGTGCATAATGACTTACCGGAGAAGTTTGTGTATATTTCATTCCCGACTGACGAGATTCAGTTTAACATCAAGAAGTTTGGTGTTGTAGTAGAAACACGCGCACATGTTACTCACACTTTACTGTTTTCATTTCAAGAAGGCAAAATATATGACATTCTCTGATAAGTCGTTATGCATGTGTGACGAAATTCCAGACATTTGCATATCAAACCAACTGAAATATTTCAAAATCAGAGCGAAGAAACGAAAATCTTCAAAAGAAGTTACTTTATCATTTTAAAAGTTCTTCCAAATAAAACAATAATTTTTTTGACGTTATAGACACTTTAAAGTGGATACAAACCCTTCACAGTGTTTTTAGATTGCGAAGATAGCTGGGAAGGTCTTTTACAGTTTTTGACTTGATCGATTTGTTTCGGAGATATCAGAGACGAGGGGTTAAAATGCAGACTGGAAGTATAGAGTATAGTACATGCTATACAATGGATTACTGCAGAACACTGTAATTTGTGAATTCTTACCGGAATCGTTCCGTCTTATAATGAACAATACAGATTTCCTTATAATGAACGACATAGTTTTCTTCACTGGCGAAAAAAATCGCGGTTTTCCCGCCACTGGTTTTATTCACTGATTTGATTCACTGGTTTTATTCATTGGTTTTATTCACTGGTTTTATTCACTGGTTTTATTCACTCGCTCGTTCATTATCTAGGAAAAATCTCGGTAAAGGTAATTGTAATTATCTCATATCTCACCCACAATTTATTGTTCCAACAAGCATTAAATCCTCTATTCAACATATGACCCATATCATACTCGTTGCAATACTAGTTGCAAACAAACAAAAACAAACAAAACATAAACACCGAGATAGATATCGCATAAATCCCGACATTCGAGGTGTTTATCTGACTTATTATTACATTGAGAAGGTTTCCAACAAAGTTTTGTCGATTTTTTCCACCTTGGACAAAGATTTCCTAATTTTTTCTTTGTTTATTATCTAATTAGTATTCATAGGGATGTATGGCGCATACATCCCGCTGTACATCAAAGGAAACCGACTCAATGTAATAATAATCCTTACTAGCATATACCAAAACAGTGAATAGTGCTTTTCGTGCAATCTGATTGGTTCCTCTAGCTCGGGATATCCTGCACTATTCACTGTTTCGCAAAACAAGATGGTGTCCTTCTCTTGAACGACTTTTCTTTTTACGTAATGCAAGAAATTGGTAAAAGCAGGAAGGTAGAAAACAATTACTGTATGCAGGGAAATTATTTTACGTAATATTTATGAAAAACAAGTTGCAAAAAGAGAATAGAAAGTGCTCAAAACCCGCAGAACAACGAAATAAATGTGCGGCTCCAAAAACAAACTCGATTGAACGAACTGACTGTTGTCAGTTTTCTTTAGAAAAGTGTACTCCGTAGTTCATATATCGATATTCTCCTTTATATAGTTTATGAGACAATTTGAATTGCCTTTCATATAGAATTTAATAACATTTACAAACATTAAAAATCATTTCAGTTACAACAAAAACCAAGCAAAACTTAAATAATTAGTACTAAATAGTACGGTATCGGCCGTAAAGATTACCGCGATACACTGCCAAAGAAACTGGCGAGTAATGAACTGAATACTAAACAAATGACCTGGTTATGACCAGGGAAACATACTACCGATTTTATAACAGTAAACAGCCACAGAAATTATTTGTAAATTAAAGAAAATTCAACGACTAAACACATGAAACATTGACACTGCACTGACAGAAATAAAAACGCTTATATAACTCATCTTTTGCAAAGAACAACTCGTTTACTCACCCAGAATTCATTAGTTATCCTTTGTCCTAAGGTTTTCCCATTTACAGTATTAAAATATTTCCTTTGGGCTAAAATCCAGTGGTCTTTTGCCTTACTGTGATCCAACTTCGAAACGAGCTTCGAAAGGTTTTCAAAACGACCGGCTGTCAGCTTGTCAAAACTGATAAACAACTCCATATATGGAGTTGCCACCTTGGGAGAATTTATGCGTTTCGCAACAATTCCTGGCAAAATTATAATGAAACTAACCGAAATTTAGGCCTAATTTTTATCAATTTGTTTTGGTATGCGTCGAGGTAAAGGTGAATAATTGTTAATTATTAACTAATTGAAACAATAGACGTCGGCATCCCTTTGAAAATTCATCTCGGTAAGCGGCCAGCCCGGCTGCGAGTGTTTATATGAGAAATTTGTCATCCCGCTTACCGAGATCTCGCCTCTCTCAAGCAAGATCTCGCTAACCCGGCTGGCCCTCTTGTCCATATAAACGCAGGGGAATTTTTAACAATAATATAACTACGCGATGAGATCTCGCTTACCCAGTGCGGCTAATTTTTAGGGGGAAAATGGTATTCATGATTTTATATGCACGTTAACGTTAGTCAAATAAGTCAGACGACTAAGGTAACAGATTGTTTGTTGCCATGATTTCATAAAAAATGTTGGCGTAAGAAGCAGGGGATTAATAGTATACGGTAGCGGAAGATCAAACGTCTTCGGAAATGAAGTCTTGTGTGAGGAAGCGGTGTCTTTGATATTTTTGACGAATTTATCCCAATTTCGTTAATGGTAAAAAGAAGGCGAATATATATAGCGCTTATATGTAGAGCTGGATTAATGATATGTTGGGCCTGGCGGAGACATTAGGGCCTATATAGATCGTATTCGATCGTTATAATATATACATATAGTTTCCAGTCATTCTAAAATAATCTCCTAACTAAACTTCAGAGTATTACTACAGCCGCTATTCAACTCAACTACAGCCGCGAATAACCTTGCGACGGCTTAGTCAAAGAAACAAGGTTCTACTCATGAGCCGTCAGATCAACCTGTAAAAGTCCGTCACCTGCTAAACCTAAGACCTATTTTTAATACCGCGCCTCCCATGGACTGTTGAATATCAGGAAGGACACTGGCACATCGGTGACACTGATGTGAACGAGAGTGATTCATGTCAGATGGAGGCGAAAGAGAAGATCCATATATATATGAGAGAGAGTTCTTTAAAATGCCGATCAACCGTTAGGAAATGCAGCCGCTTGTGTGAATTGCAGCTTTCGAATAATAAAAATAATTATATATTATGAAATGTTTACTATGGACGGTAATGAGTAGCGGACATTAATATTTTTATTTTATTGTCATTTCTATATTTCGATCTGAGCAAGTGAGGATATACTCATATTTTTAACTAAGAGACGATGTGCTAAGAAAGACAATCAATTTCCATCGCCATCGAGGTTGTCTTATATGTCCTACAGGACGAAAGATAATCTATACACAACGACATAACAACAGGCCCTTATTTATAATTAATATGATATAATATTCAAGTACTCATTGGAAATTATAATTTTATTGTGAAATAGTTAAGCGTGTTTATTGAAATAAATTTGACCTGCTTTGCTGTCAACTCGAACATGCAGCTTTAATACAGCGTGATAAGACATTACCGGATCTTGTAGCGTGACTGTAAACACAGAGAACATAAAACATTCGTACACAGTTTGGTGGACAACATTTTGAAACAGCATGGCAAAGTAAGATTTGTTTTTGAAACTCTTAGTACTTGTTATAATTAATAAACGGGAGACCCTAAAACGTAACTTCGTTATGACTGACTGTTATTACGAACGGAAATTAAATAAAAAATTACAATAATTTGTACATACGTATGTTGTAAAACGCTTCAATATCTTGGATTACATGGACAGAAAACTAACAAAATAAAATAGAACTTTTCTTCTTTTAACTATCTTGTGTTACGTTTAGCCGTCGAACGTTGTCGCGACTGGCTATGCGAAATAAAGTCCATGTTTGCGAGCCTCCATTATTAAATATGTTCTTCTTGTGTATTTCTGATCTCCGAGGATAAACCATGGTATAACACCGCAGGGCAAAAGAACCTGGCATGTAACATGGCACAACTGAAACATGATGCTACTAATTAGAACGGAAACCTTGCAGATAATTCCTCGTATAGCAGATAGACAATGGACACAAACTATATCATAGTTGTATCGCGCCTATAAAAACTCATGCATGTATAACATTACATTTGGCACAACGTGAAACATACCATGCACCACATTTCAGTTTAGTCATGCAGCTACATGATAGAAGGATGGCAAATGGAAATTATTACAACACGAATTACGTCTCGCGGCGTCTTGTATGTTCCGTTCCATTAGCGAGCTTATCGAAGGAAGAAACCTTCCAGATAATTGCTCGTATACGAGGATAGCGGAGAGACAATGGACGCAGACTATATCATAGTTGTATTGCGACTGTTTTCTTATGATTCACAATTAGCTTTGCAGCAAGAAAAATCCTAACCATAATTCATAAACCAAATAAAAACTCTCTAGTCCTATATACCACTGCATTATAAAGAAATACTATATAACTCAACTCCCACGCGTTATAATTCAATGCTGAAATATTCTGTCTTCGGTGAAGGTCAAGAATCAACCGAAACCTTTCGAAAATAAAGGAACATTTGAAAATATTTTATAAAAACCGAGGTAAATGAGCGACAACTCATGCGCACTTGTTGGCCAATGGGCCGAACGAATGCCTAAAGTGTTCTTCTTTATAATTATAGCTCGATAATCAGACACGCTGACGTGCACAATTTGACGATATTTTTGTCGGGTTTTTTTTTATTTTTGTTTGCTTTTGACAAATTTTAAGTTGAACATCTAGACGAAAGTATAATCAAGTTATAACACAACAAGATGTTTTAACCATGCCTTTGAGTGCATTTTCATCGTTAAAATCGCCACATGTTGTACGAAGACACGCATGATGTTAGATGGCATTGGCAACAACCTCTTCCCCTCGATATACTGGTAATCTGTAGTTTTCTCAAAACATTCGGCTATCACGTAAATAAAAATCACGGTATAATTTTCTCAACTTGATGTTTCACTCGGTTGAAGGGCCTTCGATCAAAACGTAACACCTCGTATTCACTATTTAGGCAGCATACCAACCTTTTTTAGAGTTTTTATTCAATTTTAAAATGTTGGAAACATATCCTTCGTAGTTTTAGTAACATATCCCTCGTATTGTTAATATCATCCTTCGTGGTCTTATCGCTCGGTATTCGACTCTTACTTAATTACTTTTTTTTTATTCATTTATTATTAAATACAATTATTACGTTTACTATTATTGCTGAAATTATTACCCACGCAATGGATTTTTTATTAAAAAAACCCATAATTAATTATCACGTGAAAGTTATGACTCCCCTTGGAAGGGAAATGCAGCCGTGTCAAACCATGTTTTGTAGAAACATTCAATAAGCTGATGTAATGTTAATTAACGGTCTTAATTATTATGCAGCATTACTATCGTGTTAATTTTAAACTGTATTCTTTCAAAAGGTTCCCGGAATAATAATTTTTATTTGGAAAAACTGAATGCTGTTGGAAAAAACATATCATTATATTAAAATAGCATTCGAAACGTTTAAGGGTCAGTATAGACTAGCCCATTTATATTGAATAAATTATTTTGCTATGCAAAGCAAATTTTCAATGTAAACCTGAGTAATTTGTCTTCGCTTTTCATGAAGAGTTTCTGTGTTGATATATATATAGATATATATATATAATATATATATATATATATATATATATATATATAGATATATATATATATATATATATATATATATATATATATATATATATATATATATATATATATATATATATATATATATATATATATATATATATATATATATATATATATATATATATATATATATATATATATATATATATATATATATATATATATATATATATATATATATATATATATATATATATATATATACATGTATATATATATATATATATATATATATATATATATATATATATATATATATATATATATATATATATATATATATATATATATTATATATATATATATATATATATATATATATATTATATATATATATATATATATATATAAATATATATATATATATATATATAAAAGTAGAGTGCTGCGTAGACAGTGTTTTGAATATATAGCAAAGTGAAAAGGTGGTAAACTGCCAAGAATTTAGTGACGAGATACTGACGTTTCGAGCGGAGCCCTTCATCAGAGTAAGACGACATTCTGATGAAGGGCTCCGCTCGAAACGTCAGTATCTCGTCACTAAATTATTGGCAGTTTACCACCTTTTCACAATGTGCCCTACCGGCTATATACAATGTGCCCTACCGGCTATCACCATAATGGCTTTATGGTAACTGTGGACTTGTGACCCACTATGTACGGCTACACATTGTAGGATTGCATTGTGGAGTCACCAAAGTGCTCAAACTGCGAGCAGTGAGCAATGCATAATGCAAACAGTAAACGTCTCATTGAGAGAGACTCTCCGCCCAATCCATAAGAGTGCTCAAACCACACGAGCGGTGAGCGTAATATATACATGAAAGTATACAATGTGCCCTACCGGCTATCACCATAATGGCTTTATGGTAACTGTGGACTTGGGATCATGCACTATGTACGGCTACACATTGTAGGATTGCATTGTGGAGTCACCAAAGTGCTCAAACTGCGAGCAGTGAGCAATGCATAATGCAAACAGTAAACGTCTCATTGAGAGAGACTCTCAGCCCAATCCATAAGAGTGCTCAAACCACACGATATATATATATATATATATATATATATATATATATATATATATATATATATATATATATATATATATATATATATATATATATATATATATATATATATAATATATATATATATATATATATATATATATAGCGATGGACACGAAGGAGTTAATGATATGACAGTGATAATAATTGACAAAACGGATGTTAGGGAACCAACCAGAAGAGAAGCTTTCTGGGCTTATAAAATTAATTCATTTGTCCCTAGGGGACTGAATATTAGGGATTTTACTTGATTTGACTTTGTAATTAGCTTTTTTATGTTATATAATGCTCGAACTCTCTGTAAACTCGTGTATCTTGACAAAGGGGCAGAGCCCCGAAACGTAGATTAAAGTTTTTAAAAGCTATCTTGATCAATTTATATATATATATATATATATATATATATATATATATATATATATATATATATATATATATATATATATATATATATATATATATATATATATATATATATATATATATATATATATATATATATATATATATATATATATATATATATATATATATACATTTTCTGACACTTGAGAGGTGGAAAAAATTATGTTTAGACTTCATATCATGTATGTTTCGCCGCATTTCATTTTTCACGCATATATATATATATATATATATATATATATATATATATATATATATATATATATATATATATATATATATATATATATATATATATGCACGCGTCACCAAGGTCGAGAAACGAGAACTTTTATCGCTCGAGAATCCGCATAACGAAAAGATCATTGAGAACTATCAGCATTTGCGTGACGTCGAGTTAGACGATTTACCTGTCAAAGAGAGACTGCCGGTGCATATCATATTGGGAGCTAACGAATATGCGAAGATTCGTAAGAAGAGAGGAGGAGGGAGGGGATTGAGGAGAGGGGAAAAGGAGGAGAGCCTGCAACCCTGACTTATCAGAGAATGTTATACATCTTTGCCTTCATGAAATGAAAACAAAAATAACATGTGCGCGTGTTTCTACCACAACCGAAAACTTCTTGATTTTAAAGTGCCACTACGATCAAATTTTTACCTATCGATATTTTTACGTATTTATAAAGCAGAGCTGCTAAATATAACTTGGTCGAAACCGTTTTGAGATTCGACGATGCCAAGTATTATTTTTCTTACTCCAAATCTGGAGTTGTTACGTCCGCCATAAATCGATCATGTTCCTGACCAGCGTAACGAAGTGACGTCAGATTCTCAACGCGAAGACTCCACATGGCTAATTCTTCAAGTAAATCCATAGTGATCAAGATCAAGATCAAAATGTTTCGTCTAAAAGGCTGGACAAATGAAATCATCTACTTCTCGAAGAAAACAAGAAAAAAAGCAACCTCGACTGAAATTCAGGCGCAGCATTGAGAATCTGACGTCACAAACAATATTACCTTTTGAAATTTCGAGCTCACTTGGAACACGTTCTTAGTAATGGTGGCCAAAATAATAGTGATCTCAGAGCTCAAAATACTTACTTCAAAATACAATTTTTAGTTTTTTTTTACATCGATTATCCTTTCTACCCTGGAATAATATTCTATGCTAGAGAAAATCTAAAAAACGGGGGTGAATTTTCATCGTAGTGCCACTTTAAGAAGTAATAATTTGGTAAATAAACTGGTTAAACTGGCATAGAAGTGTGCAATACGGAATTTGACCAGTTCTCTTAACCTTATTAGGAAAAACGATGCCATTGTCATATAATAATTGTCATTTATAGACCCGGAGCGAATGGAATTCGACGAAATATTACCCAGAGGGATGCGTTCGATGGATTTATCATCTTGAGGGGTAATATTTCGACAAATTCCACGAGCGGATGGTCTATAAATGATATATTATACCGAAACAATCTTGATTGCTGTCTAGAAACGTCTTGAGACGTCTTGAAACGTCTTGTTGTTCCTCCATTGTTTACAGGCTCGTCTTGCTTTACGCGGGTCTACTGGGTACGAGCGGGGTATTCGAACTCGAATCACCCAGTGTATTCGTCATCAGCGGGGGATTCGAGGTTAAAGCGGGGAATTCGAGTTTAAATTGACTGGTCACGTTGTACAAATCTAGCTCTTTGATTGGATAATTTATAGTTGAGGTATAATTAATTATTAATTATGACAATGGCATATCTATATATGTAATAGAGAGAAGATTTAATACCCACAAGGTCTCTGTTTTAACGTACCAGCGCTCTTACTACTGAGCTATTGAGACACGGTGAGGGCAGCCAGACAATTTCTGGAGTTGTTTCCCCCAATTCTCTACCTGGAGACATTGCTGCATCTTCATGTAGAGCTGAATCTCTTCCTTTGAACGACTTCTATATATAGCAGAGTAATAGACAACTTTTGTATAGAGTATATAGTATTGTTTAAATCAATATTTAAAGGACATTGGCAACGAAAAATAATTACTTTTTATATCGAAGTAACGTTATAGTCGTATTACATTTTAAACCATGTAAAAACGCCACCATTTTGAATTTGATGGTGAGGCCATAGGCACAGAACGCGGTGTCCTCGTTTTTTTAGTGCGCATGCGTCGCGCCGCCATGTTGAAAGCAAGTAAACTCCAGCATCTCAACAAGGAACAACATGGCGAAAAACGAAGTTGGGTCAATAAAACGGCTCTAGCTGGAAAACTATTACGGCGATTTTCATTTTACTCTGAAATATTATAAATGAAAGGTAAGAGATTAATTTACTTGTGGTTAGAAGGTACATACACAATTTGTTTTGTGGAATTTAGCTAGTTCTGAGTGACGATTTCGGTCATGACACAATCTACGGTATGTCAATTGTCAAGTCGAGATAAACTTTTCTCAATAACAGTTTTATTCATTAGTATTTGATGTGCATGTCAGTTATAATCCTAATGTCATGACTGTACTGTGTATATAGATTTCCGTTATTTTTAAAAATTATACTTGTTCACTTTCAAGATATGGTCGTTCAACACTTCAAAAATTCAGTTCAATTCAGTCGTCAGTATAAATAATACCAGATACATACGATTTCATCCTTCTTCTCTGTTTTATGTTTGCCGAGTTCTTATAGCGTTTTTACTCTTATGCCTATAAATATAATGCCTGTAAATACATATTTGTGTATGGACAAGGCTTTTTACTGTCTTGTTTGCCTACCTTGCCATATTTTTTAAAGTTTTAGATCATAATATATGCGTTTTTATTCTTCATTTTAGTTGATGTTATGTTTGAACTTTATCTGGATTTGACAGCTCATTGAATTGAAAGCAAGCTTCATTTTTCAAGAGACAAGTTGATGGAAATTTTAATGAAACACTATCTCAAAGGCTCCAAATTCAGACCATTAAGTTTCACTAAAATTACACATATAATGGACTATATTTGTCTGCTGTATATATATACTGACATATTTGACTGAATTGTTGTTCCTGGATTTCAAGTTAATAAGTTATAGTTCAAGTTTATAAGTTATATTTCAAGTTAATGAGGTTTTTGCATGCGTAATTAGGATATTTGAGGAAGATCACTAGTGATCTTCATCAAACATCCTAATTACGTATGCCGATCAAATGTATTGTAGTGTTCTGAGACACGGTGTTTGACCTAGTTATCCAAATGCAATCCCGTGACTAGATGAGTCTTTATTATTGGATCATTAGCTCATGAATTATTAATGAGTTTGAGAACTCACTGTAAGAAACTGACCAAACTGTTCAAGGCATTTATTGTGATTTAGTGCATGTTTTGACAAATGATAAAGATAATAATTATATGTTGCTGCAGATTATTTTAAATATCAATGAAAGCATTATTTATTTTCGCATGTCTCTAAAGTTTAATACAAGATTGAAAATAAAAAGGGAGGTGTTTTAGAAGAGTTAATTAAAAGGGAGAGTCTGTCATTTGGGTTTAAAAAAGGCATGATATCATAACAGAGATGGGAACTCATTAGGGGGTTAAAAAGTAGGACTTCAAAGAAAGACTGCTTATTACAACTTGGTGTCAAAAGAGGGGAGTGATCAGCCACAAACGTTTTATACAACAGGGAGGGAACAATGATAAACCAACAGCAGTGAAATTCACTCGGACATTTAAGAAATTGTTTTTCAGTTCTTTTCTCACTACTACAGCTGGTAATTGTGCAGACGACATGGATGACCTTCTTGCCCAGTTTACACAAACACTATAAAACAAAGCATATTCCAAAAAGAATGACATCCTGAAAACCCAAGATTTGACTCAATAACAGACAAGACTAATGTGTAATTGTAATATTTCAACTTTATTTCAAAGTTATCTTCAGACAAAGTGATTACAAAAAAATGTCTAGGTCTCCATATACAGTGGGATGTAGAAACATCAAATGCAACAGCACTGGTTTCCATATCTCCTCAAACCTTGGATATTGGGTAAACTGATTATTTATAGGGAGACAAATGTCAAACATCAAAGAAAATGCCATTGTATATGTTTCTGGTTACTTGCTCCATAAATGTATGAAGATCCACTGTTGCTCAACTTGCAAAGAAGCCCTGAAGTACGTCAGACAATCTATAGACTACATCATTCAGCTGGAAGATATTTTTGTCAACACTTCTCCATTTTTACCAAGAGCTCATGTGTTGGAGGCAATATCCTGGAGCTATTGAAGAATGTATAAATATTCCAGTGCTGTGAAGAATTCCCTCTCGAAGTTGTTTTTGAGAATGTTTATTATTGAGTATGCGAATTTATTACATGATATAGAAGGATTATACATGAATACTTACTGCAACTGTAATTTGTGAATTCTTACCTCAATCGTTCCGTCTTATAATGAACGATACAGATTTTCTTATAATGAACGACACAGTTTTCATCACCAGCGAAAAAAATCGCGGTTTTCCCGCCACTGGTTTTATTCACTGGTTTTATTCACTGGTTTTATTCGCTGGTTTTATTCACTGGTTTTATTCACTCGCTCGTTCATTATCTCGGTAAAATCTCGGTAAAGGTAATTGTAATTATCTCATATCTCACCCACAATTCATTGTTCCAACATAAGCATTAAATCATCTGTTCAACTTATACGATCCATGTAATACTCGTAGCAATTGATTAATCCTTATTATTAACTAATTGAAACCAACCTCGTTCCCAGGGCATTTTACCTCCACGGCGGAAGGTCGACGAAAATGGCCCTGGGATCAGCTGGTCCATTCTATAATCCGATTGGCTTGTCATAAAACTCAATTAATTCAGCCGAGTATAATTTATTCATCTAAATCTGAATTCTGTCTTAAAATTTTACAGCAAATTAGAAGCGATAGCTTTCGCTAAATTAGATATATGGGATGTATGATGGATTATTAAGCTTGTTAGCTGCTTTTACGCCTACGAATGCTGACATGAACAACTCTGAATTAGAGCATTGAACATTTCTCAATTATTCAGGTCAACAACGTAGACAAAGGAAATGGAACAAAGACCACAAAAATTATCATATCTAAACACCCAGAAATTCTGGGTGTCATGTGACCAGCCGATCCCAGGGCCATTTTCGCCGACCTTCCACCGTGGAGGCAAAATTCCCTGGGAACGAGGTTGTAATTGAAACAATAGACGGCGTCGGCGTCTTTTGAAAAGCCTTTGAAAATTCATCTCGGTAAGCGGGCCAGTCCGGCTGCGAGTGTTTATATGAGAAATTTTTCATCCTGCTTACCGAGATGTCGCCTCTCTCAAGCGAGATCTCGCTAACCGTACTGGCCCTCTTGTCAATATAAACGCAGCGGAATTTTTAACAAGAATATATAACTTCGCGGTGAGATCTCGCTTACCGGGCTAGCTCGCCTCTCATGTAAACACCTCCTCAGTGCAGCTAATTTTTAGGGGGGAAATGGTATTCATGATATATATGCACGTTAACGTTAGTCAAATAAGTCAGACGACTAAGGTAACAGATTGTTTGTTGCCATGATTTCATAAAAAAAGTTGGCGTAAGAATCAGAGGATAAGTAGTATACGGTAGCGGAAGATCAAACTTCTTCGGAAATGAAGTCTTGTGTGAGGAAGCGGTGTCTTTGATATTTTTGACGAATTTATCCCAATTTCGTTAATGGTAAAAACAAGGCGAATATTTAGCGCTTATATGTAGAGCTGGATTAATGATATCTTGGGCCTGAGGCTGGCGGAGGCATTAGGGCCTATATAGATCATTTTCGTTCATTATAATATATACATATAAAGCTGTCTTTTTTTCATGTTTCAAAATGGCATATTTTTTTCCAGGGCCTAGAGCTGCCGTCCTATCTGTCCCCGTCTTAATCCGGCTCTGCTTATATGGTTTGAAATGTTTGACGAACGTGCCCCCATTCTTGACGACTTTGGTCCGATTTAGCCATTCTGATTGGTCAAAACAAGGCGAATTACCAGCACTGATTGGTTTAGATTTTAACGAACTTTGACCCGATTTAGCCATTTTGACGCTTACAATCGTCGCAATGGAGGAACCAGGCGGGAATCGTAGTCTAGTTAGTAATATTAATACCCAGCAAATAGCTTTAAAAAGAGCCATAACAACATAATTTTGAAAAGAAATTAGCCATTCTGATAGTCGTATGATAATGATTGTTCTAGGGTTTTCCCTATATATTTGCTAGTCTGTGACTAGTGTGTTGAATAAGGATAAGGATAACGGTGAGGATGAGGGTGAGGGCGAAGGTGACGATGAGGGTGAGGAGGAGAAGGAGAAATTCACAGAACTTTCCGGAGACATCACTTGGCTTATGACCTTCACCGAGTCAAAATATATTTTCTTGTGATATCTATGGAAAGAACTTTTCAACCGAAGTGATCTTCCCCGTCATATACGTCCATGGAGGAGATGACCATTACAACGAACCGCCTGTCGTCAATGCATGATCTTCCGTTATGAAACATCCTTTCACATGCATTGTGGCTAGATGTATGCTCAAAGTGGTAAGACCGTTTGGTAGAAAGCTTTTAGAGAACGCCAAAACCAGCATTAGTCTCCCTCCTGAACGTATCATTTAGTGCTATAACACGTCTCGGAGAGAAACCTTATAAGTTGTCCTCGACGATCTTATGGATTAATCAAGAGGCGACAAGCGCACAGCCGACCTATTCACAAAATGGAATCAGAATCAGAATCTGCCTGTGATCTATACATCGTTCAAAATATATTTATCTACAGTATAGGTAGAGAGACAAAAAATATCAGCCTCAATTGCACACTATGTCGTATACTGTTCAAAACTACACGAGACAAGCAACAAATGTCAGTCTTAGCGCGACAAGTTAACCCTGACCATGTTCTAGAATTTATTCAAAGTTACAATGAAGCAAGGAGCCACCCCCACGGATATCTCGTATTTGATCTAAAACCGACTACCAATGATCAGCATCATTTGAAATCGAACATACTGCCCGAAGAAATACCACTGTTCAACAAAACCTGGACATCTATATTCAAAAGCGATCGTATCAACAATCTCCCGTCCTAAACGCCATGTACAGCTCGGATCAACAGATGAAACAGACCATGAATGCACCATTCCTGATGCCTGATGAAAAGAGTATCCTTTACTCTATAATTAATTGCAACGTTTCCAGTCATTCTAAAATAATCTCCTAACTAAACTTCAGAGTATTACTACAGCCGCTATTCAACTCAACTACAGCCGCGAATAACCTTGCGACGGCTTAGTCAAAGAAACAAGGTTCTACTCATGAGCCGTCAGATCAACCTGTAAAAGTCCGTCACCTGCTAAACCTAAGGCCTATTTTTAATACCGCGCCTCCCATGGACTGTTGAATATCAGGAAGGACACTGGCACATCGGTGACACTGATGTGAACGAGAGTGATTCATGTCAGCTGGAGGCGAAAGAGAAGATCCATATATATATGAGAGAGTTCTTTAAAATGCCGATCAACCGTTAGGAAATGCAGCCGCTTGTGTGAATTGCAGCTTTCGAATAATAAAAATAATTATATATTATGAAATGTTTACTATGGACGGTAATGAGTAGCGGACATTAATATTTTTATTTTATTGTCATTTCTATATTTCGATCTGAGCAAGTGAGGATATACTCATATTTTTAACTAAGAGACGATGTGCTAAGAAAGACAATCAATTTCCATCGCCATCGAGGTTGTCTTATATGTCCTACAGGACGAAAGATAATCTATACACAACGACATAACAACAGGCCCTTATTTATAATTAATATGATATAATATTCAAGTACTCATTGGAAATTATAATTTTAATTGTGAAATAGTTAAGCGTGTTTATTGAAATAAATTTGACCTGCTTTGCTGTCAACTCGAACATGCAGCTTTAATACAGCGTGATAAGACATTACCGGATCTTGTAGCGTGACTGTAAACACAGAGAACATAAAACATTCGTACACAGTTTGGTGGACAACATTTTGAAACAGCATGGCAAAGTAAGATTTGTTTTTGAAACTCTTAGTACTTGTTATAATTAATAAACGGGAGACCCTAAAACGTAACTTCGTTATGACTGACTGTTATTACGAACGGAAATTAAATAAAAAATTACAATAATTTGTACATACGCATGTTGTAAAACGTTTCAATATCTTGGATTACATGGACAGAAAACTAACAAAATAAAATAGAACTTTTCTTCTTTTAACTATCTTGTGCTACGTTTAGCCGTCGAACGTTGTCGCGACTGGCTATGCGAAATAAAGTCCATGTTTGCGAGCCTCCATTATTAAATATGTTCTTCTTGTGTATTTCTGATCTCCGAGGATAAACCATGGTATAACACCGCAGGGCAAAAGAACCTGGCATGTAACATGGCACAAACTGAAACATGATGCTACTAGTTAGAACGGAAACCTTGCAGATAATTCCTCGTATAGCAGATAGACAATGGACACAGACTATATCATAGTTGTATCGCGCCTATAAAAACTCATGCATGTATAACATTACATTTGGCACAACGTGAAACATACCATGCACCACATTTCAGTTTAGTCATGCAGCTACATGATAGAAGGATGGCAAATGGAAATTATTACAACACGAATTACGTCTCGCGGCGTCTTGTATGTTCCGTTCCATTAGCGAGCTTATCGAAGGAAGAAACCTTCCAGATAATTGCTCGTATACGAGGATAGCGGAGAGACAATGGACGCAGACTATATCATAGTTGTATTGCGACTGTTTTCTTATGATTCACAATTAGCTTTGCAGCAAGAAAAATCCTAACCATAATTCATAAACCAAATAAAAACTCTCTAGTCCTATATACCACTGCATTATAAAGAAATACTATATAACTCAACTCCCACGCGTTATAATTCAATGCTGAAATATTCTGTGTTCGGTGAAGGTCAAGAATCAACCGAAACCTTTCGAAAATAAAGGAACATTTGAAAATATTTTATAAAAACCGAGGTAAATGAGCGACAACTCATGCGCACTTGTTGGCCAATGGGCCGAACGAACGCCTAAAGTGTTCTTCTTTATAATTATAGCTCGATAATCAGACACGCTGACGTGCACAATTTGACGATATTTTGTCGGGTTTTTTTTTAATTTTGTTTGCTTTTGACAAATTTCAAGTTGAATATCTAGATGAAAGTATAATCAAGTAATAACACAACAAGATGTTTTAACCATGCCTTTGAGTGAATTTTCATCGTTAAAATCGCCACATGTTGTACGAAGACACGCATGATGTTAGATGGCAACAATTAACCTCTTCCCCTCGATATACTGGTAATCTGTAGTTTTCTTGGCTTTATTGACGAATTAAAGACATTATTTTATAAAAGAAATAAAAAACTTAGTCCTTATGCGATTATCGAGTTATAACGGCACGAGAGAAGCTAACAAAACATTCGGCTATCACGTAAATAAAAATCACGGTATAATTTTTCAACTTGATGTTTCACTCTGTTGAAGGGCCTTCGATCAAAACGTAACACCTCGTATTCACTATTTAGGCAGCATACCAACCTTTTTTAGAGTTTTTATTCAATTTTAAAATGTTGGAAACATATCCTTCGTAGTTTTAGTAACATATCCCTCGTATTGTTAATATCATCCTTCGTGGTCTTATCGCTCGGTATTCGACTCTTACTTAATTACTTTTTTTTTATTCATTTATTATTAAATACAATTATTACGTTTACTATTATTGCTGAAATTATTACCCACGCAATGGATTTTTTATTAAAAAAAACCATAATTAATTATCACGTGAAAGTTATGACTCCCCTTGGAAGGGAAATGCAGCCGTGTCAAACCATGTTTTGTAGAAACATTCAATAAGCTGATGTAATGTTAATTAACGGTCTTAATTATTATGCAGCATTACTATCGTGTTAATTTTAAACTGTATTCTTTCAAAAGGTTCCCGGAATAATAATTTTTATTTGGAAAAAACTGAATGCTGTTGGAAAAAACATATCATTATATTAAAATAGCATTCGAAACGTTTAAGGGTCAGTATAGACTAGCCTATTTATATTGAATAAATTATTTTGCTACGCAAAGCAAATTTTCAATGTAAACCTGAGTAATTTGTCTTCGCTTTTCATGAAGAGTTCTGTGTTGATATATATATATATATATATATATATATATATATATATATATATATATATATATATATATATATATATATATATATATATATATATATATATATATATATATATATATATACATGTATATATATATATATATATATATATATATATATATATATATATATATATATATATATATATATATATATATATATATATATATATATATATATATATATATATATATATATATATATATATATATATATATATATATATATATATATATATATATATATATATATATATATATATATATAAAAGTAGAGTGCTGCGTAGACAGTGTTTTGAATATATAGCAAAGTGAAAAGGTGGTAAACTGCCAAGAATTTAGTGACGAGATACTGATGTTTCGAGCGGAGCCCTTCATCAGAGTAAGACGACATTCTGATGAAGGGCTCCGCTCGAAACGTCAGTATCTCGTCACTAAATTATTGGCAGTTTACCACCTTTTCACTTTGCTATATATATATATATATATATATATATATATATATATATATATATATATATATATATATATATATATATACATGAAAGTATACAATGTGCCCTACCGGCTATCACCATAATGGCTTTATGGTAACTGTGGACTTGGGACCCACTATGTACGGCTACACATTGTAGGATTGCATTGTGGAGTCACCAAAGTGCTCAAACTGCGAGCAGTGAGCAATGCATAATGCAAACAGTAAACGTCTCATTGAGAGAGAACTCTCCGCCCAATCCATAAGAGTGCTCAAACCACACGAGCGGTGAGCGTAATATATACATGAAAGTATACAATGTGCCCTACCGGCTATCACCATAATGGCTTTATGGTAACTGTGGACTTGGGACCCACTATGTACGGCTACACATTGTAGGATTGCATTGTGGAGTCACCAAAGTGCTCAAACTGCGAGCAGTGAGCAATGCATAATGCAAAACAGTAAAACGTCTCATTGAGAGAGACTCTCCGCCCAATCCATAAGAGTGCTCAAACCACACGATATATATATATTATATATTATATATATATATATATATATATATATATATATATATATATATATATATATATATATATATATATATATATATATATATATATATATATATATATATATATATATATATATATATATATATATATATATATATATAGCGATGGACACGAAGGAGTTAATGATATGACAGTGATAATAATTGACAAAACGGATGTTAGGGAACCAACCAGAAGAGAAGCTTTCTGGGCTTATAAAATTAATTCATTTGTCCCTAGGGGACTGAATATTAGGGATTTTACTTGATTTGACTTTGTAATTAGCTTTTTTATGTTATATAATGCTCGAACTCTCTGTAAACTCGTGTATCTTGACAAAGGGGCAGAGCCCCGAAACGTAGATTAAAGTTTTTAAAAGCTATCTTGATCAATTTATATATATATATATATATATATATATATATATATATATATATATATATATATATATATATATATATATATATATATATATATATATATATATATATATATATATATATATATATATATATATATATATATATATATATATATATATATATATATATATATATACATTTTCTGACACTTGAGAGGTGGAAAAATTATGTTTAGACTTCATATCATGTATGTTTCGCCGCATTTCATTTTTCACGCATATATATATATATATATATATATATATATATATATATATATATATATATATATATATATATATATATATATATATATATATATATATATATATATATATATATATATATATATATATATATATATATATATATGCACGCGTCACCAAGGTCGAGAAACGAGAACTTTTATCGCTCGAGAATCCGCATACCGAAAAGATCATTGAGAACTATCAGCATTTGCGTGACGTCGAGTTAGACGATTTACCTGTCAAAGAGAGACTGCCGGTGCATATCATATTGGGAGCTAACGAATATGCGAAGATTCGTAAGAAGAGAGGAGGAGGGAGGGGATTGAGGAGAGGGGAAAAGGAGGAGAGCCTGCAACCCTGACTTATCAGAGAATGTTATACATCTTTGCCTTCATGAAATGAAAACAAATATAAGGAATACGTACTAGATACCCCTATCCATTTTCGCCGACCTTCCGCCGTGGAGGTAAAATGCCCTGGGAACGAGGTTGGTTTCAATTAGTTAATAATAAGGATTAATCAATTGCTACGAGTACGACATGGTCGTAAGTTGAACAGACTAGGATTTAATGCTTATGTTGGAACAATGAATTGTGGGTGAGATATGAGATAATTAATAAGTTATTTGCTAAGGTTGCATTATAAGTATAGTACATGTGGCAGGGTGGCCGCAACAGCAATCGCCAATTACTGCGGTCCCGAAGTGAGTTAAGAGAAAAAGGAATTAATAAATTAGGTCCGCACGCGAAGCGAGACGCTCTGACCTGTGAGCTCTCGTGCGCAAGTAATTTTATTAAGAGATCAAAAGACAAAGGACCAGCCTCCTTGTTAATTGGATTTTAACCGACGCCAAAACAACAAAGGTCCTAACCCTTTGGCAAACGTTTTCTTGAGAAATAAACCACCCCCAAAGCTATAGAATATATCAAAGGAAAGTTAAATTATCTATTTACAACATACGTACAGCTTTATCCCGGTAGCTAATTTAGTTCTCTTTAAAAGCGCGGATAATCGAACATGCCAAAATATAATTTTTCTAATACGGATACCATCTTGTAAACAAAAACACGGCTGTCTTCGACGAACGTTTTCTTGAGAAATAATCAACTCCCAAAGCTACAATATATATTAAAACAAAGATAAATTATCTGTTTACAATATGCGTGCAGCTTATCCTGCTAGCGAACGTAGTTTTCTTAAAAAGAGTGGATAATCGAACATATCGTAACGTGTTAACAATCCCACATCCAGTGGGCTGGTACGAGTGCCACTCTCTCCTCCGCAGAGGCTTCCAATGCAGTAGAGGGGGTTATATGGTTTGGATAAGGAATGCGGTAGAGGGTAATGGAACGAGGAAAACCGCTGAAAATCGGAACGCGGGCGAGCGGAGAAACGAGAGGAGAGAGAGGAAGCCTCTGCCAGATTTCAGGCCAAATATGGCGCCAAACCGGGGGTGCAATCGTCTTTGATATATTCGAGACTCGAGAGAACAACATATTAAACGTACGTTAATCTGAATAATTCATCCCTGCTGTGATATATTCGAGAGAGCAACACGACGTAGGTTAATCTGAATAATTCATGTTGATATATTTGAGAAAGCAACATTACATACGTTTATAATCTGAATAAATCACGACAGAGTTTCTTCTAGCTTGACGCAGCGGAAAATCTTGTTGTCCCGTTTGTTCTAGACAAACTTACCATCGATCGAGAAATCTTGGAACGATGTGCTCAAAATATCGACTTTAGAATCTACAGAACAGTTCATATCAACAGCAACTGCCTTCTGGCTCGAGTGTAGTAAATTATCATCCGGCTCTTCCATCGCATCAAAACAACGTTAAAATACATAAATTAAGACGTCAGCCAAACGCTCTTGGTCGCATGTCTCCTTACATGAAAAATCCGAACGAGAAACAAAAGGATTGCCGAGATATAAAACGGATTACAAGAAATCGTCGATTTCGTTAAGATATCGCCTGAAATCTGGCAGAGGCTTCCTCTCTCTCCTCTCGTTTCTCCGCTCTCGTCCCCATTACCCTCTACAGCATTCCTTATCCGAACCATATAACCCCCCCTCTACTGCATTGGAAGCCTCTGCGTAGGAGAGAGCGAGTGCCATGTATTTGTTCGTTAATGCCTTCTATTTGCTCGTCGGTCACTTCCTTATATGGAATACGTACTAGAAGTACATATGCGAAAATGGCCCTGGGATCGGCAACCTCGTACCCAGGGTCTTCTCGGTGTCAACGTAGTTTTCGAAGTAATCCACCATCTTTCAACTACTGTCTGCAGTCCGTACTGTCTTTCCAATAAATTGTAAATGGTATTATGGTATGTTTTCACAGCGATCCGGCCCCCCGGATGATATAAGCGAAAATAAGCCAGGTTACAAAATAATCCAATATCCTTGGAGTCACGTGACCAGCCTTTACCGAGAAGACCCTGGGTACGAGGTTGTGGGATCGGCTGGTCCATTCTATAATCCGATTGGCTTGTCATAAAACGCAATTAATTCAACCGAGTATAATTTATTCATCTAAATCTGAATTCTGTCTTCACATTTTACAGCAAATTAGATGCGATAGCTTTCGCTAAATTCGATATATGCTTCTTCATACCTTTTGTAAGAGATAACCATGGATGTATGGTGGATTATTAAGCTTGTTAGCTGCTTTTATGCCGACGAATGCTGACATGAACAACTCTGAAGAGCATTGAACATTTCTCAATTATTCAGGTCAACAAAGTAGACAAAGGAAATGGAACAAAGACCACAAAAATTATCATATCTAAACACCCAGAAATTCTGGGTGTCATGTGACCAGCCAATCCCAGGGCCTTTCTGCGACCTTCCACCGTGGAGGCAAAATGCCCTGGGAACGAGGTTGTAATTGAAACAATAGACGGCGTCGGCATCCCTTTGAAAATTCATCTCGGTAAGCGGGCTAGCCCGGCTGCGAGTGTTTATATGAGAAATTTGTCATCCCGCTTACCGAGATCTCGCCTCTCTCAAGCAAGATCTCGCTAACCAAGCTGGCCTTCTTGTCCATATAAACGCAGCGGAATTTTTAACAGGAATATAACTTCGCGGTGAGATCTCGCTTACCGGGCTAGCTCGCCTCTCATGTAAACACCTCCTCAGTGCGGCTAATTTTTAGGGGGGAAATGGTATTCATGATATATATGCACGTTAACGTTAGTCAAATAAGTCAGACGACTAAGGTAACAGATTGTTTGTTGCCATGATTTCATAAAAAAAGTTGGCGTAAGAAGCAGGGGATTAGTAGTAGCTATACGGTAGCGGAAGATCAAACTTCTTCGGAAATGAAGTCTTGTGTGAGGAAGCGGTGTCTTTGATATTTTTGACGAATTTATCCCAATTTCGTTAATGGTCAAAACAAGGCGAATATTTAGCGCTTATATGTAGAGCCGGATTAATGATATGTTGGGCCTGGCGCTGGCGCAGACATTAGGGCCTATATAGATCCTATTCGATCATTATAATATATACATAAAGCTATCTTTTTTTATGTTTCAAAATGGCCTATTTTTCTCCCGGGCCTACAGCTGCCGTCCTATCTGTCCCCGTCTTAATCCGGCTCTGCTTATATGGTTTGAAATGTTTGACGAACGTGCCCCCATTCTTAACGACTTTGGTCCGATTTAGCCATTCTGATTGGTCAAAACAAGGCGAATTACCAGCACTGATTGGTTTAGATTTTAACGAACTTTGACCCGATTTAGCCATTTTGACGCTTACAATCGTCGCAATGGAGGAACCAGGCGGGAATCGTAATATAGTTAGTAATATTAATGGCCAATAAATAGCTTTAAAAAGAGCCATAACAACATAATTTTGAAAAGAAATTAGCCATTCTGATAGTCGTATGATAATGATTGTTCTAGGGTTTTCCCTATATATTTGCTAGTCTGTGACTAGAGTGTTGAATAAGGATAAGGATAACGGTGAGGATGAGGATCAGGGTGAGGATGAGGGCGAAGGTGAGGATGAGGAGGAGAAGGAGAAATTCACAGAACTTTCCGGAGACATCACTTGGCTTATGACCTTCACCGAGTCAAAATATATTTTCTTGTGATATCTATGGAAAGAACTTTTCAACCGAAGTGATCTTCCTCGTCATATACGTCCATGGAGGAGATGACCATTACAACGAACCGCCTGTCGTCAATGCATGATCTTCCGTTATGAAACATCCTTTCACATGCATTGTGGCTAGATGTATGCTCAAAGTGGTAAGACCGTTTGGTAGAAAGCTTTTAGAGAACGCCAAAACCAGCATTAGTCTCCCTCCTGAACGTATCATTTAGTGCTATAACACGTCTCGGAGAGAAACCTTATAAGTTGTCCTCGACGATCTTGTGGATTAATCAAGAGGCGACAAGCGCACAGCCGACCTATTCACAAAATGGAATCAGAATCAGAATCTGCCTGTGATCTATACATCGTTCAAAATATATTTATCTGCAGTATAGGTAGAGAGACAAAAAATATCAGCCTCAATTGCCCACTATGTCGTATACTGTTCAAAACTACACGAGACAAGCAACAAATGTCAGTCTTAGCGCGACAAGTTAACCCTGACCATGTTCTAGAATTTATTCAAAGTTACAATGAAGCAAGGAGCCACCCCCACGGATATCTCGTATTTGATCTAAAACCGACTACCAAAGGCAATGATCAGCATCATTTGAAATCGAACATACTGCCCGAAGAAATACCACTATTCAACAAAACCTGGACATCTATATTCAAAAGCGATCGTATCAACAATCTCCCGTGCTAAACGCCATGTACAGCTCGGATCAACAGATGAAACAGACCATGAATGCACCATTCCTGATGCCTGATGAAAAGAGTATCCTTTACTCTATAATTAATTGCAACGTTTCCAGTCATTCTAAAATAATCTCCTAACTAAACTTCAGAGTATTACTACAGCCGCTATTCAACTCAACTACAGCCGCGAATAACCTTGCGACGGCTTAGTCAAAGAAACAAGGTTCTACTCATGAGCCGTCAGATCAACCTGTAAAAGTCCGTCACCTGCTAAACCTAAGGCCTATTTTTAATACTTCGCCTCCCATGGACTGTTGAATATCAGGAAGGACACTGGCACATCGGTGACACTGATGTGAACGAGAGTGATTCATGTCAGATGGAGACGAAAGAGAAGATCCATATATATATGAGAGAGTTCTTTAAAATGCCGATCAACCGTTAGGAAATGCAGCCGCTTGTGTGAATTGCAGCTTTCGAATAATAAAAATAATTATATATTATGAAATGTTTACTATGGACGGTAATGAGTAGCGGACATTAATATTTTTATTTTATTGTCATTTCTATATTTCGATCTGAGCAAGTGAGGATATACTCATATTTTTAACTAAGAGACGATGTGCTAAGAAAGACAATCAATTTCCATCGCCATCGAGGTTGTCTTATATGTCCTACAGGACGAAAGATAATCTATACACAACGACATAACAACAGGCCCTTATTTATAATTAATATGATATAATATTCAAGTACTCATTGGAAATTATAATTTTATTGTGAAATAGTTAAGCGTGTTTATTGAAATAAATTTGACCTGCTTTGCTGTCAACTCGAACATGCAGCTTTAATACAGCGTGATAAGAACTTGTAGCGTGACTGTAAACACAGAGAACATAAAACATTCGTACACAGTTTGGTGGACAACATTTTGAAACAGCATGGCAAAGTAAGATTTGTTTTTGAAACTCTTAGTACTTGTTGCTGCCGTAGGCAGCACACTAATCTTGACATGGGTTATCTATGTCTCGTGCCCAGACCTCTTTCCGCACCTATGTATAGTCAACGAGATCTCGATATATGTGAAAATTTCCTGGATGTTCAGTTTTATGACGTTTTGTGACGTAGTTTAGTTTGCTCTGGAACGAGATTGTTCACATACTCCAGAGGGTTATTCGTTTTCACGGAAGTTGTACGGAATTAATGTTCGGAACTTGTCAACGCCACCACGAACATGGTATTTTCTGATCACGCAACGCCATGAGGAGAGAGACGAAGTTCTCGAACGATCTGTCCTGCCTTTGGTGCTGTTGGGAATTTCAATTCATTTCAGTGCGGAGATATTCTGTTTTCAAGGTAAGACGACTAAGATAGTTCTGTGTACTTAGTTTTTCTTGTTTGTCTCGTGTGTACACGCAACTCAAATCAAACGAAGTCATTGTGATTGTGCTCGTTAAAATCAAACCTATAGCAAAGCCGGTGACATTTGACAGTTCTCGCCAAAGACAATACTCAATATTTACAAACGAAGGTTTGTGCCTGTTGCTCAACAAACTTACATCTGTGCATTGAAAAACCTTGTCATTACTTTACCTGAAATGGGAGTGACAACACAACGTAAGAATATTGATGTTAATTCAGTTGGTTGTAACAACCAGTATGCAAATTTTTAAACGATTTACATATTCAGTCATAACATGACCAGTTGCTACGGCCAGTTTCGCTACTGGTAACAACTATGGTATTACTAATATTGATGTGTATATTTATATTTTGTGTATATTTATATTTTCCAACAGCAAGTGATAGTGAATATCATGTTACAATGTGTATGTTATTGTTGCTCTGTTGTTGAGAATGGCAAATGATGTCGAAGAAAATCCTGGACAATATATGTTGTTGTTCAACCTCATACCCAGGGCATTTTGCCTCCACGGTGGAAGGTCGGCGAAAATGTCCCTAAGATCGGCTGGTCCATTCTATAATGCGATTGGCTTGTCATAAAACTCCAATTAATTCAGCCGAGTATAATTTATTCATCTAAATCTGAATGCTGTCTTTAAATTCTACAGCAAATTAGAAGTGATAACTTTCACTAAATTGGATATATGCTTCTTCATACCTTTTGTAAGCGATAACCATGGATGTATGGTAAATTATTAATCTTGTTAGCTGCTTTTATGCCGACAAATGCTGACATGAACAACTCTGATTATTTTTCAATTGTTCAGGTCAATAAAGTAGACAAAGGCAATGGAACAAAGACCACAAAAATTATCATATCTAAACACCCAGAAATTATGGGTGTCATGTGACCAGCCGATCCCAGGGCCATTTTCCACCGTGGAAGCAAAATGCCCTGGGTACGAGGTTGGATGTTGTTGACCCAAGTAAAAACGATTTGTGCTGTTTTTAGACAAGGCAATACAAAACAATTTAAACAAAATGTGCAATAATACATTATCAAATAACAAACATTAATGCATGGGATTCATCATTCCTAAATGTCACATTGTGTTGGAAATAACCTTTATACTTGTATAAGAAATAATGTTAATAAAACCTTTTTGCTCTGATAAAATGTATTCTTTGCAATATAGTGACCCATTTGCCGGTGATTGGTTTATGGCAACTAACAATCCACCTTATTTTTTTGAAAATGCACTCAATATTCTATTTTTGGAGTCTCGGTTAAACTATCAACATTGCTTTCTAACTGTTGATTGCAACACTGTTGCAATTTTTAAGACATCTGAAGGGAACATCTGAAGGGATGTGTGCTAATAACCGTCGAAGGTATTATAACCTGGTATTTCTCGATTTTGTTTTTTTGGTTTATCAAGCTTTGGTAATTAATTATTGATGATTGAAAAACATTTGTGACCATAAATGCGATAACAAAGCAGTTTCCCCTACGGTTCTACCCGCGCCTCTTTACGTCGCCAATCTGTCTTGTAAAATATTGGAATTTCTTAGAAATGAGGCAGCACTTCACTTGCGATAGTAATTTCTAGTTATAATTAATAAACGGGAGACCCTAAAACGTAACTTCGTTATGACTGACTGTTATTACGAACGGAAATTAAATAAAAAATTACAATAATTTGTACATACGTATGTTGTAAAACGTTTCAATATCTTGGATTACATGGACAGAAAACTAACAAAATAAAATAGAACTTTTCTTCTTTTAACTATCTTGTGCTACGTTTAGCCGTCGAACGTTGTCGCGACTGGCTATGCGAAATAAAGTCCATGTTTGCGAGCCTCCATTATTAAATATGTTCTTCTTGTGTATTTCTGATCTCCGAGGATAAACCATGGTATAACACCGCAGGGCAAAAGAACCTGGCATGTAACATGGCACAACTGAAACATGATGCTACTAGTTAGAACGGAAACCTTGCAGATAATTCCTCGTGTAGCAGATAGACAATGGACACAGACTATATCATAGTTGTATCGCGCCTATAAAAACTCATGCATGTATAACATTACATTTGGCACAACGTGAAACATACCATGCACCACATTTCAGTTTAGTCATGCAGCTACATGATAGAAGGATGGCAAATGGAAATTATTACAACACGAATTACGTCTCGCGGCGTCTTGTATGTTCCGTTCCATTAGCGAGCTTATCGAAGGAAGAAACCTTCCAGATAATTGCTCGTATACGAGGATAGCGGAGAGACAATGGACGCAGACTATATCATAGTTGTATTGCGACTGTTTTCTTATGATTCACAATTAGCTTTGCAGCAAGAAAAATCCTAACCAAAATTCATAAACCAAATAAAAACTCTCTAGTCCTATATACCACTGCATTATAAAGAAATACTATATAACTCAACTCCCACGCGTTATAATTCAATGCTGAAATATTCTGTGTTCGGTGAAGGTCAAGAATCAACCGAAACCTTTCGAAAATAAAGGAACATTTGAAAATATTTTATAAAAACCGAGGTAAATGAGCGACAACTCATGCGCACTTGTTGGCCAATGGGCCGAACGAACGCCTAAAGTGTTCTTCTTTATAATTATAGCTCGATAATCAGACACGCTGACGTGCACAATTTGACGATATTTTTGTCGGGTTTTTTTTATTTTTGTTTGCTTTTGACAAATTTCAAGTTGAATATCTAGATGAAAGTATAATCAAGTAATAACACAACAAGATGTTTTAACCATGCCTTTGAGTGAATTTTCATCGTTAAAATCGCCACATGTTGTACGAAGACACGCATGATGTTAGATGGCAACAATTAACCTCTTCCCCTCGATATACTGGTAATCTGTAGTTTTCTTGGCTTTATTGACGAATTAAAGACATTATTTTATAAAAGAAATAAAAAACTTAGTCCTTATGCGATTATCGAGTTATAACGGCACGAGAGAAGCTAACAAAACATTCGGCTATCACGTAAATAAAAATCACGGTATAATTTTTCAACTTGATGTTTCACTCGGTTTTTTTTTATTCATTTATTATTAAATACAATTATTACGTTTACTATTATTGCTGAAATTATTACCCACGCAATGGATTTTTTATTAAAAAAACCCATAATTAATTATCACGTGAAAGTTATGACTCCCCTTGGAAGGGAAATGCAGCCGTGTCAAACCATGTTTTGTAGAAACATTCAATAAGCTGATGTAATGTTAATTAACGGTCTTAATTATTATGCAGCATTACTATCGTGTTTTAAACTGTATTCTTTCAAAAGGTTCCCGGAATAATAATTTTTATTTGGAAAAACTGAATGCTGTTGGAAAAAACATATCATTATATTAAAATAGCATTCGAAACGTTTTAGGGTCAGTATAGACTAGCCCATTTATATTGAATAAATTATTTTGCTATGCAAAGCAAATTTTCAATGTAAACCTGAGTAATTTGTCTTCGCTTTTCATGAAGAGTTCTGTGTTGATATATATATATATATATATATATATATATATATATATATATATATATATATATATATATATATATATATATATATATATATATATATATATATATATATATATATATATATATATATATATATATATATATATATATATATATATATATATAAAATAGGTAATATTTGGCATTTCACTCGATCAAACTACATGTTGAAAGGATTTATGGTGAAGGAAAATTTTCGAGTGTTGGAATACATACATTTTAAGACCAAACCGGGACCAGTTGCGAAAAATGCAACTTAGCGGCCTTCCGGTAGGAATTGAACCCGCGACCCTGCGATTGCTAGTGCAGCGCTCTGACCACTGAGCTACGGAAGCCGTTGCCGAGAGCCTAGTCACGAGTTCTGTATATATATGGTGGTAATGCCGGGATAAGATTCTAGGTATATTATAGGTAATATTTGGCATTTCACTCGATCAAACTACATGTTGAAAGGATTTATGGTGAAGGAAAATTTCGAGTGTTGGAATACATACATTTTAAGACCTATATATTCAAAACACTGTCTACGCAGCACTCTACTTTTATATATATATATATATATATATATATATATATATATATTATATATATATATATATATTTAAAATGAAAAGTTTCGGTTGCTACTCCGAGTTTCACGCGGTTAAGCGATCGTCAGGTTGCCTGACGATCGCTTAACCGCGTGAAACTCGGAGTAGCAACCGAAACTTTTCATTTTAAATATATTACCTCGCTCTACCTATAATGGTATTGAGCGCTCTTTTATATTATACCAATGCTATAACTTTTTTCGTTGTACTCACTACTTGGAATATATATATATATATATATATATATATATATATATATATATATATATATATATATATATATATATATATATATATATATATATATATATATATATATATATATATATATATATATATATATATATATATATATATATATATATATATATATATATATATATATATATGCATTAATATATATATTTGCATTTTTCGCAACTGGTCCCGGTTTGGTCTTAAAATGTATGTATTCCAACACTCGAAATTTTCCTTCACCATAAATCCTTTCAACATGTAGTTTGATCGAGTGAAATGCCAAATATTACCTATATATATATATATATATATATATATATATAAAAGTAGAGTGCTGCGTAGACAGTGTTTTGTATATATAGCAAAGTGAAAAGGTGGTAAACTGCCAAGAATTTAGTGACGAGATACTGACGTTTCGAGCGGAGCCCTTCATCAGAGTAAGACGACATTCTGATGCTATATATATATATATAGCGATGGACACGAAGGAGTTAATGATATGACAAGTGATAATAATTGACAAAACGGATGTTAGGGAACCAACCAGAAGAGAAGCTTTCTGGGCTTATAAACTTAATTCATTTGTCCCTAGGGGACTGAATATTAGGGATTTTACTTGATTTGACTTTGTAATTAGCTTTTTTATGTTATATAATGCTCGAACTCTCTGTAAACTCGTGTATCTTGACAAAGGGGCAGAGCCCCGAAACGTAGATTAAAGTTTTTAAAAGTTATCTTGATCAATTTATATATATATATATATATATATATATATATATATATATATATATATATATATATATATATATATATATATATATATATATATATATATAATATATATATATATATATATATATATATATATATATATATATATATATTTTTTTTTTTTTTTTTTTTCTGACACTTGAGAGGTGGAAAAAATAATGTTTAGACTTCATATCATGTATGTTTCGCCGCATTTCATTTTTCACGCATATATATATATATATCATGGGCAACTTTTTCGGCCATGCGCCAGCGATTCATAAGCGGTTTCTAACATAAACAACTCTCAAAATGGCCACACATTTTACTATGAAATATATAGACACATAAAATTTTCGCAAATATAAACGAAAATAATACATATTCTCAATTTGCCGGACCGGCAGGTTATTCTAACACGTCAAGTCAACAGAATCTCATAGATATTCTGGCCTAATGTTTGAAAAATAGCTTGCGTTTCAATATTGGCTCTTAAGCGACCTAGACTTAACGCAATTCCTTGTAAAATTGGCTAAATTACGCAAAAGTAGAAACATTAGTCCATCATAACTCTAAACCGATAACGATTTGTTAATTTGCCGGACTGAATCACCATAGTATATACTATTATAGTTCATGCCTGAAATTTATAAGCTCCAACGCTAAAAATATAGTTTGCGTTTCTTCGTTTGAAAAGGACTAAAGTTTAGAAATACAAACTAAATACCAATGCAGTGCCCTATCCTTCATAGTGATTTCCGGTTCATGAAAATACGCTTGCTCCATCCTCATTTTCGCACAGCAAATCCGTCGAAGGTACACATATTTGGTACCGATTTGATCGCTAGAATGTGCTCTATGTTATGGACACGTGACATTTAGGATAGCTGCTAAGCAGTCCGCTTGATCAGCAGTTAAACCTATGAGTATCTTACTTCCGGTAAAATTATGGCGCAAATAATTGTAATGATATTGCGCCCAAATTGAAATCTGCATAATATATTGAATCGTATCTTTATCAGTATGTTGAGAAGATAGATGAACAACAGAATTTTAGAACGCTGGAGGAAAGATTACGGAATGGTTGGTGTGGTAATAGAAGAAATGACTATCATATTAGGTGTCTAGGAGAATATCCAGTATGAAACAATATGTTCAATGAAATGTTTACTGAGTAATATTGGTTGATGACCAGTGGTTGGTTTATACTACATGCTTATCTTTATCATCATAGAATTACTGTATTCTTCATGTTGTTATACTGGAGGATTCTTGAGGCTTAGTTCTTGATATTATAGTCATCTTCCAGTTGTAGGATTTGCCGATTGGCGATTTCGATAACATAGATTACATTTTAGTGTGTGTCAATAATACGCTTATCGATGAAGGAGTGAAGATGGAAAGGGGGATAATGTTCTAGATATGTTTTTCGCCTTTTATTACCACCATCACCGTATAACACAACGGACGAAAAATTGTGAAGTTGAAGATAATAAACTCCGTGCGTTTTGCTCCTTTTGCGCTGGCCAGACGATTGCAGCTCGATTTGCAGTTTCAAAGCGAAAACCGCTGATGTATCGCTGGCGCGCCATGACCGGAATAGTTGGCCATGATATATATATATATATATATATATATATATATATATATATATATATATATATATATATATATATATATATATATATATATATATATATATATATATATATATATATATATTATATATATATATATATATAAAAAAATAATTATTATAATAATAATTTTATAATAATATAAAAAAAATTTAAAATGTATGTATTCCAAACACTCGAAATTTTCCTTCACCATAAATCCTTTCAACATGTAGTTTGATCGAGTGAAATGCCAAATATTACCTATAATATACCCAGAATCTTATCCCGGCATTACCACCATATATACAGAACTCGTGACTAGGCTCTCGGCAACGGCTTCCGTAGCTCAGTGGTCAGAGCGCTGCACTAGCAATCGCAGGGTCGCGGGTTCAATTCCTACCGGAAGGCCGCTAAGTTGCATTTTTCGCAACTGGTCCCGGTTTGGTCTTAAAATGTATGTATTCCAACACTCGAAATTTTCCTTCACCATAAATCCTTTCAACATGTAGTTTGATCGAGTGAAATGCCAAATATTACCTATAATATACCCAGAATCTTATCCCGGCATTACCACCATATATACAGAACTCGTGACTAGGCTCTCGGCAACGGCTTCCGTAGCTCAGTGGTCAGAGCGCTGCACTAGCAATCGCAGGGTCGCGGGTTCAATTCCTACCGGAAGGCCGCTAAGTTGCATTTTTCGCAACTGGTCCCGGTTTGGTCTTAAAATGTATGTATTCCAACACTCGAAATTTTCCTTCACCATAAATCCTTTTCAACATGTAGTTTGATCGAGTGAAATGCCAAATATTACCTATAATATACCCAGAATCTTATCCCGGCATTACCACCATATATACAGAACTCGTGACTAGGCTCTCGGCAACGGCTTCCGTAGCTCAGTGGTCAGAGCGCTGCACTAGCAATCGCAGGGTCGCGGGTTCAATTCCTACCGGAAGGCCGCTAAGTTGCATTTTTCGCAACTGGTCCCGGTTTGGTCTTAAAATGTATGTATTCCAACACTCGAAATTTTCCTTCACCATAAATCCTTTCAACATGTAGTTTGATCGAGTGAAATGCCAAATATTACCTATATATATATATATATATATATATATATATATATATATATTATATATATATATATATATATATGAAGTAAACAATTATACATAAAGTGAACACTTATCGAATTCCCAATAGTATGAACCCACAAGTCAATAATTTCTTCACTTTGAAGTTTTTGACTCCGCCTAAAGTGTTCTTCTTTTATACTCTCCTTCTTTCGAGACTTTCCCAAAGTCATTTCTATAGTATTTTTTCCAGATGGGTAGACTTGTGGCAAGTCTAGTCTTATTTTAACGACGAAGCAAGCAGCTGAAAATTTTCAATATGCGTGTTTCGTTAGCCTGCGAAGCGACCTCCGACGTGGGGTACAAAAGTGGGGGGCTTGGGAAGAAGAGAGGAGGAGGGAGGGGATTGAGGAGAGGGGAAAAGGAGGAGAGCCTGCAACCCTGACTTATCAGAGAATGTTATACATGTTTGCCTTCATGAAATGAAAACAAAAATAACATGTGCGCGTGTTTCTACCACAACCGAAAACTTCTTGATTTTAAAGTGCCACTACGATCAAATTTTTACCTATCGATATTTTTACGTATTTATAAAGCAGAGCTGCTAAATATTACTTGGTCGAAACCGTTTTGAGATTCGACGATGCCAAGTATTATTTTTCTTACTTCGAATCTGGAGTTGTTATGTCCGCCATTAATCGTTCATGTTCTTGACCAGCGTAACGAAGTGACGTCAGATTCTCAACGCGAAGACTCCACGTGGCTAATTACTTGGGCCACTGTGGTGAGCACAAGTCTTAAATCCAGCTTGATTTCTGTGTTCGTCATGTTCATGTTCGTCATGTTCATGTTCGTCATGTTCGTTTTATACGTCGAGAGAATGTAATTATTGCGTGGGCGTATAAATAGCGAATTAAAGCGATTTCGGCCAGTTTTGTTGTCAATGAATCGCAGTCTGAAAAGCATTTACGAGACCTGTAAACCCGCAAATTAATGCAAAGATTCTCTCCAAGATAACTGGATGACTGAGAGAAACACAGATGAGAGATTAAAGAGAGAACCGTGGACGAAACGTCAACATAACAGAGATCAGATAGTCGTTGCAAGGCAAAGCGATTTCGAGGGGGTAAGCTTTCGCCATTGCATACCCATACCCCCCGCCAAGCCTCTGCAAGCAATATCCACGCCATATCTCCCTAATTTGTCCAGTGATTAAGTAGCCCAAGTTAACGCCTAGCGGGCGTCTTGTTGTTCAAGTAAATCAAGGTCGTTTTTTCAAATTCTTCGTCTGAAAGGCTGGACATTATTTTCATCTACTTCTCGAAAAAAAAAAATAATAATAACCCGACCGAAATTCAGGCGTAGCATTGAGAATCTGACGTCACAAACAATATTACCTTTTGAAATTGCGGGCTCATATGGAACACGTTTTTAGTAATGGTGGCCTAATAATAGTGATTTTAGAGCTCAAAATACTTACTTCAAAATACCATTTTTTAGTTTTTTTTTACATCGATGATCACTAACCAGCAAAGTTTGACCGATCTTATAGTCAAATTGAATTGGATTTTTTTTACGTGAAATTGTAAGGACCATCCTGGCTCCAATGCTGAAGACTGTCAAGGTCATTTTGTAATGAGTGGCAGTCACGGGTGTTCCTAATTACATTACAACACTTCAAGTCGTCAGCGAACAGTGCAATCGAGTTGTTGAATCACATGCATAATGATTTACCGGAGAAGTTTGTGTATCACTTTCATTATCAAACGAAATACTTTAAAGTGCCACTACGATGAAAATTCACCCCTTCTTTTAGATTTTCTTTATGCTGTAACCCAAAAAGACCTGGGAGTTACAGTTACAAATAACTTTAAATGGGACGCGCATATTGACAGTGTTCTAGCCAAAGGCTACAAAATGTTGGGTTTTCTGCGGAGACACGGATGCAAAGGCTTTGATTGCCAAACCAAGAAACTACTCTGTCTTGCGCTAGTGCGTCCTTACCTTGATTATGCAAGTGAGGTCTGGGCACCCCAGACAATAGGAAAAATTAGTAAGGTAGAAAGACTACAACGGAGGGCCACCAAATATGTTCTAAGGTTAAACTGGTAGGACAATATATCATATAATGAGCGTCTGAGAAAACTATACTTATTGCCCTTATCATACCCATACGAACTAAAATCTTGTTTTTTATTTTAAATGTCGTTCTGGTCACTACAACATTTCTATTAACAGATTTGTAGAACCTAAAATTCCAGTAAGAATCACCAGAAATAGTTCTGAATTAGATGTGTTAGTTCCTAAGTGTCGTACAAAACTCTTCCAAACTAGTTACTTTAACCGTTTACCTAAACTATGGAATAATCTACCAAGCTTAATACGAAATCCTAATTCAGTTAAATATTTTAAAAGTCAACTTTATAATCACTATACTGATGCTCTAAATAATAATTACGACGTAGATAAATAACTATTGCACTTGGAAGTCTAATTGCTTAAAATGTCACGCTTCGCGTAATTACGTGCTCTCTTCTAACCCTTGCTGTTACTAATACTATTGTTACATATTTAAACTTCCTTCTATACCAAAAATATATTTATGTATACACTCTATGTACTGAACTTACTGTATCTATTGTAATTTATATTCATGATAATTTATGTTAATTTACTGTCCCGCACCTTCTTGTATTAATTAGGTGAAAGTGTAATAAATAAATAAATAAAAAATGTGACGAAATTTCAGACATTTGCATATCAAACAAATTGAAATATTTCAAAAACAAAGGGAAGAAACAAAAATCTTCAAAATAAGACAATAAAATGTTTTGACGTTATTGGCACTTTAAATGACAACACCATCATGCTTTTCAAAGACCAGTATTTTCGTCGACAAATTGCAGCAGTGGTGCGATTTCATTGGTCGAATCATTGGTGCGATGTCATTGGTCGAATCATTGTGCGATTTCATTGGTCGAATAATCGAGGCGTGAAAATTTGGCTGAATTAAAATATTAAGGGGCCGGTTTGCGAACTTACTGTTTTGTTTACAAATATCGAGCAGGCGCTCTCTCTTCCTCTCTCCCCAATCATCCCTTCCCCTCCCGTTCGTCCCCCACGCATCCCTTCCACTCCCGTTCGAACCACATTTTGTATAAGATTTTTAACAGAGGAACCATCGAGGTTAGCTATATGGACAATATGGCTAGTGTGATTAACCGACACAACCTCAAAATTATTAAACCCATCCAACCATGCAACCCAAAAAAATGTGCAATTACCGAGACATCACCAAATACCCTTTCGAAGGTGCATGTTTAACGAAGAATTTGGTTTACCAAGCCGCCGTCACAATAGCCTGCCTAGCAGGCCCTTTATTTTTTTCGAGTTTTTTACCTGCAACCACCTCTATCACAAATGAATTACCGTTCAGATTCTGAACGGAAAATACTGATTGGTCAGAATTTGTATTCAAAGCATTCCCGCTTCCGGCGCGTGAATTAGTCAACACAAAAAGAAGCAGTTACGAGTCTTCTATCTGGAAGAGATGTTCTTTCTATCTCAAAGCCTGATTTTCCAGCTATTCACCAGCTCAGGCACTGTTCTTGTCATTCGCCCTTTTGGATCAGCTAACGGAGGCTAAGTCGTGTGGAGTTAAATTAAGCCGTTTCCCTTATAAACAGTCCCGATATGTTTGAACGGACGAATGATGTCCCAATTATATTTGCTGAAGCAGTAAGCCTGAAGCCATTTAGGGAATCGCTCAAGAGGACACGAAATATCCATGCTATAGTTATAGACGAGTCACACACCGTGGAAACTTGGACAGGAAAAAGCTAAAAATATTTTCTTTAGTAATTTACATAAAGAGCTTCAATCTTCGACTATAATCATATACACGGTGCAACAAAGACAGTGCAGAACTCGTGAAATGTTTCAAGCTACGCAGTCTACGCTGCCAAACTCGTTTATTATTTATTCTTCAACTAATGAAAACTTTTTATTCGTTTAATAATGGATAAGGTTTTTTTAAGGACCTGGACTCGAAATTTGTGAGTAGGAAAAGTCGCTAAATTGTAGAATACCCGTCCACTTTCGCTTGACAGTAATAGTAAAAGGGTCAAATTATGAAAAGTTCATCATACTGTATACAATTGCTTCGTTCTATTTTAAAACCCCATTTAATTTGATAACTATCACCAAGAGCACACAATATAAACCTTCGATATTATATTTAAAGAGATTTTCAAGCAACCTGGTTTGTATTTCTGCCTTTAAGAGCGGTTTCAAAAGTGGACGGGTAGTCTATAATTGCTCCGGAAACGTTAACCGACATATTTGTTTGTTTTTGATTCTATCGCTTTAAGGTCATACTTCCGGCTACTTTCTGATTGGTTGGTTGTTTCCGCCATCGAATGTGGGCGGAATTCAAATCGCAGTAGGCTGGTTGCAGGCGCTTTATTTTTTCTCCTGCCGATTTTTTTTCCCAATTTCTTTTTCTCCTCCCGATCTGTTCCCCCTATTTTTTCGCCTTTTTTTCTCTATGATAAATAAAAGCGAAAAAATAAAGCGCACGCTTCGAAGGCTACCGTCACAACCAACAACCACAACCGCACTTACATCAGCATGGCTGAACATGACTTTAAATCTCGCTTTAACAATCATAAGCTCTCGTTTTCCAACAGAAAATACCAATTTAGTACAGGCCTATCCAAACACAGAATAGAGCCAATGCGTACAAAAGTCGAAAATCAACTGGGACCACTTCTGAACAAACGATCTGAATTGTTTGCCACAATGCCGCCTGCATGAGAATAAATTTTATACATCTCACTTTAACATTCCTTAGCTCTTACCTCTTTATTTTCTGGAACTAGTTCCCAAGCGTCTACGGTAATATTTTCTATATATTCAATAAATTACCCCTCGTGTGTACCTAACGTGCGACTTGTCCCTGGGACATGTTTCACGAGTAATGCACACGAAGAAACATATCCTTGCAACATGTCCCTGCAATATGTCCCTGCAACATGTCTCTGCAACATGTCCGTCATTTCCAGTCGAAGAGTAGTGAACTTACCATGATACGTTGCGGTTTTAAAAATGATACACAGCAGTTTTCATTAATAGGCAAAAGTTATTACGTATAAAACTGTAGAGTGTTGAGGACCTTGTTTGCAATTTATTGTAATATTGTGGCTGCCATTCATTTTGCTAATATTGAATTTCCTTTCTGCTTCTTTAATTAGGCTCATAATTCTCTTAGTATTCAACATGCTTTCACTCAATGCCATGAACTACCAAGCTGAACTGTCTCTTGACATAGATCAAAACAAAGCGTTTTATGGTCACAGCTTTCGTAACTTCACAGGAGTTACTATGGAGAATTGTTTGGCACACTGTCTGAGAAACTGTCTTTGCCTTTCATTTCAAATATGCGATGACTCACCTCAATGTCAACTGTGCTCTACCAACAAATATTTCAAACCGCAGTCGTTAATGGCAAAGAAGGGCTGTATCAACTACAATTTTGGTAATCATAAATCAATAGAGGTAAACGCTATAATAAGTAACGTTGGTGAAGTGTTATATCGTGTAAGTTTGAATTAGTTAATTAAATAATACGTCAGTTACTAATACAAATAGAATAATCTAAAAGTTGGTGGTCCTGTGAAAATAGTGTGTAGGATGTCGAGCGCAGGCCCTTCGTAAGTGACGAAAGGTCTTCGCTACCACACACTATTTAGTACTTCTCTTACTACTTCTCTTACTACTTTAATGAAGTACCAAATTATTTGGTAAAACAATAAAATATATTGAAATTATTCTAAACAATGAGCTTGAAAATGTCCATAATTCCCATCGTTAAAAAAGTAATCAAACGGTAAAAATACTGAATATATAATAACTGGCACCTGTCAAAAACTTTCCAGTGAAACGTCTAAACACAAGTTTCAAAAGCTTCAAAATAGGGCAGCGCGAATAATAACAGGTGACACATACCATTCATGTTTATCAGATATTAACAATTCGATGACTTTGAACAAACTCAAATTAAATAAGGAAAACACTGAATTATTCTACTTCTATTCCAAGCATACCCCCCAAAAGGCCTTTATCCACTCCGATTTGGATCTGACCTCATTCAACCATCTAATTCCACAAGAAGTATTGGCATTATTACACGTCTATCGGTCGAAATACCAAATGTAAACTCTGTTTGTAAAACTGCCTTCTTCCATCTTCCTAATATCGCTCGCATAAGAAAATTCTTATCTGTAAAGACCACCAAAACCATAATCCACGCATTCGTTACATCCAAAATCGATCACAGCAATTCTCTCTTATACGGCCTTCCAAAAAATCACATAAACAGCTCCAATCTGTACAAAATGCTGCGCCCGTCTTATCACTTTTTTATGCAAACGTGATCACGTCACTCCTATCCTTATGGATCTCCATTGGCTACCAGTTGGAGAACGTATCAAGTTTAAAATCCCCATTCTTACATTCAAATCTCGTAATGGCCAAGCTCCTGTCTACATCTCCGACCTGATTACACGCTACATTCCACGAAAAACTCTCCGCTCTTCATCCGAAATTCTTCTCAACCGTGTAAATTTTAATTTGCTCCATTATCGCCATCGATCGTTCTGAACTCTGGAACGCTTTACCTAGAAGCATCAGATCTTCACAAAGTCTTTTTATTTTTAAATCCAAAATCAAAACACATCTATTTAACGGTCTGTCTTTAATTAGAATTTTTGTAAAGCGCCAAGAGCAGACCATGGATAGCCGCTATATATAAATAAATAAATAATATTATTATTATTCAAAGGAAGTACTAACTTGGATGGATAAACCTTGAAAAGCGTAGAGAATTGCAGACAATATTATTACCTGTGTTGAAACGACAATGTCCAGAGATCATTTCTGACATGTTTCAAGTTGCAAATAGAGATTGTTATGATTTAAGAAGTAATAATTTAATGCTTGTGCTATCAAAGCATAAATCCAATACAATAAAATGGCGGCGTCCAGAAGCATAAAATACGAAAATAAAAACGTTATTTCTCGAGTACAAGAGCAGATACCGTAAAAGTATTAACATGTCTAAGAATTATACTTAAAGGACATTGGCAACAAAAATTAAGTCTGTCTAATACGAAAGAACTTGTAAAATGATATAGTAACACCTTTTACAACTTTTCCATATTTTACTTCGTTTTTTAAATATTTCAGTTTGTTTGATACGTAAATGAGATGGTCTCTGACGTCAGGTGCAGGATAGAGAATTTTCACTCATTAAAAATTTCTTATATCTCAGTGATTGCTAAGTTTACAACTCATTTACATATAAAAAACGAAGTAAAACACAGAAAAGTTGTAAAAGGTGTTAATTTATCAGTTTACGAGTTCTTTCATATTAGACAAACTTAATTTTGTTGCCAATGTGCTGGACTTTTATTTAAAAGTAATTTATTTTTTACTACAGTTGCCTTTAATACCTATTAAGTACTAAAGCGAGATTTTTTCCAGGTTTCCAAAGAACAATGTGTACACAGCACTATTCCTATTTGCTGCATAATATCAAATCCTTGTTTGAATGGTGGAATCTGTCTACCTCCAATGTCAGGCACTACAAAACGCTTCCGATGCGAGTGTCCAAGTGGTTATAAAGGAGATCGCTGTGAGAATTGTAAGTCTTATACAATTTTCTTACAACTGTCACTGGCGTATATAAACTACTTGTACTCAGCATGACTATTTTTCATGATTCACTGGTAAATATTAACTCTCTTTAAGCCCATTTGACATCGCCATGTATTGTTTTGCTTGCTGTCACAGAGATAACATTTCGACACTAAACGTCATAGTTTTCCGTTTTCGTTGGTAGTCGCGGATTTGGATAAGATTTAGAATAGAAATACTTTACGCAACAACCCCTCGCCTGCTTACTGTTTGAAGATTTTACAGCGTATCTATCTCTGGGAGCTTTGTGTTGTCTGAATTTCATTGTTTTATTAGGACATAAAACTAAATAACTAAATAGCTCAAATTGTTTAATTTTTGGGTGCCGTATACCTTTATCTGCACTGAACAGAATATAGTGGGGAAGTCTGTTGCTGTTTCTACCATCAATCACTAACAAAGAAATTACTTATCTCATGGCTATACAGCATTAGAAACCAATTGTGCATTACTCTTGATGATTCATGAAATAATCAACTCAGTAGTTAGTATAAACAGACTCCAAAGGCTGATAAAGGAAGAAAGTGTATCTTTATCATGCAATGGGTCCCCAATAAAAATATTGGTTGAAATGTCTATGCGTGCATATAGATCAGTGCTTTTCTTTTCATAAACATACAGAGTATTTACTAAGAAAAGTTTCGAATGTAATTAGTTTTATAAGTAACATCAAGAATATATTGTTGTAAGCGCATTGCGACCATTGAATAATGCTACTAATACGTCTTTATTATTATTATTATTATTATTATTATTATTATTATTATTATTATTATTATTATTATTATTATTATTATCATAACTCTAGCCACATTGAACTACTGTTGACTTGAGAGGTCTCAATGAGCTGAGTCACAGCGAAACACGTGTCCGCATTAGATTGAACTACTGTATAATGTACCCTCCTTCAATTCGGTGTTGTTGATCATTCTGTGAAGTAACTGTGGGTGACCGTTAGCGATAATGCAACCATCTCTACCCTTGTGGCGGCTAATTGTGCACTATTCAGGGTCCACCCACACCTCACGCTATCCGTGGATGTGCTGATCGCCGGTGCTGTCCCACATGCGATTGTCACTGACAATACTAATCGACTTAATCGCATGTGTATTTCGTTACAATCATCCAGATTGTTCCAAGCTAAATCCCATGAACGTTCATAAAGCTTTTTATGTGTAAAGTACTAAAGTGCCGCAAACCACAATTTGTTTCATTAAATACATTATTGTGTATTATTATATGGCTAAGAAAGATTGCGCACGTTGATTGGTTCGTGAGAGGTCCGGAAAAAGCGTATTGCCCTCCCGGCGCTGTAAAAGGGCAATACGCCTTTTCCGGACCGGTAAGTTTTGGCGGGAAAATTTCTGAGTTAATTTAGGCGAAAAAGTTCGAACAATAACACATCCTGGAACATTAGTGCTGCTTTTCTTGAGAGCTGTTTATCTATAAGTGAAGAAAATGAATGCCTAACGACCAGTAACGTGTGTAAACATGAAGCGAAATCAACAAGCTCAGAGGTAACGTTAAAAACAGAGAACAAAATGAACCAAAAGCCATATAATAAAGGTTTTATTAACCTCGTTTGCTTGGTCTGTACGGTAAAGTATTTGCCTTCGGTTTTTTCGCACAGACCTCAGGAAAATACTTTACCGTACAGACCTCGCACTCGGTTAATAAGTCTTTATTCTCGAGTATTTCCGCGAAACATTTTTTGACTTAATTGGTGAAATCCTGGATTTTCTGTGCCCTGTTAAAGTTAACATATATACTTGGACCACGACTTCATAGAAATTTCTAGCTCATAATCTAATTGTTACTAAATAGAAAAACGGATTTTAACCAATCAGAACCATTTTCAAATTTTTTATTCTATAGTAGTTCGTAACCCTCAAAATAATTATTTTGAATATAAGTAATCATATATACATTGAAAATCATTATCTCCAGGTTTTGACAAAATTTAAGACAAACGCTTGAGAATTTTATCTGCGATAAAAGTACAGCTCCACCCCACCTGGTACGGCACTTAGTTGCTCTAGGGGATGACTTCAATTACTCAGCTATCTCACGTTTCATCGTTATGTTGCACGCGGCTGCAGCTTCAACGACGTTTAGCTGAACGAATAAGCATTGGTAATCATTTTATAACAAATTCGCCACCAAGAGCTGAATACGTGGCCGAAATAAGCGTTGAAAAACCTTTATAATTTCCTTCCTATTTACGCGAACTTATTATTAAATATAAAATTTTCTTTACAGGTACAAGCACTTCTCTCCTGATTAAGCAAAAGAGTGTATCGAATTACGTCATTCATTCCGAGAATACCCCTGAATTAAGGGCCATCACAACATGCATGTGGCTCAAGACAAATCAGACAGTTAATCAAATATTTTTCATTAGTTATGCTGTTCAATATGACGATAATGCTTTTGGAATATATATTCGAGACGGTAAACCAGCATTAATTGTGGCTAATCAACATTCACAAAGGTAAGAAATAAGCCATATCATCTTACCTAGAATTACCAACAATCAGTAAAAGGTCCAGTGTCTGGAATTACTGATACTGTAAATAGTAAATACCACTGAACTGCATGCATAAGTTTTTACGTGTTGCAAGTTGTCAACAGGCGTGAACAATGTCATGCTACCAACTGTGAACAACGTGGTGCTGTAATTCAATTCTGTTTTCGGATCGGTATTCGAAAAAAACAAACAGAATTAATTATAACTAGGTTCTATTTAACAATTAGTCACTAAAGTCGAGGTGATTATCGGTGATTATTATTACATTGAGTCGGTTTCCTTTGATGTATGCGCCATACATCCCTATGAATACTAATAAGATAAGAAACGAAGAAAAAAATCGGGAAATCTTTGTCCAAGGTGGAAAAAATCGACAAAACTTTGTTGGAAACCTCCTCAATGTAATAATAAGTCAGATAAACACATCGAACGTCGGGATTTATGCGATATACAGCCCTCGGACGCTACGCGTCCTCGGAGATGTATGCCACATAAATCCATCGTTCTCGGTGTTTATCTATTACTTATCATATGGCTATAAGAAAGATGGCGCACGCTGATTGGTTCGTGAGAGGTCCGGAAAAAAGCGTATTGCCGTGAGAGGGCATTACGCCTTTTTCCGGACTGGTAAGTTTTGGCGGGAAAATTTCTGAGTTGATTTAGATGAAAATAAAAGAGGCCTTTGAGTATGTTCGTTGAAAAAGTTCGAACAGTAACACGTCCTGGAACATTAGTGCTGCTTTTCTTGAAAGCTGTTTATCTATAAGTGAAGAAAATGAATGCCTAACAGTAACGCGTGTAAACATGAAGCGAAATCAACAAGCTCAGGCAACATTTGAAGACAAACACAACGTTAAAACAGAATAAAATGAACCAAAAGCCATATAATAAATGTCTTATTAACCTCGTTTGCTTGGTCTGTACGGTAAAGTATTTGCCTTAATTACGTAATCAACATTCAATTCAACAGAATATTAAAACGAACAACATACGAACATGCTCTTGCAAGAGGCCAAAATGTGCTTAACAAAAAGCGATTTTGCTGTCAGATCAAGCAGAACTATAGAGTGGAAGACTGAGTTAAAGACTGGGTTAACATAAAGAGCAATTGTTGAAAGATCCAGACAAAACTGTTTTTTGCTTGTTAATCATGTTTTAATACTACAAAGCCGGCTTCACTTTTGTCCAGCTCAAAGTACCCTTGTCAATCTGCAGTTTTTACCAGGTGAAGCAATGACCTCTTCAGCAGACTTTAGTTTAATTCTCTTCCCCGATTTCCAAAGTAAATATAGATGGAGATACAGAACCATGCTGTTTCGAGTAAAACTCGGGGATAATTCTGTGTATCAGCATTCTGTGTCGTACAATTTTTGGATTGTTTCACGACTGTCAATTTTTTTTCTGAACCATTTTACCGCTAATTTTCCTTCCGCTGACGAGCAGGTCGAGGTAGGAACTTAGTATTTTATTAGCTTCACTGAAATGAATAAGTAATACTGTCACAGATTGTTTGTTGTTTGTTGTACGGAGCCGAGGATGACGGTCAAGACTGCAGCTCGGATTGACAACAAACTTGTTTTTTGTAAAAACTGCCGTCTTTTTTCGGACAGAGTCGTAAAATATCGAAAAGCATTTGTTCATCTCTTCAACAATCATGCTAATAAGCTTTCAAATGTTGTCTGAAATGTTTGTTGTTCAAACTATTCTGTTAAATAAAGATTTTTTAACAAAATTTCTTGTTGTTTTTATCGTGTCGCCGACTGTCGTAACGTTGACACCACCACCAAGAGTTTAGCTATGAAATTTGGGAAATTCTTATATCTTACCTCGAAATCGTTTAACTCTATATTTGGTTGCTTCTTTAGTTTGTTCCGCCATTTTTAAATCGCTGAAAATGTTATAGTCACTCCATCTCGACCAATCACGGCACGAGAAACTATATAGTCACCTGTCAATGTCTACTGATAGGTTTTATGTTAATAGGTTTACTCCAAGTGTTTTAGTTATTATGTACTTAAGAAGCCTGAAAACCGAAACGTTTATAAAGTTTTTGTAAAGTTTTTAAAGGTTTCGTTTCTAAAACGTTTATAAAGTTCGCTGTCGTCTCTCTTTTTATTCATTCATATACTTAGTCGTGACAAAACGTCTTATATCCTTGGATCCTTCGAACAAGCATAGTTAATATAGAAGAGATGGTTTGGAAACTCGATCTAAGTCTTTGTTCTAGGTTATTGTTCATGTTTATGCAAATGTTGCACTTTCACACTTGCTGAACACATCATTGTATTTTCTGTATAATGAAGCAATCATCCAATAGTAGTATTTGGGTTGAATCGCTCAACCATGTTATTTAAATACGGTCAGGACCATTTCAACCTAAAATCACAGCTCATTATAGAGGCTTTGAAGTTCGCCGGCTTTCCTGACCATTCCCCTCTATTAACTATGGAACAAGCGATGTGGTGTGGTGCGAGATTGATTGATTTTAGTACCTATGTGTTGCTACTGCTTCAGGAACTTCATCCATTGAGGAAGGACCTTAATTCCATCTGATTCAGGAATGACGACTCTTTCCATTTTCTCAATAAGCTTTCTCCGCGTTAGGCACCTGTGCCACCTCGTAACAGAAAATTACGAGCTTGTAAAAATATCAAAAAAGTATAATTTCAGAAGCTAAATGCAGCTGCTACTGGAGAACTCTTGTTAAGCCTCAGCTAGACTGTGTTGCATTTAGGACATAGTGTTTTCCATGTTCTCGCGGCATCAATGGTAATGGGTCGGTCATTAGGGAACTGAAAATTCTAATTAAGACCTAAATGGCGGGGTAAAAAATCATCACTATGAAGGGTTGGGTAGCAAAATTTTCATGACTATATGTACATAAAAAATATGTAAATAAATTTTTTTTGACTGTTTACATACAAAACTATTTACATAAAAATAAAGAATAGTCATTAGTTCTCCTTAGTCAACATTGCACATGCATTAGCTTTTGTTGTTGTATTCCTTTCCTTAGTTTTTTCGAGAACACGGCCTGGGTGGGGGGGGGGGGTTAGGGTTAGAAAACTCGCTATGCGGGGGGTTAGGGTTAGGATCTTTGTTGTTTTGGGGTTGGTAGCAGTCCTCTCTCCCCATTTAGACCTTCCGGGTATACTATTAAAGAGCCACGAGGGAGAATGAGCACGCCATTTATCCCGGTCAGCGGCAAGCAATCGTCTTCTGGACGATCCTTGTTAGTAATAGGATTTTTACTTAGCTTTCCTGTATCACGGGGGTTATGGTTAGAAATCCCATTGGGCGGGGGGTTAGGATCTAAGTTGTTTTGAGGTCAGCATGCAGTTCTACGATGTATATCATAATATAGGTATCTCTCGCGGACACTAAAAAAGATCGTCCAGAAGACGATTGCTTGCCGCTGACTAGGATAAATGGCGACGTTACCCGTCACTTCCGGTCGAATCCAATTGAAAGCAGTACCAAATACCAAGCTTTCTAAAGTTAGGTCGACGACAACTGGGCAGACAGGCTGATTAGATTTCTCATCCCTTGAACGCAATTTAGGTATGCAGTGAACATTCCCAGGCATAGCATATAAATAGGCGATTAAAGAGTTAATTAAATTGTACTGCGCGGCGGAAGTAATCTAAATTCGACTGAAAGTGACACACTGTGACAGCGCAATTAGTTAAATTATTCAAGAAAAAAAGTTCCGCGGTCCGCAGTTCCGCTGAATAGTCACGCCCGTAAATACGGTCTTCACCGTATTTGCGCTATGGTAAATATAATATTTCAATACTTTTGCTCCATATTTTACGCAATTGGCAAATTGCAGTAAATCATTTTTTTTTGTGCAGTATATTGTACATGACAGAAGCCATATATAGGAAGCCTGGGTAATAAAAAGCTCTGTTGCCAGTGTTGCAACACTATTGGAATAAGCCAGTTCGTAATGTCAACTGCGCATCAAAATGACGCGTTCTGCATCGGGATAAAAGTTATTTCAATTCATAACATCAGGCTGGGGAATTCAGTATAACGAATTTGCAAGTGTAAATAGAAATGCAAATGTCTGTTGTGGTTTTAGCCCGATGTTATGTATTGAAATAAGTTTTATCCCGACGCAGAACACGTCATTGATGCGCAGTGTACATTACGAACTGGCTTAAGTTCGATTCGCTTCAATTTTCTGTCATTTCCTTCCTTTGTACTTTCATGTAATTATGTAAATAAGCATTGAGACAGCTGTAAAATGCGTATTATTCTTAAGAAATAAATTATTATTATTATTAAGTTATTAAATTTTACTTTTATATAGCAATGCAGTTACTCAAATAGGCGATGGAAAATGGCATCATCTTTGCGCCACGTGGGAATCTAATGACGGAACACATACGCTTTACAACGACGGAAAGATCATATTAAATGGAGTTTATAGTAAGAGGCAACCTATCCCGAGTGGAGGAACATGGGTCCTGACGCAAGACCAAGATGAGGTTGGAGGTAGATTCGACGAGATGCAAGCATTTGAGGGAGAAATGGCAGAAGTTAACATCTTTGATAATGCCCTCTCTTCTAAAGAAATTTTCGATATGTCGAAAATATGCGTCCAAATTCAAAAGGGAAACGTGAAATCCTGGGACGATTTTAAATCTGGAGTGAAAGGAGATATTTATAAAGTGCCTGCAACCTGCTGTTAGATGTCTCTTCTGTTTGACTGTGGTATTGCTTTGTTTCACCTTGTTAATAATTGTATATACTATATATTTACACGACAATATATATATATATATATATATATATATAAATATATATATATATATATATATATATATATATATATATATATATATATATATATATATATATATATATATATATATATATATATATATATCTTGAGCACTCTGTGAAGTTGGTGTAGGTGTCCTTTAGCGATAATGCAACGCCCACTACCCTTGTGGTAGTTTGAGCACTCTGGCCCTTACAAACAAGTCACGTTCTAGAACCACGGACGTCGTATTATTTAATAAAATATTAAATTATTAAATAAAATAGGCCCTGAGTCACTCACTAATCTTTTCACATATAAAGGTGAGATGACAAATTATAATCTTCGGAACATTTGAAATAGTCTTTGTTTACCACAACCGCTTATACATTTGGAACTCTATTCCAAAATAAATTAGGGATAGCAAACCCCTTTCTTCCTTTCGAAAGAAAATCGCTACTCACATTGATAGTAAATGCAAATAGATGTACCCGTAAATAGATTACTACTAGTTGATTACATTACTAATTTATTTAATACTATATCTTATATTTTGTAAATAGCTTTTAAATACTATACTTCCTCTCTCCTCCGCAGAGGCTTATATATTTTATTAGAAAAGGCGTAGCGGGAGGAAAATCAGACGCGCGCAGTGAATGACGGGAAGATAGAAAGAAAATAAGCCTCTGCCAGATGGCGACCAAATTCAGTGATGGACTGGGTCAGACTCGAGGGATACATTAATATCCAAGATAATAAACAAATAATTAATATCCAAAATGATAAACATTAATATCCAAGATAATAACAAGTGCCACAACAATTAACACACTGGTAACAATTTATAATGGCCGTTCCAATGATTTTCAAACTCAGAAATCAGCGAGCTCTTGACTAGACGTTCACATTGACTAGCATTCGGTAGTTTGCAGGTTAATATATAAACAACTATATATAATAGATAAGACAAATTTTGCACAGCAAAAATAGAAAACAATTGGAGCTTCAAGCTCAAAAGCCAAATCAGTAAATCACTCAACTATGTTGTAAAATGGTGTAAAATTGTTATTAATGCCAGGACCAGAGAACCGCGAATTTGACCAGAGAACCGCACATTATCTGGCAGAGGCTCCTTTTCTCGTTTACCATCTTCCCGTCGTCCGCCGCGCGCCTCCGATTTTCCTCGATCCACTCCCCGCGCGCTTCACCATTTTGCCCGCACGCCTTCCTCTAATAAAAATAAGCCTCTGCGGAGGAGAGAGCTATACTTCTACACTTCTTTTGTACACGCCCCTCGTGGAAATCAGCTTCGATTGACGGGGTCAGCGTGTTTAAATAAAGTTTTCTGTCCATTATTTCAATATAATTGTTCATGCAAAACAAAGAAAATGAATAATTTAAAGTTCCAAAAGTAAACTCGACGTCGTCTTTGTTCTACACAGACGTCACTGAGGGTGTTCAACTACTAGAACATCAACATTAGTAAGGACAGTTAGTAAAGTTAAACGTCGTCTTTGTTCTACACAGACGTCATTGAGGGCGTTTTCACCTTCTGAAGATAACGTTGAGCAACTACTAGATCGTCAACATTAGTAAGGACAGTTAGTAAAGTTAAACGTCGTCTTTGTTCTCCACAGACGTCATTGAGGGTGTTTTCACGTTCTGAAGACAACGTTGATCAACTACTAGAACATCAACATTAGTATGGACAGTTAGTAAAGTTAAACATTGTCTTTGTTCTACACAGACGTCATTGAGGGTGTTTTCACGTTCTGAAGATAACGTTGATCAACTACTAGAACGTCAACATTAGTAAGGACAGTTAGTAAAGTTAAACGTCGTCTTTGTTCTCCACAGACGTCACTGAGGGTGTTTTCACGTTCTGAAGACAACGTTGATCAACTACTAGAACATCAGCTTTAGTAAGGACAGTTAGTAAACTTGACGTCGTCTTTGTTCTACAAAGACGTCATTGAGGGCGTTTTCACCTTCTGAAGATAACGTTGATCAACTACTAGAACATCAGCTTTAGTAACGACAGTTAGTAAAGTTAAACGTCGTCTTTGTTCTACACAGACGTCACGGAGGGTGTTTTCACGTTCTGAAGACAACGTTGATCAACTACTAGAACATCAGCTTTAGTAACGACAGTTAGTAAAGTTAAACGTCGTCTTTGTTCTACACAGACGTCACGGAGGGTGTTTTCACGTTCTGAAGACAACGTTGATCAACTATTAGAACGTCAGCTTTAGTAAGGACAGTTAGTAAAGTTAAACGTCGTCTTTGTTCTACACAGACGTCACTGAGGTTGTTTTCACGTTCTGAAGACAACGTTGATCAACTACTAGAACGTCAGCTTTAGTAAGGACAGTTAGTAAAGTTAAACGTCGCCTTTGTTCTACACAGACGTCATTGAGGGTGTTTTCGCGTTCTGAAGACAACGTTGATCAACTACTAGAACGTCAGCTTTAGTAAGGACAGTTAGTAAAGTTAAACGTCGCCTTTGTTCTACACAGACGTCATTGAGGGTGTTTTCACGTTCTGAAGACAACGTTGATCAACCTTCTGTACAACGTCATCAGTATAAGGCCAGTTAGTAAAGTTAAACGTTGACTCACTGACTAGAAATACGAATTCGCAATAATCCCCTCTCCCGCCTTTTTTACCCCCACCCCCCCCCCCCGCCCCCCTACGGGAATTTCTCCATCCATGGTGCCCAGACCTCGCACGCCGTGGCCGTGTATTTCTGTTTTGCAAAAATTCACAATTTCCAAAAGCCCGTTTCGTCGAAGAAATGTTTGAACGTTATCTCGGCCAATATTTAACCGATTTAAACTCTGAAAACAGATTTGGAATTAGCGAGTCAACATACATAACATACGCGTTTACTATATAACGAGAACGTGAGTACCCTTCGTAAAAACGGTTTATGTACTTCGAAATTAGTCGATTATAAACTGGTCACTTCATCGTATATTATTTTGAACGTTATCTCGATCAATATTTAACCGTTTTCAATTCTGAAAACAGATTTGGAATTAGCGAGTCAAAATACATCACATATGTGTCTACTATATTACGAGAACGTGAATACCCTTCGTAAAAATGGTTTATGTACTTAGAAAGTTAGTCGGCTTTGTCGGCTATGATTATCTCGATCAATATATAAACGTTTTCAATTCTGAAAACAGATTTGGAATTAGCGAGTCAAAATACATAACATATGTGTCTACTATATTACGAGAACGTGAATACCCTTCGTAAAAATGGTTTATGTACTAAGAAATTAGTCCGGGCTTGGTCGGCTATGATAATCTCGATCAATATATAACCGTTTTCAATTCTGAAAACAGATTTGGAATTAGCGAGTCAAAATACATACTCGGACTCGGATTTCTATTTCCTCAAAAAACTATGTCTCTTGTGACGGTTCAATTTCATCTGAGTATCTAGTTACCAGTGCCACATTTTCCGATGCCGCGCATGTCGCATGAGGACGGTTGATGCATATATATATATATATATATATATATATATATATATATATATATATATATATATATATATATATATATATATACCTTTAAACTGATCCAAGATCTAGGAACGGCTTGGATCTCGCGTGATAAGGGACTAAACGCCGGTCGATATTAGCACCCTCGCCCTCAGGCCTTCGGCCTTCGCTTCGCGCCGGGCGAGGGGATTAGATGGATTTTTCAAAAACTTTGAAGTTTGTGTGAAACAAAAAAATGTACTTATACTTTATTTCTGCACTTGTAACTATTTGTAGATTCATTCAACTATAAAATCCAAACTTGCTATAACTAACACCATCGATTCGTTTTTCGTAACCAGTATTCGAACGCGGCAAGTGCATGTGAAGATGAATATTCTTCACAAATGTAAAGGACATATCCAATGTGTGAGGTGTATAAGCAGTGTTTTGTCTATTTGGTTGCACATTTGATTGCACAATGTGGAACCAATAGTCGAGAGATATTTATTAAAATGCCTATCTCACGTTTGGGGATGTTACATATTCGTAATAGTTGGGTCTTCCTAAACAAAATCATAATATATCTTGTCATCCTAAAATTTCATCTTCATGGACTTTTTTGCTGTTAAAGTTATCGGAGGTGATGTCACAAGAGGCATTTTTGTGGCAAGTAACAGAAAAAAACTGGTTTGGAATGCCTCTTGTGACATCACATCCGGTAACTTTGACAGCGAAAACAAACTCCTACAATCGTAGTCATTGCATGGGCATTTCACTAGCAAATTTTCCTTAAAATTCGTACTCAAATGGACGATGACTACCACCTTATCACGTCAGCACAAGATGACGTAAGCAATAGACCTTACCCCGTTATGACACATGAATATATTAGTGACTATACTACAACCGAATCCTTTTCGGTATATCTTGTTGTGAAGTTAAGTGGAGCAATTTGTTTTACGTTTCACAGGGAGATTAACATTAGCATGAGAAAGGAAATCACGCAAAGAATTATGATAGTAGTAGTAACTAATAGATTAAGAATAAATATGAAAGATGCTAAGTTCTTAAAAGAACTGGATATAATATGAAAAAGAGAAATAAGAGAACTTTAATGTGTTGAAAAATACTTAGTAAGAGTACTTAGTATATTAATGAACGACGTTGTGTCCTTCAAGTCAAGGAAAGCTTAATAAGAATAAATATGAAAGATGCTAAGTTCTTCAAATAACTGGATATAATATGAAAAAGAGAAATAAGAGAACTTTAATGTGTTGAAAAATACTTAAGTAAGAGTACTTACATATATTAATGAACGACGTTGTGTCCTTCAAGTCAAGGAAAGCTTAATAAGAATAAATATGAAAGATGCTAAGTTCTCAAAAGAACTGGATATAATATGAAAAAGAGAAATAAGAGAACTTTAATGTGTTGAAAAATACTTAGTAAGAGTACTTAGTATGTTAATGAACGACGTTGTGTCCTTCAAGTCAAGGAAAGCTTAATAAGAATAAATATGAAAGATGCTAAGTTCTTAAAAGAACTGGATATAATATGAAAAAGAGAAATAAGAGAACTTTAATGTGTTGAAAAATACTTAGTAAGAGTACTTACATATATTAATGAACGACGTTGTGTCCTTCAAGTCAAGGAAAGCTTAATATTAATAAATATGAAAGCTGCTAAGTTCTTAAAAGAGCTGGATATAATATGAAAAAGAGAAATAAGAGAACTTTAATGTGTTGAAAAATACTTAGTAAGAGTACTTACGTATATTAATGAACGACGTTGTGTCCTTCAAGTCAAGGAAAGCTTAATAAGAATAAATATGAAAGATGCTAAGTTCTTAAAAGAACTGGATATAATATGAAAAAGAGAAATAAGAGAACTTTAATGTGTTGAAAAATACTTAAGTAAGAGTACTTAGTATATTAATGAACGACGTTGTGTCCTTCAAGTCAAGGAAAGCTTAATAAGAATAAATATGAAAGATGCTAAGTTCTTAAAAGAACTGGATATAATATGAAAAAGAGAAATAAGAGAACTTTAATGTGTTGAAAAATACTTAAGTAAGAGTACTTAGTATATTAATGAACGACGTTGTGTCCTTCAAGTCAAGGAAAGCTTAATAAGAATAAATATGAAAGATGCTAAGTTCTCAAAAGAACTGGATATAATATGAAAAAGAGAAATAAGAGAACTTTAATGTGTTGAAAAATACTTAAGTAAGAGTATTTACGTATATTAATGAACGACGTTGTGTCCTTCAAGTCAAGGAAAGCTTAATAAGAATAAATATGAAAGATGCTAAGTTCTCAAAAGAACTGGATATAATATGAAAAAGAGAAATAAGAGAACTTTAATGTGTTGAAAAATACTTAAGTAAGAGTATTTACGTATATTAATGAACGACGTTGTGTCCTTCAAGTCAAGGAAAGCTTAATAAGAATAAATATGAAAGATGCTAAGTTCTCAAAAGAACTGGATATAATATGAAAAAGAGAAATAAGAGAACTTTAATGTGTTGAAAAATACTTAAGTAAGAGTATTTACGTATATTAATGAACGACGTTGTGTCCTTCAAGTCAAGGAAAGCTTAATAAGAATAAATATGAAAGATGCTAAGTTCTCAAAAGAACTGGATATAATATGAAAAAGAGAAATAAGAGAACTTTAATGTGTTGAAAAATACTTAAGTAAGAGTATTTACGTATATTAATGAACGACGTTGTGTCCTTCAAGTCAAGGAAAGCTTAATAAGAATAAATATGAAAGATGCTAAGTTCTCAAAAGAACTGGATATAATATGAAAAAGAGAAATAAGAGAACTTTAATGTGTTGAAAAATACTTAAGTAAGAGTATTTACGTATATTAATGAACGACGTTGTGTCCTTCAAGTCAAGGAAAGCTTAATAAGAATAAATATGAAAGATGCTAAGTTCTTAAAAGAACTGGATATAATATGAAAAAGAGAAATAAGAGAACGTTAATGTGTTGAAAAATACTTAAGTAAGAGTACTTAGTATATTAATGAACGACGCTGTGTCCTTCAAGTCAAGGAAAGCTTAATAAGAATAAATATGAAAGATGCTAAGTTCTTAAAAGAACTGGATATAATATGAAAAAGAGAAATAAGAGAACTTCAATGTGTTGAAAAATACTTAAGTAAGAGTACTTAGTATATTAATGAACGACGTTGTGTCCTTCAAGTCAAGGAAAGCTTAATAAGAATAAATATGAAAGATGCTAAGTTCTTAAAAGAACTGGATATAATATGAAAAGGAGAAATAAGAGAACTTTAATGTGTTGAAAAATACTTAAGTAAGAGTATTTACGTATATTAATGAACGACGTTGTGTCCTTCAAGTCAAGGAAAGCTTAATAAGAATAAATATGAAAGATGCTAAGTTCTTAAAAGAACTGGATATAATATGAAAAAGAGAAATAAGAGAACTTCAATGTGTTGAAAAATACTTAAGTAAGAGTACTTACGTATATTAATGGACGACGTTTTGGACGATGTGTCCTTCAGGTCAGAAGGACACATCGTCCTAAACGTCGCCATTAATATATGTAAGTACTCTTACTTAAAGAGTCAGTGTCAACCGTCGTGCATTGCGCGTTTGTGTTTATCTTTCCGTACGATATCAAAGTGGTATAAATACTTCGGAAATTCGCCTCTTTTAAGAAAACCCTACAGAGGCTTTCTTATTCATCCACAATCCAAATACATCGACTTGGAACCTGATTTTTTTTGTTTGAACCTCGTCACTTGGTCTTCCACGCTTCGCGTCAGTGAAGGCTGACATAATTCGAAACGAAAGTCAAGAAAACGTCGAGTTTTGTGAAAAATGCAGAAATAATTACTTTCTAAGGTATATCTTCTTTCAATTAAAAGACAAATTTACGATATATTTACGGATGCAGTTCACCAAGGGAATTTCGTGCTTCAAAAAATGGCCGACCGAGCGTGCAATGCGTCACGGTTGACACTCACTCTTTAAGTATTTTTCGACACATTGAACTGAAGTTCTCTTATTTCTCCTTTTCATATTATATCCAGTCACTAATAGATTCACACGTCATGATGGGTAAGGTCTACTGGCGCCAAAAAAGACGAATCTCGTACTCGTAGTCAAATCTAAAGAAAGGACAAAGTACTACAAACCTAAGTTCAATATTCATTATATATTATTTGAGAACAATATTCAATTTACTTTTACTTTCTTAATTGACGTCCGCATGTTAGTTTTCTTAAACTTCCTCATTATAGACAGTCCAGTTTCCATAGCCATGAGGGGCTCGTGTTACAAACACTCTACAATTATAATATTACATAATACTATTATGTATAGCACGAGCAGCAGTATGTTATAGGGTTTAAAACACGAAGCGATAGTCGAGTGTTTTAGACTCGACAAAGCACTGCTGCGAGTCTATACGAGTCAAAAACGACTGCATCTAAATAACCATGTTCACCAACTATTTCAGTGACCGATCAAGCCATTTTCGCCGAGAAAATCGAAGGAAAAGTTTATGTAAATCAGGACGAATCTTTATCACATATAACATTTCCGTCATGTTGTCTTTTCTTCATGAATTATTAATTAGTTTTTTGAAATGTAATATAAACATGTTTATAATTAAAGATTAAATTATGGTTAATTACCATCCCGAACGGTATTTGCCATGCTAAACAATGACCCCAACCCCCCTGAATCCTAACCCACCGTAATATTATATATACGGAAAAAATGTTTTAAGCTGTGGTAGTGTTGCGAAAAATTCCGGGGGGTTGGGTCATTGTTTAGGATGGTAAATACCGTTCGGTATGGCAAACACCGTTTACGAAAGGGAATTAAGACTGCCTCGCTGCTTTTATCAGCTATTGGCGATATCTACATTATCAGTATCTACAGTGCAGTATCTATATTAGAAAATTAGTAATTTTCTACCAGTCATAATTATACAATTACCTATAAAATATCTAAAACTCTTAAATTTACATTGGTAATTCAAAGGCTAGCGTTTGAAAGCGTTGCTTTTGTTAACTGTTGCTAGGCAGCTTGACATTACAACAGAAGGGTCAACGGCATTTAGGCCAACTGGGTTGGATACCTATCTATTTGAGTTAATGGTTTAATGGTGGTTTGTTTCCTTTTCAGTTTTTCATTTCTAAGTTCTAAAGCCCAACACAAGTCTTCATTCCAAATCTAAGAAGGAAAGAAATAATTAGAATACTCTGGAAAGTTAATACTCAGCCTGAATAGTGTGTAGGAGGGGTCTAACTTTCGAGCGAAGGCCCTTCATCAGAGGGAAACAATTAGCCTAATTACGAAATTATCAGAAATTATCAGAGGGAGACAATTACCCTAATTACGAAATTAACCGAAATTATCAGAGGGAAACAATTACCCTAATTACGAAATTATCAGAAATTATCAGAGAGAGACAATTACCCTAATTACGAAATTATCAGAAATTATCAGAGGGAAACAATTAGCCTAATTACGAAATTATCAGAAGGAGACAATTACCCTAATTACGAAATTATCAGAAATTATCAGAGGGAAACAATTACGTAAAGTGAAATGAAAACCGAGTGAAACTTTTATATGTAAAATAATCATGTGACAAGAATGAGGCAATCAGGTACGAAAAACAATAACAAATAATTAATTAGATTTAAATCTATTTTTCATGCTTTATTGTTAATTATAATGGTGTTATTTTATAAAACAAATAAAAAACTTTGTCGTTGTATAATTATCGAGTTATAATGGCATGAGATATGCGTGTAAAACACGAGGTGATCGCCGAGTGTTTTGCTAGCTTCTCTCATGCCATTATAACTCGATAATTATACGCGACACGTTTTTTATTTCTTAAAGGTGCCGTCCAGTCCGTTCTGCGCATGTCCACGTTTCTGTTTACATCGTTTGTTTACATTGCATTATATAAACATTGAACATGAAGTATTGCGAATTTTTTTCACACGCCTAAAAAGCGCCTAAAAAGCGTGTTATAAGAAGCTGTTTGGTTCCTAAATGTTGTTAATATATCAAACTACCACTCGTGCCTTCGCCACCTTTAACAAATACTCGCTTTCGAACTGTCGCAAATCTATTCCGTTAAAGTTTGTTTACATGTGGGGTCCCCAACGTTTGAAATATCACACATGCGCAGAACGGACTGGACTGCACCTTTAAGTAAAAGTAGGAAAGTCATTTGCTATTTTTAACGTCAATTAGTAAAGAGACCATACAAAGGAATACTAATACGTGAGTGGTGAAACGAAGAAAAATTAAGTGAGAAGCCAGTATTTTTGTCCTCCCTGCAGGCTAGACAAAAACGATGACTTCAGAGGCATTAAATAAAATATCGTTCGTTACTTGCATGGGGCCAGGATGAACGGTCCCAACTTTGAAAATGAAACGCTTTTCTTGTCTTTTACGGCAATAATTTCCAGCGGAAATAGGTGAGATGGCACAATCTTTCTTGTCCGAACTCGAATGGTTGGCATTATTTGGAATGGTTGAGCAATGGGTTTGTCAAAGTCATCGTTCCTTAAGGCTAGGAGCGAAGATGTTCAGCAAATCAGTCATCGTTTTTGTCTACAAAGGAGGGACAAAAACAATGGCTTTTTCTTTATTTCACCTCCCACTTATACCCCCGTTTACACCATAGTCAATCGAGATATGGTCTGGAAACTCAGCTAAAGTCTTTGTTCTATCTTTTTGTTCGTCTTTATGCAATTTTGTACACGGTGCACGGTCACTGAACCTATTGTATTTTAGTATAATGAAGCAATCATCCAATAGAATCGTTTGGGTTTAATCGCTCAACCGTGTTGTTTAAATATTAATAAACCTAAAACAAAGGATTGTGCACGGTGTAAGGTACGGTTCAACATCAAAACGTAGCTCATTATAGTCGCTTTGAAGTTTGCCGAGTTTCCAGACCATATCTCGATTGACTATGTTTACACTATATATTTCGTGTTTAATCGCAAACTTGGGCCGAGCCTGGGCCGGATTATAGTAACCTATTACTGCGCATGTTCGAAAATTAGCATTACAATTAGCATTACAATTAGCATTACAATTAGCATTACAATTATCATTGCAATTAGCATTACAATTAGCATTGCAATTAGCATCACAATTAGCATTACAATTAGCATTGCAATTAGCATTACAATTAGCATTACAATTAGCATTACAATTAGCATCACAATTAGCATTACAATTAGCATTACAATTATAGCATTACAATTAGCATTACAATTAGCATTACAATTAGCATTACAAAAACTAGCGCTGGGGTATTATTACCATTCCTTTATATGACCTCTTTACTGATTGACGTTAAAAATAGCAAATAATTTTCCTTATTGTTATTTGTTAGTTTCTCGCACGTGATTGGTTTATTTTTGGCTTACGCGATTATTTATTCTATAACAGTATCACTCAGTTATTATTTCACTTTACATTTCACAACTAATATTTGGCATTTTACTCGATTAAACTGTATGTTCTAAGGATTTATGGTGAAGGAAAATTTCGAGTGTTGGAAATGGAATATATACATTTTAAGACCAAAACGGGAGCAGTTGTGAAAAATGCAACTTCATTGCCTTCCGGCTGGAATTGAACCCGCGAACCTGCGATGCTGGTGCAGTGGTAAATTCGTCATGGACATAGCATACAGACAATCAAAACCACCGAAGCAACTGCGCAAAAACATTGCAACGCTTCAAACATTGAAACAACGTTTAAAATCTCAGAAAAGGACAATCCAAAAAAGCTTCTGCACAGAGTTAGCTACTGGCAAACAAGGCCAACGGCAGAGCGACAACGCGAGCCTGTCACCAATTCTTGACTTGCAACCAATCCCTTGAGACTCCGAAGATAAAGGTTAGGTGTCCATGTTGGTGCCACAAACAAACAAAAAGTTAATGATATTCTTTTATTTAAGTTCCACCAACATGGCTGCCGTGACGTAACGTGCAAGTCATCAATGCCAACTTCTTTTCTCTATTTTAAAGGTGTAATATCAGCTACAAATATATATCCGGTACGTATATCCCAGTCTGTTAATCAAGGTTTCATTTGATGTATAGCGTGAGGTATAAAAATTAATATACACACGAGAAGGCGTTTATTATCTGATTTGGAAACACCGAGAAGTGTGTTGAAAAACGAGGCGATAGCCAAGTTTTTTAACCAACTTCGAGGTGTTTTCGACTCAGATAATAAACGCCTTTCGAGTGTATGATAGAGCTTCTCAAACAAACCAGTATTTTAAGAGAAATTTGAGGGAAAAGTTGGTTTAATTTATGGACGTTTATTACCACATTTACAAACAACGTCTCGGTTATGATTTTCCTTTGTGTTTTCCTCATGAATTATTAATGATTTGAGAAATAGTAATTCAAATATATCGTCTGAATGACGATAGTCCGAATATCTACTATATTTTTTATGTTCGTAAATTCAAGATAGTCTGTGAAGGGGAACCCATTTTCGCAATTTTAAAGATGTTAATTGCATTTAGTTAGAAGGATATTCAGTTAATCAAGATTTCGTTTGATATACAGGCTGAGTTGTTAGAGTTAGTAGTTCAAAATATATAATCGTGGCAAGATGTCATATATATTTTTCGGTGTTCGTAAATCCAAGATGGCGGCTGGATTTTAACGCTCAGTTAACTGATTGTTAGCAATCAGTTACAAAAATATTCTATTTCACCTTTGTCAGAGTCTGTTAACCAAGCTTTAATTTCGTATACAACGTGAGTTCTTAGAGTTAGTAGTTCAAGTCGTCGTTGGAAGATTTTATATTTTCCCCATGTTCATAAATTCAAGATGGTGTCCGAATTCCAAAATAGTCGTTATATACTGTAATAGTCACGATATATCAAAAGAACGCTCTTGGAACGTGATTTAATCCAAGAAATATGTATCCGCAATAACCCCTCGCCCGCCTGTTCTATCCCCCTACATTTTTATCATAACCCCCTGCGGGATTTTCCCCATCCATGGTCCCCAGACTCGCATGCCGTGTATTATAATATAACAGAAATATCGTACAGCAAGCGAAAGCTTTTTAATTTATAAATTTGGTAACTCCACGATGGCGAGTGCTTGTCTTCTTTTCTTGCACTCAATGACAAAATTGAAAAGAAAGCCCCACTGTAATTTGTTTTGTATTTTTGATGAAAACAGTACCTCTTTAGAATCCGGCTTGATATGGAAAGCTTTTGAGAAACTTTTTATCGCCTGGAAAATACAAGTTTAAAATGTTATCAGTTAAAGTGTCTATTCGAAGTGTGAAGTTAATTGTCCAGGTTGTTGTAGTCTTGAGAAAGACTATTATTAGTGACTGACGTTTTGACGTCCTCAGTCGAGGTCATCTTCTAGCGTGTTTGTCAGGTTTGCCTATATATATATAGTACGTCTGGTCATCGTTTGTTTGTGTCATAGTTAGTGTGAGTGGGTGTTGCGTCATGCGTTCATGTCTCCTTGTGTCTCCTTGCAAACTAAGACATTGTCGATGGTGGTCGAGTTCCACTCGATAACTGCAATAGTTTGTGCTGTTAACAGCGCTGATGCATGATCGGCATTCTTGTCCACGGGCTCTCAAATACTCTCGAATTTCGGTTTGCTTATGGCAAGCGAAAACAGACAAAACAGGGGAGTCGATTTAATAGTGTCAACTATTCGATTCCCAATCTTTCTGGCGTCTTAATCGAATGAGACACTGTAACTTCAATGTTTTTGACAACGGTCACATCCTGAGTGATTTCCGTACGTTATTTTAATAGTAGCCAAGAAGGTATATTTCCCGTTCGTTTGTTCGATTTGAAAGTTGACCGCCAGATACCTGTAAATCGTTCAATTCAGAAATATTACAATCGTGAAGTTCGATTAGGCAAAAGTTTCGCTTGAATGGCAAATTTATAACTTCACGATTCTTGCTCGTTTCGAGTAAATGTTGTTCGAATTACATGTATGGTGTTCTGAAATGATCAGATTCAATTTCGACATTATAAACGCGCCATATCATTACCGTTTAGGTTATACCGTATGTTATTTTAAAATGAGAAGGCCATGCATTGGGCCATATGATCGCCTTGATACGTGCATGGTTTACATTGTTATCGACTGCAATATAAACCTCAATGTTTTTGACAACGGTGACATCCCGCATTCCCGTTCGTTAGTTCGATTTGAAATATGACCGTTCGACCGCTAGATAAGTCAGCAAATACTACATCGACAAAATAACTAAGACTACATTTTCGTTTCATAGCCACTTTAACAATGAGCTACTGTATGCATTTCTCTAGAACTCAGTCAAGAACTGCACTGCACTGCACAGTGCAGTGCAGTGCAGTGCAGTGCAGTGCAGTGCAGTGCAGTGCAGTGCAGTGCAGTGCAGTGCAGTGCAGTGCAGTGCAGTGCAGTGCAGTGCAGTGCAGTGCAGTGCAGTGCAGTGCAGTGCAGTAGTGCAGCACTGTACTGTAGATGGGGATATTGCATCAGTGTTTACCATATCAATTTCCGCCATTCCAAGCTGTGCTCGACCGAGGGTTTGAAGTGATTCAGTCCATCGAGGATTCAGTGATACAGACATCTCTGCTGATTGAACTGCAGGAAATATTTCATTCAATTCAAGCAAAACCTGAAAAAATAAAAGGCAGCCCGTGGTTAACATGAAGAGACGATGATAATCTATTTTTCTAGGGCCGTAGCAACCGAAGGGCTGGGCCTGGCTATAGCCCCCCCCCCCCCCCAATAATTATTGAAATAAGAAACAATAATTTAAAAATTAACAGAAACATCGTTAAAAAATTGCGTGTACGAACATTTTTTTTTTATTTGGCAATATTTTAGCAGAGGTGCCCAATTCAGCAAGCTGGTTTAAATGGGGCTCTGCATTTATGACATACCAACAAATAAACTAACAAAATACATGTAAATAACTACACATAAACTAATTACAACTAAGGTAATTTTACAATTAACAAATATAGAACACTGCTGAGAAAAGGAGAGTTAAAATGTCGTTTCAAGTTAGATTTAAATTTACTAAAGTTTGTTTCGTTCCTAAGGGCCAGAGGTAACAAGTTCCAAGTATTGGTTCCACTTATCCTAAAAATAACGAGCCCTGATATTTTTACCATTGTTGGACGGAGCATATTTTTTTATCGAGTTTATTTGGATCAAATAGCCTTTCCTACAATCTGATTGGCTGCAGCAGCGGGCGGAATTTTACGATATTTTGACCACGGTCACGGAATCCTAAATGCTAAAATTTTTTATCGTGATTTTTGCTTCATTATTAACTGGAAAATGGAAAACTAATACAGAGTTTGATTCAACTAAGCTGGAAATAGCTATATTTTATTTTTTTTGAGGTCCGTAACTCGGTCCGTAACTAAAATAGAGCCTTTTGATTGGCTGAGTACGAGGTCCGTATCACACCAGTACGGACCTCTCGCAACTTTTCGCGCCAAAAAATTGCAATTTTTTTGATTTTGCTCGAAAAAAATAAACACGTTATTTACCGTTTTGGTCGGTCCGTACTGGAAACATATTTTCCCTCAGTCTCAGAGGCCGGTCGAGGGCCGCTTCTGAGACTGAGGGAAAATATTTTTCCAGTACGGACCTCCCAACCGGTAAATAACATATATATACAAAAACTAAAGTATTTTGGTTTGTTATTCTTTCCTTATCCAAATAATGCAGTTTTACCGAACTAAAGTAACTCAAGTCTTTTCCCTTATATAATAAAAAAATTAATATGTTATTTACCGTTTTTGGTCGGTCCGGATAGTGAAATATTTGCCCTCGGGCCGTTTTTGAGACCTCGGGCAAATATTTCTCTATCCGTTCCTCCCAGCCGGTAAATAACATATATATATATATTAAAATAAATATAACTAAATATAAATGAATATAATAGTAATATTATAGACTTTATAGTATAGCAATAATATTATAATATAGCATAATAATAATGGAAGTAATGATGATGATGATGAAGATAATAATAATAATAGTATATATATATATATATATATATATATATATATATATATATATATATATATATATATATATATATATATATATATATATATATATATATATATATATATATATATATATATATATATATATATATATATATATATATATATATATATATATATATATATATATATATATATATATATATATATATCTATGACTAGATACCTCATTCTCAAGCTAGAGGAGAATACAGATTTGGCAAATTCACCAAAAAACAAAGTCTGCATAAATTGCCATAAAATTCAGTAACAGTATACACGCAATGTACAGTATTATCGTAGCCATTCCAAACGTACACCACATCACATGCATGAAATTTGATACCCAATGAAAAGCTGTAGGAAACTTGCTGGTGAACTGGATCACATTTCTTAATCTCCAACTCGTTTGAGAAGCAACCGATCAAACCCTCCTTTATCGCGTTTCATCAGGGGACTCGAAAACAATAAAAAACAGAAACAGTCAAAGTCGTATTTGTATTATATTACTTGACGTACTGTACTCATTTACATCGTTAATTCGTAATTTTTGATAAACTATTATCATTTTGTACCAGGATGTACATTGTATGTATATATCTTTAGCTGAAAAAATGGCTAGTGTTTTAGGGTTTCCTATCAATTCCTTTACATATTTTAGCTGCTTACATTACCTATTTCTGTTCAAAAATTATTAATATCGTTGATTATACACGAAATCGTAGTGTCAACTGCGCATAAATATGACACGTTCTGAGTCGGCTCTGAAACTTATATCATACATAACATGGCTTATTGTACAAACTATAGTTTATTTACATAATTTACATAGTTTACTATGGGTGATTAAGCCTTATGTTATGTATGAAATAAGATTTAGGCCCGACTCAGAATGTGTCATATTGCAAAGTAAAAACGTGGTAAACTGCCACTAAGATTTTTAGTGACGAAATCCTGACGTTGCAAGCGGAGCCCTTCATCAGAGACTGAGTAAGACGAGATGAAATAAAATAAATTTGACGAAACTTCTGCATGTTGCAGCGGTAGAATATCCGAGAGTAGTAAAAAGTAGAGTGCTGCGTAGACAGTGTTTTGGATATATAGCAAAGTGAAAAGGTGGTAAACGCGCAGTCGAAACTACGATTTCTTGTATTGAAAATTAATGTTCTGCAATTTTTTCGAAGAAACAGTTGAAAATGCAATTATAGAGCTTTAAAACATTTTCTGGGGGTGCATGCTCCCAGTGGCGTACACCGCTGACCAGTGAGCGAGGGTTAGCGATTGAAATCCTTGATCACCCCCCCCCCCCCCCCCCCCCCCCATACTTTCGAGCTCCCTACCGTATTGTTGTCTCTAGGCTACTTGGTAGGCTTCTTGGTAGGCTTCTTGGTAGGCTTCTTGGTAGTAGGCTTCTATAGTAGGCTTCTTGGTAATAGGCTTCTTGGTAGGCTTCTTGGTAGGCTCTTACTAGCTAATTATAGTAGGCTTCTTAGTAGGCTTCTTGGTAGGCTTCTTGGTAGACTACTTAGTAGACTTCTTCGTAGGCTTCTTAGTAGGCTTCTTGGTAGGCTTCTTGGTAGGCTTCTTGGTAGGCTACTTAGTAGGCTTCTTAGTAGGCTACTTAGTAGGCTTCTTAGTAGGCTTCTTAGTAGGCTTCTTGGTAGGCTACTTAGTAGGCTTCTTAGTAGGCTTCTTAGTAGGCTACTTAGTAGGCTTCTTGGTAGGCTTCTTGGTAGACTACTTAGTAGGCTTCTTAGTAGGCTTCTTAGTAGGCTTCTTGGTAGGCTTCTTGGTAGGCTACTTAGTAGGCTTCTTAGTAGGCTACTTAGTAGGCTTCTTAGTAGGCTTCTTGGTAGGCTTCTTATTAAGAAGCCTACTATAAGAAGCCTACTAGGCTTCTTAGTAGGCTTCTTATAGTAGGCTTTTTGGTACTAGGCTTCTTGGTAGGCTTCTTAGTAGGCTTCTTATAGTAGGCTTCTTATAGTAGGCTTTTTGGTACTAGGCTTCTTGGTAGGCTTCTTGGTAGCCTTCTTGGTAGGTTTCTTGGTAGCCTTCTTGGTAGGCTTCTTGGTAGGCTTCTTAGTAGGTTTCTTGGTAGGCTTCTTAGTAGGTTTCTTGGTGGCTACTTGGTAGGCTTCTTGGTATAGGCTTCTTACCTATACTGGGATTTTTCCGGGTGATGGTAGATCTTGCTATGTAACCTCCATAAAATTTTGAAAGTAGGTTACAGTTGCATGCTTTGAAATAGCGCTCTTGATGTTTTCCAAGCTCAGTCATGGTCAGAGCACTGCACTACCCAACCACTGTATCCTGTCGAAGGAAAATCCCAACACCGAGGAAAGAAAGTGCAGCTGCAGAAATAAGACCGTGTGAATGCGCCCTAAAAGAAAATTGTATGGTGAAACAGATAACACAGACTCGAGGAAACAGTATTGTATAAAGTACCCTGTAATAACAGCCACAAACTTCAAGCAAGTCACTTTAACAACCACCAGAAATCTGTGACGAGAAGTATTCAAATGAGACAGGACTTTCGAAGCACCTTACAGTAGTTTGCAATTTGAAAAGAAATGACAAACCGTTACTATCAATTGGTCTGTACGAGAACGCTCTCTCCTCCGCAGAGGCTTAGTTATATATTTTATTAGAAAAAGCGTAGCGGGAGGAAAATCCGCGCGCTTCCCCAATTTGCCCGCACGCCTTCCTCTAATAAAAATAAGCCTCTGCGGAAGAGAGAGATGAGAACGCACTGCCCTATAGTACAATTAAGTGAGCCAAACTGTGCAGTAACATATGCCTCGAAGAAAAACTTTTTATATTGAATGTCGACAAGTAAAACTTACATGTACAGTACTTAATATACAAACTGAGATAATTTCCAAATGTCGACATAAAAATAAATTTTATGTCAAGAACCAACGTCCTAAGAATAAAGTGACACATCGTGGAACACCCAACAGCAATTGACAATCAGAGTAAAGGCTAACCTGAGCTTTCATCTCATGCAATATTTCATCTTGTGATGCTAGTTGAATGGCCTCATTCCACTTTGATATTGACTCCCAGTATCTATGATCAAATTGATGCAGCATTAAAGAAGTCTGAGCTTATATACAACCATAGGTTATGGACCTCAGATGCAGGAAATTACCATTTCAGAGACTTATAAAATTAAATTATTGGGGTGGCCATTGGGTCCTGTCGGTGAGTTTCCTGGTAAACATTTCTCAATAAACCACTGGTTTATTGAGAAATGTTTACCAGGAAACTCACCGACAGGACCCAATGGCGACCCCAAATAATTTAATTTTATAAGTCTCTGAAATGGTAATTTCCTGCATCTGAGGTAAACCAGTGATAGTAAAGTTTAAAGAGACCAAAGGGTAAACCTGGGTTCTACATTCGGTGGCATATCAAGAGCCCCTAACCTCAAAGGGCCCGCACAATGAATCTATGGTGATCACATGATCATGGCAATTGAACTTCATTACAGGAAATTATGTGGCATGTTGGTGTAAACATTATGCAGACATTTGTTTTTGGCCATGTGGGACAAAGTTGCAAAATAAGTGTCTGTAAATACTCATGTGTTCAATTATGACTATAAGAATTATTACCAGTGTTCAGCAAAGTACTGATATTTTGTACTTAAGTAAAAGTAAAAAGTAACTCCTCAGTTTATACTTAAGTAAAAGTAAAAGTATGGCCTGAAAATTTTACTTAAGTAAAAGTAAAAGTATGGCCTGAAAATCTTACTTAAGTAAAAGTAAAAGTATGGCAAAAAAATATTCCAGAAAAGTACTTCTAAAACAAACTATATATTCTAGAACCACTAACCAACATGACAAATGACAAAAAGCCAGTTCGTAATGTCGATTCTCAAGATGACGCGTTCTGTGTCGGGATAAAACTTATTTCAACTCATAACATCAGGCTGGAGAATTCAGTATAACGAATTTGCAAGTGTAAATAGAAATGCAAATGTCTATTGTGGTTTTAGACTGATGTTATGAATTGAAATAAGTTTTATCCCGACGCAGAACACGTCATTTTGATGCGCAGTCGATATTACGAACTGGCTTATTAATAATCTGGTACTGTACTTCAATCTGGGCGCTGTTTGGCGGCGCCAACTCAACAGTTGCCAATCACGTACACATGCAAAACCAACTTCACGCGATTTCTCCACTCTAGATCTCCAGTGGAGGATAGAGTGGACCGAGTATTTCGCGACTCCGCGTTCCGAATTTCTTTTTTTACTTTGGCGATAAAACAAAAAGTAACGAAGTTAAAAAGTAATTATTTAACAAAAATTTTACTTCGTTACAAGTAAAAAGTATTTGTGGAAAAATATACTTCGTGGTAAATAGCAATGAAAAATTCAGTTGTAAAATAACTCTTTGGTTTGAAAGAACTCTTGAAACTATAATAAAGACTAACCATTTACAACTTTTTCATATCTCACTTCACTCTTGAGATATTCAGATTTGTTTAATATGTAAATGATCATACTTATGACATCACACAGTCACACTGCATAATGACTTATTGAAAAATTCTGCATATCTTTACCATTATCACATGGAATCGTTTGATGATTTGCATATTTGATGTCATTGGATACATCCACGCACATGCATGCACCTGCATTTCAAGTTATGCCATTACATAATCTCAAGGATATATAAGCGTTTTCAATAAGTTATTACGCAGTGTGATGTCATAAGTATGATCATTTACATATCAATCAAATCGGAATATCTCAAGAGTGAAGTGAGATATGGAAAAGTTGCAAATGGTTAGTCTTTATAGTTTCAAGAGTTCTTTCAAATAAAGGAGTTATTTTACGACTGAATTTTTCATTGCATAGGCACTTTAAGTAAAGTAACGAAGTAAATTTACGTCGTTACTGGTGAACACTGATTATTACTGTGCATCTATCAGACATTGCCATGTTGACAGATTTTCTACTTAATTTTTAATTAAGTGTAATGAAATTTGCTGACATTTCATTTACCGTAAATATCTCGAATTTAAAACAGTCCTAACCCCAAACATCAGGAGCGGATTAACCAAGGGGCAACTGGGGCACGTGCCCCAGGGCCCCAAGCTCCTGAGGGCCCCTCTCAAATTTGAAACGCAGGGAAAAAACAGACCACAAAAGCAAAAAATCATTTAAAAAATAAAAAATCTTGAAATATTTTACAGAATGATTATATAGATCATTACATAATTACTATTTACAATTTAACATTAACATTAACATTTAACAATACAGTACTAATAGTTGTGCCGAGACACAAAGTTTTTCAGACGTTTATTTTGCGGGATTTTTGAAGAGCGAAATCTTCAACTACACAGGTAAAGTCAATTTTCCGAAGGATGTAGCTTTCGATGGACATTAGGGAAAGTACGCTCATCCTCTTTTGCGCCATTGTTGAGCGCAGCTCATTCTTAATAAGCTTAAGGCTTGAAAACGTACGTTCGCCACTGCAGTTAGAAACCATAAATAAATTCGCAGAGTGATCTCAACATTTGGGAAAGTGGGTGCGAGTCCCTGCAAAATTGTACAAGTTCGTCAGCAAGTAGCTCCTCCAGATCGTTCTTGTACATATGAACCAATTATTCAGCGGCTTGTTGGAGTTCCTGTTCATTGAGATCTTCCAACCTCGCGAGGAAACCGAACAACCGACACACCTGACCTCACTGTACGCTCCAATGCAGTCGGACATCGCGCTCGTTAATTTGTCGATGATGACAAGGAAGCTGTCGACTTTGAAGCTTTTCTCTAGCACTTAACTTTGCAGTGTTGTTTAATTGTGTCCATATGCGTAGAGTTTTGTTTTTGTCTGTGGGGGCCGGGCGCCGAAGGCACGAGAAACCTCTAGGGGGGTCCGGGGAATTTAGAAATCTAGAGTCCCGGAAATGCCATTTCCTGCATTCTGGTGGGTGAATTTAGAGAATTCTGAAGCTTGTAAAACGTCATAAATTGCCACGCCACACACTCGTCTGCCTTCGCTTTACACTCGGCACTTCTTCGATCGTACTTTGAAACTATAGCCCAGTCTACTAACTGTTCAAGTTCTAAAACGTATGCATGATAGAGATTTCTCGCTGATTTGTGCATGATTGCGCTAGAAAATAAAACGAGGCTATATAAAGGCTATATCAACCAGCAAGCCTATCATTCATGAATAATGAGTCAATTGCTGCAAAATCTCTGGGGGAGCTAAGCCCCACAAAAAAATTCTCGGGGGACCGAAGCCCCGAAGCCCCCCCATACTCTACGCCTATGTTTGTGTCGTAAACCAAATATCCGTGAAAGGCTACATAAAGTACCTACCGAGTTACCGAGTTGCCTATTTGCCCCAGGGGTCCTTAATCCACCCCTGTCAAACATAACCCTAATCCTAACCGTAGTACACCTAATACCAACTCTAACTCTTATGATAATGCTTTATAACAGCTGATTTTAATTTTAAAAATTTTACTACCAATAGTCTACTGCATGTGACATCATTTTGGGATTTATATGAAACTTCACCCAAAATTTGGATCTTTTTTAGGCTCATACTCCAGCTTTGAATACTACCCTAAGCAGCCAAATCACAGAAATGACACATCACCAAAAAAAAATTATATTAATATTTTGCACCTAAAATGCCAATTTTCTGATACTGCAATGCCTTGCCCTTATAGACTAAAATTTTTTTAAACCAAGATTGCCCAGAAGCATTATGGGAATGGAATAAATAATAGCAATATCCGTATGTTGATTATGGATAATGTTGTTACTTTATAATAAAAAGGCCCTATTTTGTTATACAAAACTAAATTCCTTGAAAATTTAATTAGTACAGTTTGCCATTGCTGTCTAAAAGCTTAATTTAAATTAAAGATTTGGAAACATGTAAACGGCATTGTGCAAGGCGGCACTGAAAACACCCTCATTTTTGGGGCACGTGAGTCACAAAATTCGCACAAAAAGTTTTCTCATTTCTTGTCACTTTAAACTAATTCCCCAATTATTTTATAACTTGGTCATCTGACTAAGGGTTACCTATGCTAGAAATTATTATTAAATATACTCAGTAGTTTCATCAGAAAATCACCCTCAAGTTTGGTCACGTGAGTCACGTAAAATGGACGTCAATGTGAAATAGTAAGTTTTGCACAAAATATCTTCTGGGAAAACTTGCCACTAACTTGCCTGAAGTTATCATCTCAAACTGTTGAATAATCTTGCAGTGGGCTTGGGCTACCTGTTTTAGGCCAGGTTACCAAGTCAACAATATTTCCAGTTATTTCAAATGAATCCAATAAATGTTAAAACAAAACCATTAAGTGCAGCAGAAAGGCAAAAGAGAAGGAGGGATAAGCTAAAAAGTGAAGGTAGATATGAAGAGTATAAAGTCAAACATGCCAATATTGTCAAACAGTATAGAAAGAAGAAAGCTGATAAATTAGAGACCCTAACTGCTGAAGAAAAAGCTCAGTTAGTTCAGGAAAGAAGAGAGAAGGATAGGCTTAGGAAACAAAAGAGCCGTGGAAAAGCAGCAGGAGTGTTAACTCCTTCAGGGTCAGCTCAGAGCCCTGGCAGAACATACAGTCATAAGAGTTCACTTAGTCGAGCTGTCAATGTTGCTAAGAAATCATTACCAACCAGTCCAAGAAAGCGGAGAACCATCCTAAGAAAGCTTGCTGATGAATTTGGAAAAGATGAATTATTGACCACCAGTTCAAATCGACATAATCTATCGCTCACTACAGAAACAATAGAGACAGTGAAGAACTTTTATACCCGAGATGATATCAGTCGAATGGCTCCAGGAAAGAGGGATGTTGTTACTATCAGAGACAAAGATGGAAAGAAGAAACTGCAAAAGCGACATCTGTACATGAGCATCAAGGAAGCATATGGTGTCTTCAAGGTAGAAAATCCAAATGTGAAGATAGGGCAGACAAAATTTAGAAAGCTACGTCCTCCAAATGTTCTCCTTAGCTCACAAACACCATCCAATGTCTGCACGTGTGTTTACCATCAAAACATGTTCCTTGCATTAGATGCGATAAACATTCATGTTCCTAACATACCGTCATATTCGACTGATTTTCCTGCCTCATGTTTGCTCGATCCAGGGAGTGATTTATGCTGGTTTGGCAACTGTTCACATGACAGTTGTGGATTTGAAGCCATGTACCCTTTGCCCAACACAGTTAAGAATTTTCCAGCCAAGTGGATGACATGGCAAGAAGTGAATGGAAGACTGTCGAAGTTACAAAACATTGGAACTGTCCAAGATCTGTATGATCACATTTGCTCCATGACAACAAAGTTTTTGCCACACTGTCACATCAAGCGTCTGCAAGCAAAGCAGTATGAGTTGGACAAAGAATTGGCTTCAACACAGGACAGTAAGATTGCTGTACTTCAGATGGATTTTGCTGAAAATTACACGTGCGTAGCCCAAGACGAAATTCAGTCTGCTCACTGGAACCAGAGCCAAGTTACCCTGTTTACCACGGTTACATGGCTAAAAGGCGAAGTAATGTCCAAGGTGATAGTGAGCGATTGCATGCAACACACAAAGACCACAGTGATGGTATTTCTCGATGAAATACTAGAAACCTTACCTCCAGACATCAAAGAAGTAAGAATCTGGACTGATGGACCTTCCAGCCAGTTCAAAAACAAATTTGTTATGGAAGGCATGAAAGCACTTTCACAGAAACATGGAATCCCATTATACTGGAATTTCAGTGCAACTAGCCATGGGAAGGGTCCTGTTGATGGAATTGGTGGATGCCTCAAAAGGAAAGCGACAGACAAAGTTAAGACCAGGCAATTTGTTATCAATAATGCTGTCGACTTCTTTGAAGCTGTCCAAGGATCCCAAATTGCTGTTACCCTCATCACAGCTGAGGAAGTTCAAGCCAGAGAGCAGTTTCTTGGCCTACCAGAGGTATTTGCAAATGCTTCACAAATAAAGGGAATCATTAACTACCACTGGATTGGGATGGACGATGAGGGTGCCTTAGTCACCAAGAGATACAGCTCAGCACCTCCAATGTCCAACAAAGATGAATCGTCAGATGCTGATAGTGACTGTGAGTCAACTCAAGATGTTGTAACAATTGCAACAGAGATTGGTCACTGGTATGCTGTGTACTGGAGACCAAGTGATTACTGGTTCATTGGTAGAGCATTAGCGATGGAGTTGGATGGCCAGGTCACCATGGAATTTGTGCATCAAACAGCAGCAGATGTGAATAGTTTTAAGGCAACAAATGATGTAGATGTAGTTCCTGTGCACGATATTTTGATGAAAATAGAAGCACCAATGCCTGTTTCATCTTCAAGATGTTCAACAGTGAAGTTGACCGATAACGAGTTCCAAAGCGTTAAAGAAGCTTTTAGAAACAAAGTTGAGAACGTTTGATAAACACCATCTTGTCCCTTATGAAAGTGTATAAGATTTTTAGGGTTTAGGTTTGGTTGAACATATATATTTCTGTCAACTATGCTATTTTTAAAAGAAGTTGTTAATTTTACATGATTTAAACTGAGTTTAAGAATGTAATTTGTCACTGGTCACGTGAGTCACATTTTTATGTCACGTGAGTCACATTACTTTGGTGTCGTTTACGGTTGAATTAAAACTGATTTCACCAAAATTTCCCTTGAGTGTCATAAATAGTGTCTTAATACATATGTCTTACAAAGTTATAATGAACAAGAATTAATATATTGCCAGGAAAATAATTAAAAGTACCATGGTGTAGGGTTTTCTCATTCGTGGCTGTCACGTGAGTCACGCACAAACAAGTCGTCAAACCAAAAGGCTTGAAATATTTTTTTTAGGAAATGATTATATCAACTTAAAAACCTTCCTAATGCCTCTGTTTTTTGAAAGGGGTTTCGCTATAGCCAATTTGGAAGTGTTGAAAAAGTTCTTTTCAGCCATAAAATTTTGTGACTTGGTCACGTGAGTCACTGTGATTTGGCTGTAAGGCCTTAGATGAGGGGGAGGGGGGTAAATGCAAATTTCCTAAGGGCCCCAGGGCTTGCAGGTTTGAAAACAAAACTGTAAATGTTGAAAAGGGCAGGCCATCCAAAATTAGTGATCACACCTCAAGGGGGGTCCAGGGATAGGCTCCAAGGAAACTTTTGAAATATAGAACCTCAGAAACACCATTTCCTGCAATTTGAGTATGAATGTTTTCAGCTCATTTTGCAGTTAAAATTTTATATAAAAATGAACATAAATTAAATTAACATAATTTGCTAACCTGGGGGATTTAATGCCAATGTTTTATCAATTCCCCTTATTATAGTTACATGTTGATGAATGTTACAAATATTTTTAGCAAATTATTGGGGCCGGGCTGCAGCATGCACAGCCCCACCCCCCCCCCCCCCCCCATCCCCCCCGCCCCTCCTGACGGTACTGTTTAACTGTTTAAGATGGTAAAATGCGCGTATATATTTTATAGATCGTAATTAAAACAGCAAAAATAAATTTAAAAACCTTTCCAGTTGAGCCAAAGCAATTCCCTCGTTTTTCAGACGAGCACTCTTTGTCGCACTATCTTCAAGAAAACCAAGTTTGCTCCTCTTTGACTTTGATAATACTCTCCAGTCCTTCAAATATGCTTCGCTATTTTCATTATTATCTTCTGTAAAGGTGGCTGGACGAACTTTGCTTAGATTTTCAGCTGTTTTACGTTTCCACGAAAACTTTGTTTTGGAGGCCATATTTGAATGTGCAATGTTAAATATCAGCGGAGTTATCGGGAAAGGTTAAATGGGAGTACACTTCATGTAATAATAAACGATCATATCATGAGAACGGCAAGCGCCCAAAATCACAGAAGCGAGAATCTAAGTTTAAAGTTTAATCGTTTAAGCTTCCGATTTACATCTCAAGTAAGTAAATAAATCTAACCAGCAATACGGTATGTACTATAACAATGACATTATGACAGCACACACTCACAGACGAACAGACGACTTCGTTGTCGTGACAACTTCGTCGTGACAACTTCGTCGTGACAACTTCGTATTTGCACGGTCCTTCCGTTTATTCCGGTTTGTTTTTGGCGGGATAGCTCTGCGGGAACGAGTTGTTGTTGTTGAGATGACCACATTATGAAACGAAAGTTACCAGCAAGTATTAAAGGGTTAGTGCAACTATAATTGAGCATTCATGCTTTCATTTATTGTAGACGTTTCCAATTCATTTTGTAGACATAGCTTAGTAGTACTTGGCATATTATCAACGAACGCCTTGTCACTGTCAGCTGAGCCCTTCTTCACTTTCATCGATCTTCGAAGCGTTTATCGTTTAACGTATTTTTTATGTATCATTTTCCAAATGCATCTCATGTACCACACGTAAGAGCATTAGATTTTCTGCAACATATGTTAAATTCAAAAAATTCAGTAGAATAGTGCTGGAGAAATGTCGACAAGTTGAACTTTTCATATTCTGAATCGGGGTCCTACTAAACACCGTCCGCGAACGTCCGCGGACGTCCGCGAACGTCCGCGAACGTCCGCGGACGTCCGTGGCTGTCCGTGAAGTTATTTTAACCGCCCGTGGCCAATACTATTCTAGTTTAGCTGTTTACTTATATTTACTGACTTAGTTTTCTACTAAATACGACATATACTTCACTTTTACGCCATTCGTAAACACGAAATGAAACGCCATTTTGTCCCCTCGCCAGAGGCATGGGGGCCAGTGTGCTAATCCCGGCCGGCGTTAGATTATAAATAATATTATCTTATGGGTAAGTCATTTGCTATTTTTAAAGTCGATCAGCAAACGAGGCGGTGGTGTGAAGTGAATGAGTGGGATTAACAAAAACAATGAATGGATGTGGTGAGAAGTCACTGTTTATGTCCACCCTTGCTAGACAAAAACAGAAACTAATAAGGGGATAAGTGTGATGCCTCTCGTGGAAACGAGCATGAGGCCTGCGTGTTTAAAATAATAAAGTTTTACATGCACTGACATGAACATAGAGATAAAAAATAATATTATTTATTAGCACACTGGCCCCCATGCCTCCGGCGAGGGGACAAAATGGCGTTTCATTTCGTGTTTACGAATGGCGTAAAAGTGAAGTATATGTCGTATTTAGTAGAAAACTAAGTCAGTAAAGATAAGTAAACAGCTAAACTAGAACAGTATTGGCCACGGGCGGTTAAAATAACTCCACGGACAGCCACGGACGTCCGCGGACGTTCGCGGACGTTCGCGGACGTCCGCGGACGTTCGCGGACGGTGTTTAGTAGGACCGCTGAATCGTCTTCACATTTTAACCATTCGAAAGAGCATCAAATTGTCGAATATATATTATATATTAGAGGATTTAATGCTTTTTATATGTTGGTATTCCAGGCAAACACCTGTACTCCCACTTTTTCCCCTTTGGCTTTGGCCACGAGGGTCTGGCTGATTTATCTATTATTTTAGAATGTGAGGTCTTAACCTTTGTGACTTTTTAAAATCTAATTTATTCTGTTATTATTCTTTTGTCATACTGATATTATCAATGTTAATTTATTCATTTTTACTCTATATATTCTGGTGCAGTTAATCGGTTGTTGAAAGACCTGAAGAAGGGGCAGACTGCCCTAAACTTTGCTTAAATGTTAACAAGGCCCAGAGCCAACAGGGGTCGATTCTTCAAAGCCCATATAGCTTAATTATTCAGTAGATAAGTCGTAGCTAGAAAACGGTACAACTCGTGTTTGGAAAAAACGAATTGAAATTTTATCTATTGAATAGCGATTGGTTGTCTATATCGCTTTAGGGTCGTTTCGTCCCCTAGCCGTTTCGTCCCCGACCTTTTCGTCCCCTAGCCGTTTCGTCCCCAGGTCTTTTCGTCCCCTATTTTCGTCTCCTAGGTTTATTAAGCATGGAATATTCAATCCACAGAGAGTAATTATTTACAATTTTTTGCATTCTATAAAGAGAAATTTACAAATTTTTAGCAAGAAACACCAACATGTTTGCTTTGTTTGGCTTAAGTAGGACTCGTTTTTCGACATTTTAGAGACTTGAGTTGATTGAACACTTGAACGTTAACGAAATTATTTTGACTACTTCACGACAGAACTGCGGGATTAGAAAGAGCCGCGATATTCTGATACTTTGTTTTTAAACCTGGTCTACGCGCAACTGCTAAACTGCGTAAGTTCTATTTAAATCTATTTCAATGCCGCCATTCAATGGTTGCACATCCTTTGTCTTGAGCTGACACTTATCTCACCTATTTTCTCACAATTTCACCAAGTCGAGACTTTTTGTTTGAGAAATACATTAACTGATTCGAATTAGCGTAATTATACTTCGTTTACATCGCTATTTCAGTTGTCTTCCTACGCGACATCTCGTCTATGGGAGGCATTGGTCTTTTGTTTTGCGGGACCGGCGCTACGTGTTTTTAAACGCAATAAGATCTCGTCACCTCAATTAGCGTATGCTGTTCTCTACTTTACGACAATAATTGCCGAAATTATTTTTAAAAAATCGACTTGGGTGTTTAGTGAAGTTGAAACTTTCGGTATTTTCGATATGCGTAAAATTGAATATCGCTTATCGATATTTTAAAAATATCGATATTTATCGAAAATATCGATATATCGCATTAGCCTAGTCTAGGATCGTGCTCGCTCGAAAATAATCGAGAATTACCAAACAACGAGTCATCAACTATTCTATTTCAATACCCAACAAAAGTTGGAAACAAAACACTCTTCAAAACAGGCTCACATCTCGCAGATTTTAAAAAGTTTAAAAAAACATTGCCCGTGTAACATGCCTCAGATCTGTTACTGTTAAAAACCCGAAGATTTGTTTTGAATGTTTTCATAAAAGAATTGCCAAACGATAAGTCATTCAACTATTCTATTTCAATGCACTAATGGACTATATCTCAACTCCATTGTCGGGTTTTGTTTCCAGAAGGTGAGTCATCACTTTTATTACCAGTTCAGTTGTTTTCAAAGAGGAATTACCAAACAGCGAGTCATTCAACTATTCTATTTCAATGCACTATATCTCAACTTTTGACAGCTCCATTGTTGGGTTGTTTCCAGAAGTATGAGTCATATCACTTATATTTTTAAACAAAATATTCGGACTTTAGTCTGCGCTAGCAAACATAAACTAGATCCCAAGGATAGTGCAAAGTTTCATATCATATAACTATGTTCAGTTGTAATGTACAATAGAGTATGTGATAGTACTTTACAGCAATGATCAACAGTGCTTCATTAATAAATAGCTAAAAAATTGGGGGTTCAAAATCAACAGGTTTTAAGCTTCAAAAGCTGTTGGTAACATATTATGTTACTTCCTTATGTCTCGATCAATTCCAAGCGTGACCATCCCCCCCCCCCCCTGGGCGTTTGACGGGCATTTGACATTTTGGCGTAAGAGCATTGCAAATGCCCCACCGTGGAGTCAACTTAATTATACAAAATCCCCACAGTTGGGCTCATATAATAAAAGTTTTCCAAATAAAAGAGCCAAGAAGCCACAAACTTCCCTCTAAATTTTCCAAAGCAATTGTGCCATCCGGCGCATCTGCCATCTTCTGAACTCAAACGTGTCGCAGACTCAGCGTGTACTAAAAATAAACATTGTTAAATAGCGGTTGGCATGCGATTTTTTGGCATTTACGTTTTAAATATGCACATTCGTTTGGGGATGCTACTTTGTGGACTTTGTGTACCGGACACAGAATATTACATCATTGAAACTTTAGAGCAAATGATCGGACTTCGTTTAATATGAAATGTGCAGTGTGCCAACAAATTTTGGAAATTCACTGGCAACCATATTGGCATTGCCTCAAACTTTGTGACTATGGGATACGCATCTACTTTCTTTCAGCGGAGTGCCAAATATCCCACTTTATTTCCCCCACAAATACCCCACCCCGGGAGCTGGGGGCATGGTCACGCTTGGAATTGATCGAGACATTATAAACAACGAACGTGGCAAGGGAATTGATGAACATGTACATGTAGTTAGGAAAACGACACGTGAACTTGTTATATTTCAAATTATTTATTTAACCTTTTAATTGGGCGATACATGCATGTAATACGTTGTACAAAATAATAGGAACTCCTGATATGGATATAACACATTTCTGGTAATTTCATGTTCAATTAACTTTTAGTCAAGTCATCATTAGCATTTATTGAGTTGTTTAACATTTCATCCACCACAGTAGCACCAACTATGCACAGCTGTAGTTTTAGTCATTTGTAGCCGTTGCAAAATGTTATTAAGTTTGCTGATCAGTAATCAGATATACCACAGTTCGTATATTTAGCCATTTTGAGTGATCGATGATTCGATGTTGACTTTCTTGGTCTTTTTCGGTAGTTTATGAATGGAATGATTAACATGAAACGAGAAACTGCAGAGCAGTAAAACAGAGACTCGGAGTATCATTACAGTGTATTTAAACAATTAAGACAAATACGCTGCGCTTACCTTGACTCGAGAGCGTGGCAGAAATATCCTGAAATATGTCAGACTTCCCCGCAGACAATAAATCCTTTCTCCTACACCATATTCAATACTGTAAGTCCACAAAATCCCTGTTTCGAAAGTTATATTATCGCTCGCTCCTTCTCCTACATCATATTTAATATTGCAACTCCACAAAATCCCTGTTTCGAGAAGGTATATCTATCGCTACTCACTCCTTTCAGTCCTTTGATCTGCGCGCGTGCGCAGTGAAATGTTAACATAAAACCTGGGGGACACATCTTATATTATAATGAAATATTCAAGATATCGAAATCAAACTGCATTACAATTTGACACGAAGAAAACCCATCGATAACTCACTTAACGGTCTGCCCTCGTTCAGAAACTTCAATTGTTCATTTTCCCATTGACAATAGTAAATTGAAGTACCAAAATACTACGAAATAATAATGTCGCCCCCCCCCCCCCCCGGATGTTAACAAATCGGTCACTGACTGACTGACTGACTTTATATATATATCGTGTGAATTTTCGCCACTCATCACAATACTGCAAAGTTTAAAAAACTTTGCACTAAAAAGGACTCACTTGAAAACGGCTTACTGTATTTTGCGAAACGAAATGGTTTCGTTCAACGAAACGAAATGATTTCGTTCAACAAAACAAAACTAATTATATATAAATATATATATATATATAATTATATATATATATATAAATATATATATATATAATTATATATAATAAAGGATTATCGAAACGCGAGCTTCGTTCTTTATTTTCCTGAAGTCGATTCTGGTTCTTCAAGCAGAAAAGAAACTGAAACGAATACAGCGTAAGAAATATCGGCTAGTGCAGGCAAAACTGTTCAATTTGTGGGATGCCTTCAACAGAAAGGAGAAGACCGTAGAACAATTATTGAAAGCTTGTTCATACCTCAACCGTCCAACAATCAGTTGAACACCTACAGTATGTTTTAAGAACTACCTTTTTAAATTAGCTTATGATTATTACTTTTATTTGTGACATTAAATTGTACTTGTATATATTTCCTAATCTAATGTTTTTAGAAATGCTTGTAAATTTATAGTAATTTATAGTTTCAGTTTTATTAATCATCTACCATTACTGTATATAATCAACGTTTTAGAATAATAAATAATCAAGTTATTATTATTAACACTTGAAAACATGTGTAATGACTCCATCTATAATATTTTTAACATTTCTTTTAATAAATTAAAATACATTATGAAAAATCTTTCGTATTTAAGTGTATTTGCGCTTATTACTTGAAAATTTGAAACCTTATGTTTTTGAAACCTTATGTTCAGACATTTATGTTCAGATATTTTACAGACTAGTGTAACCACTGAGTCAAGAATTCAAGAAAAATTATATTTTCTTCATGTCATGCATGTCGTCTTCCTCAGACAACAACACGTCTTTAATTTTTCAAAGACCACTTTTGCTTGAGAAACTAAGTAGCATATACTGCATAAATATAATGCAGATGGAGGACCTGAAATATTTGTTTATATTTTGGGTCTGCTCTGGGTTTTTTATCTGTATTACCGGTATGTATAAATTATTTCTAACAAATACTATGTCAATATATAATTATATTACTTCATTATCAAACTCCCTCATCAACTTCATAATGGTTAGTTGTGCGAGGCTGAAAAGGCTTGGGGAAGAAAAGAATAGGGGACGAAAAGACCTGGGGACGAAACGGCTAGGGGACGAAAAGGTCGGGGACGAAACGGCTAGGGGACGAAAAGGTCGGGGACGAAACGGCTAGGGGACGAAACGACCACTTTCCGTCTATATCTTGTAGTGTTATTCAGATGATCAATTTTAAGTTTGGTTTTTCAAAGAAAGTACAGCACTGTTCACTCGCCATGACTATCCACAGGATGGGCTATCCAGGCTTTGAACAACCGACCCCTGAGGTGCAAGGTGCAGTACTATACATAGTCGAGTACCCGGTGGGTTCCCAGGGGAGAAACTTTAATACATGTAGGTGCATTAAACACAGGTTATCAGTTTTTTGAAAGTCACATCACAATTTTAAGCTTTTCATCATTACGGTATTTTCATGTACCGCATATTACGCGCAGTTGCCAAAAATAGGTGTTGTAATCTATTTATATTTTATTGAATGCCGTACGTTTATTACCGGTATACGTTTCAAAGTAGTATGGTTTGATTCTTTCTTAAATTTGGTAGCTCTAAAAAGAGCCGTTTTTTCATTTTGGTGAAAATCTTTAGAAGTCGTCTTCTTCGAAGCCTTCAAAATCTTTGTCTTCTGTGTTGCTGTGGAACAAGGCCAACAGGTCGTCTTTCTTATTTTATTAAGCTATTTCGAGAGCAATGTTGCAAAACACCAGTGATTCAGGCGTCGATTCAGCCAGTAGCCATCTGCGTGAACCTGACTGAGTCACTGATGTTTGGGCAGACGATACACTTTGAGTTTCATATTCCCAACTAACTCAGATAAAAATACTATTTTTAAAAGTACTAACGTATTTTTAATTGATGGGCAAATTTTATACAATTTCACACCATTGAACGCTATATCTTCCCTTTGGCAAATGAAAACCCATTCAGTTTCTTGTGAAAGCAATTTAACTTACTTTTTAAACTAAAATTTAAAAAAAGAACTTTAAAAAAATAAAAATTAGATAACACATGCGTAATCGCCTGGAAAATACGGTAGTTGTGAATAAAGTAAGAACCAGAAACATTTGTTTTCTTAATTATTATTGAGCCATTACAAGATCTCGTTGCCATTCAAAGTGGTCACTTATGCTGTAAGACTCTAGTGCTAGGTCTACATGTTGTAATATTTCAGTGTTTACAGGTTGTACTAATCCACCATTTAGATAGTAATTATGTATAAGAAAGAGGGATATCAACATCAACCAACTAGCGGAGTTGACTCAACAGAGAATTGCATGGAGAGCACTGTGAAGTAAATTAGTTTCATGAAAACAGTCTTTGTACGCGACCGACAGCAAATAAAAATAATAAAAAAAAGTATAATGGCAGGGGTTTCATTAGAAGTCGGCTACCTGTACCATCGGTTTACTGCTGCCTATTTGGTCTCCAACCAGCCTCCTCCGCAGGCAACTCTGTGGCTTCTTTTTCCCTCATCGTATACGATTGTCATTGGTTTCAATAACACATATAGTTCGATCAATCATCATTCATATCTTGAACCATTGCTTAACTAATTGTTCGCCTGCAATGGCTGCCTGTCCTCGGGGTCTGACCGGTGCAGTGGTCAACCATAGTGAATGTAGGCATGGTCTGGAAACTCAACGAAAGTCTTTGTTCTATCTTTTTGTTCGCCTTTATGCAAATTTGTGCACGGTGATAGTTAGTGAACACATTGTATTTTTGGTATAATGAAGCAATCATCCAATGGCAACGTTTCGGTTCAATCATTCAACCATGTTGTTTAAATATTGATAACTTAAAACAAAGGGTTTGTGCATGGTGAAGTACGGTTTAACATAAATCGCAGCTCATTTGTTTACAATGTTAACCGCTTTGAAGTTTTCCGAGTTTCCAGACCTCGACAGTATTGTCAGGCAAACTTAACATTCGCTTCAAAGTCAAATAGCTTCCAAGTCTGTTTTGGCCAAGCCAGAGAAATTAACAAGAGCATGGGGAGAGTAAAATCCTCTTCGTCAATCAATCCCTATACTTCCCTGCAATCCCAGCCAAAACATTGCTCGCACAGCCCATAGTTACACAGCCTTGGGATTGATTTGAATACATTTGATTTGGAAAATTAAAAGAATCCTCATAGTTGCCTGTGAAGGAGGCTAGTCTCCAACCACCACCTATTCCTTTTCTGACTGCTCAATAACCTTACTTGGTTTGAGCAGTTCTAATTTTGCAATTTTGTACCGGTAGCTGCTCAATATTTTGTTCATTAAATTTGCTTTCTTTAAGTGTGATTTCATTTCAGAGCATCTTTCTCAATGAATTTGGAAACCTTACTGTAAATTCAGGCATTGCTTCTGATTGATTACTCTGTTATCGTACTCATAAAAATCACTGATGCATGAAAAGTGCTATGAAAGTCCCCACATTTTGTTCAGAATCCTGGAAATTGCATCATGGAGACTATATAATAATAATTCAAAACTTTGCAGGACAGCACTCTTTGGCTGTCTATTTCAAAACTTAATGAAATCCCATGCAGTAACAGTATTTCTAAATCGTTTTCATTCATTTAATTTCAGAACTCCTGTCATCACAAAGTTTTTTAAAAGAAGTAGTGGTATGTTCATACGTTACAAGTTTTAACAAGTTAACTTTTTAAATTTATTATATTAACTGTTTTCAAAAGACAATTGAAAATCTAAACACAATTGTAAATGGTTTAGTTAAGTTAAAACTACAGATGTGACTCATTCAGTTAAACAACCTTGCTGATGTACTTTGGCCATAGCTCAGTCATGCACCAATTATAGGTATCTACAATTCTGAAGGTTGTAGTTCCACGAATTAAGATATATACTGGCAGTGGCAGGGCTCTCTGGGAAGAAACAAGAGGAGAGTGATAAAAAGAGCTTGCACAAGTAGCAAGGTGCTCTAAAAAGAGCACCTGGGAAAATATTAGCTAAAAGCTGGTAGTTAACATTTAGCCCTTGAACAGTGGAAATATTAAACAGTAGATAGGTACATATATAAAATATTTTAAACAAATTAAAACATTTTCTTTTATTAAAGGTACTTAAACAACTTAAGCACATGAAGTGTAGTGTTACTGTATATACCAACTTGTGTGTAGGATGAGTTAGGATGAGTTAAGTACTAATACTCAGCCACAATATGGTGCATGTTGATTTCGAGAAAGAATGAGCAAACATCGAAGCTTTATATGATAGTGCCATGATTCAGTTCTGATTTTTACAGTGTTTTTTTATACTATTAGATATTCATTGTAATAAATTCAAGGTGCTTGATTTTCCGAGATTTCCAGCTCATCAGCGTGATGCTGTTCTCCCTGGGGGCCCTGACTCAATAAGTTAAAATATTTTACAATACAACTATCAAGTATTAGTTTATATATAACATGTATATACTAAGTTAAAAAGTTAAAATCTATGATCTTAATAGTTTATAAATAATATGTAGGTAATTAAGTAATATTAAAATGTTGGGACTTTAGATAAGAACGTTTAAAAGTCGAGAGTGAACTACAGTCCTTGATATCCTGCGACAATAAGTTCCACATCTGCGCCGCTGAATATTGGAATGTTCGTTTTAGCTGCTCAGTTTCGGGTTTTGGAAGAATGTAGTCGCGTTTTCTTCTGGTGTTGTGACCGTGAATATCCATACGACGAGTGGAGTCCACATTAACACCTTCTTGTCCTTCATGCAAACATTTATAAAACAGAGTTATTTTGTGTAAGCGCCTTCTGTCCTCAAGCTTAGGCCATTTAAGGTTGTGCAGGAGATCATCCGGTGGTAATGTTGGATCTGCCTTTAAAATCACCCTAGCGGCTCGATTTTGCAGTCTCTGTAATTTTGCCTTTGATGACGTGTTACACCTGTCCCATACTGAATCACAATAATCTAGTAGTGGCAGTACGGTTGCGTTGTAAACAAGCTTAGAAGTTGGAAGATCGAGGAAGTTTCTTATTCGCCTCATCATACCGATCCTGGAGGACACCTTTTTGTACAATTTATCCACATGTGGACTCCAGGAAAGGTGAGTGTATAACCATAGCATTGCACACTGATCTCTAAATAAAGATTGGATCGAGCAACTTTTGTTCAGAAAATGAAGCCGGAAGTCCGCCATTACTAAGGGACCAACTGAGAATCCTATGAGGTTTTTTGACGGTTTATGTGCTCTTACCATCGACAAAATAAAATAATATTACTATAAAGAGGACCAGAAAACATTTTTCAAATTACTGGGTAAAACGATTCATCGCCTACCTACAGATTTACTGCGACTTTGTCCCTTAGGCTTAGCAATGACCGCCGTTGGCTCTAATTATCCAGTGAAAGAAGCCTGATACGAGACATCAAATTAGATTGAAGATTTTATGCATTTAATGTTAACAAAGAAACTATATTGGCCAGACACAACCTATTTTGCTAGCGTCACAGTTTGATTTGCTTGCAAACTCGGAGTTTCTAATGATCTCTCGTTAATTTACATTATGCAAATATGCAGGCTTCAAAATCAGCTCATCAGATACAATAGAAAGCTCAATCCAGTCTTTATTTAGAGATCAGTGAGCATTGCACCACACACATTTGTGATGGAATAAAGACTGCAAAAAAAAAGTTATTAAGCACAATTGACAATGTAATATTAACATGTAAGCTAAGTCATGAGATATACAGTATATTGGTACCATACCACAGACAGGCTAGGAAATGGAAATGCTCCTCCTGGCACAACCATGTGACACCAGCACAACGGGGCGTAAATCTCTCAAAACATGTAAAAATACCTAGTACATTAAAATAGGGTGAAATTACTTGTCTCTTTGCCTTAAGAATTACGTTCTACACTGTAGGTACCGGTATGTCCTTGGTACCCAAACTAGTGGAAGTTCGAGAATTCTTTCTATAAGAGATCGAATAAGTGTAGCGTAATAAACATCCCAGGGTACAATACCTCACGGAAAGACCAGTATTTACGAGAACATAGGAGTGTGTTTGTCTTTTTCATAAAAGAAGAAGTAAAGCACAAAATCCCTGAAAGCCTGTAAATGCTGTAACGACCATGGAGTTCTTTGGATTAAGTTGAAACCTACTGTAAGCGGCTCCCTCGAGGTTTCACTCATGGATAATCATTGCGAGGTTTCTCATGCATAATTACGTTGCCGTGATAAGTATTCAATTCCCAACCATTTATTCCCGAGTTTAATGACATGCGAATCCTTGTATCCTAATAGACACTTTCTGACTTTCCTTCACTGCTCATGAAACAATGGCTCTTATCAATCAATCAACATTGCTGCTCCAGACACAGTTGTGTTCCTATTGGAGGGTTGTGTGCATGCTTCGGTCACAACCTAATTCTTCAAAATTCTCGTTTCCTTGCAGCTCGGATGAACTCGTCTCTTGGCCGTTCGTCGTTGGATATCGCCTGCTCTAGGAGCGTTCCGACGCGATTTCCGGGCTGTTTGTAGTTATCGCAATTGAATTGTAGTTACTTTGTGTGGCGGTGATTTGGCTGGCGTATCGTGGTCATTGATGAATTGTTCGAGCGGTGTAGACTTGCAGAAGTTCAGTATTTGTTCGTTGGTGTTCTTGTAACGAAATCGTTGTCCGCTGTGCTGACCCTTCTGAAGCTGCCGCGGAGCATACGGCGAAGCAGCGTGGAGTGAGTGGAATTGGGCGGCTTTTTTGAGCACTTGTGAGGGACGTATGAAAGCATTGTAGAATGTCATGCGTGTGCCGAGATTTATATCTGTGGTTTTGCAGTAGAGACTTCAACTCGCCAAACTTGAACTTCGCTGCATGGATGCGTGCGTCGATTTCAGCATTACCGGTAGCTGGCTGCGCTTCTTCATGTGGCCAGCTGCCGAGATATCTAAAGCTTTTGACGTTCGCTCTCCGGGTAGCCATTTTCCTCAACGTCCGAGTCGAATTTTGCGTTCATGATTATGATGAGTGTTTCTCTCTTTTTTTGCTTTTCTGTCTTTTTTTGAGGTTGAGGTTGGTAATGAGATCATAATGTATTTACTATTATCTTTCATATCCAACCTTCATTTCAAGTCATTGTTTATACCACACTTTCTGAATTTCCTTTACTGTCCATGAAACAATGGCTCAAGTTGAGGTTGGTAATAGATCGTAATGCACTTGCAACCTTGATTTCAAGCCGTTCATTCCGATTGAAACAAGGTGACTTTAACGGGTGAATTAAAACAGGTGACTTTAATCCATAGATATAGGAGGCACAGATTGCGGACTGGATTCGGGCGACGGATCACTATAGGGAATACAATATGGCAGCTCAAGTGGGCAAAAGCTCAAGTCACTTTACGCGACCCTGAAGATTTACCGTTCGTAATGTTCGAATTTGGGATAATTTCACTTGTTGCTCCTTCTTTAATTTCCTTAAAAGAACTTATAAAGTTTGTTGTATAAATACTTATGTTAGGATACTGTTTTTAATCTTTACCGACTCTTGTGAAAATAAACGAAAAACCCGCCCTACGGCCAGTCTAACTCAGGTGAATTGCCGTGGATCTCGCAGTTGAAGTGACCGTGAGGTACTAGGTCTGAGTCATCTTCTGGACGATCCTTTTATTAGTATTATGTTTGTATTAGAAAACCATAAGGCGAGGGGTCAGAAAACCCATAAGGCGGGGGGTTAGGGTTAGGGTCTAAGTTGTTTTGGGGTTAGCAGTTCCATGGTGTATTTCAACATCGTCCAGAAGACGACTCAAACCTAGTACCTCACGGTCACCTCAACTGCGAGCATTCCATCTAGCCACGACCATTACGGTGATTGTCAACCAAAATTTCAAAAATATATTAACTGAGATATATGCTACTTTTCTATTAATTCGACGTACCCTAATTTGCCAATGTGGTCAACTGGATGTCAACTAAGCACAAGGAACTTATGCGTAAGCGGCACAATAGCCTTCCTTTCAAATTCTACCGAAAATCAGTTAATAAAGAAATAAAGCTGTATCCAGGGACGGATCTAGGAATTTTTTTACCTTAGTAAAAAAAATTTCTATTAAAATTTCCAGGGAGGAGTTCATCAAAATTATGCTCTTGCTGCTGAAATATTCGAAAGACTAGCCGGATCAAGTCATCGCAGTAGAAGTACCAATGCAGTAAAAATAGCAACAGCAATATATCTGGCTGTTTCGCTCAATATCAAAGCTCATCAGCATACCTAGGGAACACTTGAAACATATTGACTGAAACTGGCATACTGGGGGCTCTGGGTGGCAGTAATGGCGTGTTTCTGTGCTTGGCTGGGTTATTGATCATGACTAATCTTGGTTGGGTGTAGAAATGGAGTGTTGTGCCCTCTGGAGCTACAGTTGTTGTGTATTATTATTAAATAAACCCATTATTTGTAAATATACTTTTAAATTCTGGCTCCGTAGTAATTGGCTATACTGTGGCGGTCACCCTGTCATTGTTGTATTAATGTATGGTGCAATCTATGTTAGGTTTCCTTTTTGTTTTTGTTTTTTTGCCCAATGGTGAAGCTAATAAATAAATAAAATAAAATAGTTTGTCCAGGCACCTGCAGTTTAACACAAGGATAAAATCAAGATTTGGAAACGGGATAGTAATGTATTATTAATGCTTTACTTATCTGTAGGCCTGGCTTATTATTCTAATGTCAACAGAAATAAAATTAAATGTAATAAACATGAAAAATGACATGTACAGAAAATTGGCTAAAATACCGAAGCAAAATATGCAATGAGTCTCAATGTTAAATGAATATCAAAAATAAAGGTCAACTGGGGAAGCTGCATCTAACCAGACTGCAAGATGATTTTCACTAAGGCGAATTGTTTATTTTCATCCATTTCATTTTCAGCCACCAATTTACTCAGGATGGCGCATTCAATAGACCTTACCGGATATATTAATGACTACTACTACGAGAATCATTTTTGGTATATCTTTTTGTGATGTTTTGTCGAGCAATTGTTTTACGTCTCCCAGAGGAAGTTTAACATTAACATAAGAAAGGAAATCTCGCAAGGAATTATGGTAGTGTAGTCACTAATAAATTCATACGTCATTATGCATAAGCTTATTGGTTATCCGTGTTTGACTAGCGATTTAGCAACAATTTATTTATGATCTCCGGGATTCACAGCATACTATAGAAGCAACAGTTGATTGCTGATGAAATGATTTTGCCAATTACCATACCTGTTTTTCAATATTTTATTAACTTATTGATAGAATTATTACAAAATTAAACCCACAAATAACAACTGCTAATCAAGGCGGGAATTGCTACACGTCTTACAGTTTTGTTTTGTTTTGTTTTGACAGAAGGTAAAAGTAAAACCCAAAAGGAAATCTTAGTGAATCCCAAGAAGCAAAAGTCAAACAAAAACACTGAGTGTAATTTTATTCTGGGAAACACTTTAACAAAAGAATGTAAAGAAAATATTGGACCAGTGGTGGTTAAGGAAATCAAACAGCAACGTACAATTACTTTCTTTGACAAGACAACTAACCGCGGAGTTCCACAACGAAATGGTTCTATTAAACACGATGCAAACTACGCAGTGGCTACAAGTAATGCAAACGGATGTTTAAGCTCGGAGAATCCGATTGACAAAGAGAAATCTATTCCCAAGGAGATACCTATCCCCAAAGACCTACCTATCCCCAAAGTCCTACCTATCCCTCCTACCTATCATCAAATATTTATTCTCAAAATACCGACCCCCATTATTCCTAAAATATCTATTCTTAAAATACCTACTCCCATTATTCCCAAAATATCTATTACCAAAGAGAAGGAGTCGCCTACTCCCAAAGAGACACCTATCGCCAAAGACCTACGTATCCCCAAAGGCCTACCTATCCCTACCTATCCTAAAATATTTATTCTCAAAATACCTACCCCCATCATTCCCAAAATATCTATTACCAAAGAGACACCTATTACCAAGGAGTCACCTATTACCAAAGAGACATCTTTCGCCAAAGGCCTACCTATCCCCAAAGACCTACCTATCCCCAAAGACCCACCTATCCCTAAAGATCTACCTATCCCCAAAGACCTACCTATCCCTAAAGACCTACCTATCCCTAAAGACCTACCTATCCCCAAAAACCTACCTATCCCCAAAGACCTACCTATCCCCAAAGACCTACCTATCCCCAAAGACCTACATATCTCCAAAGACCTACCTATTACCAAGGAGACACCTATCCCCGAAGAGACACCTATTTCCGAAGAGACACCTATCCCCAAAGAGACACCTATCCCCAAAGAGACACCTATCCTCAAAGCGACACCTATTTCCAAAGAGACACCTATCCCCAAAGACACACCTATCCCCAAAGAGACACCTATTTCCAAAGAGACACCTATCCCCAAAGAGACACCTATCCTCAAAGCGACACCTATTTCCAAAGAGACACATATCCTCAAAGACACACCTATCCCCAAAGACCTACCTATTACGAAGGAGACACCTATTTCCAAAGAGACACCTGTCCCCAAAGAGACACCTGCCCCCAAAGAGACACCTATTTCCAAAGAGACACCTATTTCCAAAGAGACACCTATCGCCAAAGACCTACCTATCCCCAAAGACCTACCTATTACGAAGGAGACACCTATTTCCAAAGAGACACCTGTCCCCAAAGAGACACCTGTCCCCAAAGAGACCCCTATTTCCAAAGAGACACCTATTTCCAAAGAGACACCTATTTCCAAAGAGACACCTATTCCTGAAGAGACAGCTATCCCCAAAGACCTACCTATTCCCAAGGAAATACCTATCCCCAAAGACCTACCTATCCCCAAAGACCTGCCTATCCTCAAAGTCCTACCTATCCCCAAAGACCTACCTATCCCCAAAAACCTGCCTATCCCCAAAGTCCTGTCTATCCCCAAAGTCCTACCTATCCCCAAAGACCTACCGATTCCCAAGGAGCTACCGATTCCCCAGTATAAATCTGTTCACACAGAAAAATATATTCGCAAGGAGCGATCTATTCTCAAAGTGAAATCTATTCACAGGGTGAAACCATTTCCCAAGGAGATACCTATTCATAAGGAGAAATCTGTTCGCACAGAGAAAAATATTCACGAGGTGAGACCTATTCACAAGGAGAAATCTATTCCTAAGGAGCAAGCAATAACAAAACATCCGGCACCAAATTTCATTGAAAACGTGGAATCCGTGGGTTTATTTGCAAAGAAAAGCAGCGTTTTAGAGAAAGATTTACCTTCACTGGCAAAAGAGACGACAGGAGAAGACAGCACGCTGGTATCATTAAACCACAAAGAAAATCAGGAACTGATTAATTCAATGACTGAGAAAAATAGCATCTTGGAGAAAGATTTGTCACATTTGCTCCTAAAAAAGACTACAAGAGAAGAGATTAAGCCAATGTCAAATTGTGAAGAAAATTTACAATCAATAAATTTATCTGCACAGAAGATGAACAGGTTAAGTGGGAAAGATTCGTCGCTTTCATACCCAAAGGAGACTAGAGGAGAAGCGGATATGGTGCCATCAAATTGTAAAGAAAATCAGGAAGCTGTTCAACTATCTACCTATAAGAACTTTCATCCATATTTCGACTCTAAAGAAAATAACAGTGCTTCATTATGTGTTAAAGAAAATATGAAACATGACAGTCTCATTTCTGCTGATACTAACATGGAAACTATTGCTGAAATGGAAATTACAGATTATGGTGCGACAACAGCAGCTGAAACTCGCGATAAACAGGAGAAACCTAAAACATTGAATACAGTATCAGATAATGAGTACGGTACAGGTATGTGTATATAGCACTATCAATTATTTGTTAAACTCGTTGTATTAAAGGGACACTCCGCCCCCCAAAACAAGTGTTGCTTAAATGAAAATTCTTTGTCTCCTTATATGTGAATGGGTATTAGTTTTCTTCTAATCTTTTTAGTTTGAGAGAAATTTGGCCTTATCGTATTTTTGGTAAATTGAAGGCCGCCATCTTTGTTCTGATTGCGGGCGAATGCGGTCGTTCCCGTTAATTTTTGACGTCATTGAGTGATAGAAACACTATATAAAGAAACCCTTCACAATAGCATGACAATAGCGTGGTTTTAGTCTATTGTGCAGGATTTCTATTCACACTATTGTGAAGGCTTTCTTTGCATAGTGTCCGACCGACCCACAATTAGAACAAAAATGCCGATCTTCAATTTACCAAAAATATATGATAAACAAAATCAAATTTCCTTAAAACTAAAACGATTTGTAGAAAACTAATACTCGTTTTCATGTAAGGCGACAAAGAACTTTCATTTAAGCAACATTTGTTTTGGGGGTGGAGTGTCCCTTTAAACTCGTTGTATTAAATGCCCTATTCAGCACTGATACTTCGTTATTAATCGGTTTTTTGTTCCTTTGCGACTTACTGTAGTCCTTACGGAAACCTCAGGTGAATACTTTTTCCACACGCTCTTCATCATTTGTTCTATCCATTTTTTTCCTTCAGGTCCTGATATGGACAAAGAAGACCATATTGAAATGAGTGAAGATGAATCTGATGACGAGTTACTTTCCCCTCCAGCGTTCCTTTACCAGGATTATCGCCCGAAACCTGAAATTAAGACACCAGAGAAATGTATTCCTCCATTGTCTGCCAGTCCATTAACTCCCATACTACCTTTGATGAAGCGAAATACCGACACAGTTAAATGTAGATATTCTCTTGCTAAACTTGTGCTGGAGAAACCGAAGCAGATTAAGAAAGATAAAAAAATGGTTCGTTTGCAAAGTGCAATACACGAACAAATTCAAAAAGGTTGGTTTAACATCTTCAATCTAGACTTCAAATTCTCTTCATGGTGTTATAATAATCGTCATCGCAATCCTCGTCGTCATCATAATCATCATGCTCAGCACCATCATCATCTTCACCATCTTCGTCATTTTTATCATCTTCATCTTGATCATCATGATTAAGATCATCATCATCATCTTGGTCGTCGTTGTCATCATTATTACTATCGTTAGGGACCAGTCATTATTTATGGCCGGGGTGGGGCCAAAGAAAAAATGGTTGGGTAACTGAAGGTTGGGTAACTGAAGACCTAAATGGTTGGGTAAAAAATGTCACTTCTCTGAATGGTTGGGTAGCAATATTTTCATGACTACATACATAAAAAACTAAAAGTTCATCATTTAAAATTAGAATCTCGTCATCAGTTCTCCTTAGTCATTCATCATTCCATATTAACTTTTGTTATTGTATTCCTCTCCTTGTTTACCTTGGATTCCTGTTCTGTACAGGGAGATAATAATCTGAAAGTTACAGTAGGATCAGACTGTATATCTATTTGGGTTTGTTATTAAAACTTGTATCGACGATATACTGGGAATTGGACTTTATCTAACTTTTTTCTTCTTGGGTTTGGTAAAATATTTTCTTTACCCATAAATGCAGGTTGGGACGGTTAAATTTCTGATCTTAATTTGGTTGGGTAAAAATATTTTCCAGCACCAAATCTATTTCTCTTCTCCCCCCCCCCCCCCCCCCCCCCCCCCCCCCCCGACCATAAATAATTACTGGTCCCTTGTTTTCCCACATCGTCCTAATTACAGTATCAGCTTGATCATGACTGTTCTCGTCGTCATTACTATCACTGGATCACCATCATTGGTAATGACCATAAGTCCATAACATATATGTACTTATTAGGCCAAGTGGATATCACGTTGTGTGCTTTTGTTTCAGGAAGGATGTCTCGTTTAGCTGAAGACACTTCGGGATCAGACGGTACATATGTCTACTTAATTTCGTTATAAATGTAAAGACCACTAATCAGATTGCAGAAAAGCTGCAATTAAGACCGCTCGCGTCTCACGAGCCAAGCCATATAATAATTGTACGTAATGACCCAAAAACGTTTGACCACGATTGCACAGCCATGCAAATTGCCTTAATTTAACTTTTTTTAGTAATAATTTTTTTAACTTTTTCTAATATATACCTATATATGCACAAGGTTAGTACAGTACTTCATGTATGTACTTTCAGATGATGAAGAACAGATATCAGCAAGCCAGCAAAAGGAACTAGACAGGTGTACCTCGAAAGATAAAAGGTTTACTGAAGAAATACCAGGGGAAATTATCTTTTCAGAATTTAAAGAATCTGTCAAAGTGAGTAGAATAGAATATGTTAATCGGTATACGTTAAGTCAAGAGATTCAGCACAGTCGCCGATAGCTTCACGATTCAAGCTAATGATAAAAACTAACTAGATAGACTTGAGTAGAGAAGTTTAAATATCTAGGAGTCCTTATAGACCAGACTTTCTCCAGGAAAGAACACATTAGTTAAATAGGGAAGAAAATTTCATCAAGACTAGGGATGTTGCGCAGAGCGTGCAAAGTTTTACCAAGATCAACGTGCATTAGGCCCGTTTCAAACGTCGAACATCTCATGTGCCTAATCTAATGCAAACGAGCTTGAACAAAGGGTTTTGCTAATTTACATTAGATTCGGCAGATGAAAAGTTCGACGTTTGAAAAGCGCCTAACGCTCTATAATGCCTTACCTTTGTTTGATTACTGTGTCTGTGTATTGGACAGCTACGGAATAGGTTGTAAAACTTATCTAGACAAGCTAAACCGGCGTGCTGCCTGTATTATCGAGAGCAGATAAGTCGAGTGAACGGTAGTCGACCTATCTACTATCTGAATTTCGGCATGCGCACCAAATTGCAAGCTATAAAACTAGACACCGTCTATAAAACTTGACACGTCCGAACACCCTTAACGGAACGATTGACAAATATTTACTGACTTAACATGACTTGAGTGAACAAATACGTGTCAGACTCGAACCAGTAAAAATATTGAAAGTAACCTTAGTATGTCGCCTGAGTCCTTATAGCTAAGTGGTTAGAGTGTTATACATTAGGCTAGCAATCGGAAGGTTTAATTATATAATATGCTATATGTAGCAGTATCTAATGGGCTTTATAAAATAATTTTACTCTACGCACGCTGTGATTGGTCAGCTTGCCGGTCTCGATCAGGCTACGGAGACCGGAATGACGTCAGTAACTAATGAGAATTTGCATTAAATCAAAATCAAAAGCGTTATATATCGTAATTATCCAAAGTATAAGAAATTGTTTCTGAATTATTTTATAAAAATAATAGAATACGTTTGCTTGGTTCTCTATAACGTGATCGAAACCCTCGTGAAGTATTAAAAACACTCGAGAAGTTGGGAAAGCAGTCGCCTCGGCGGCTCGTGCTTCTCCCTACACTTCTCTCGTGTTTTTACTAACGTCACTCGGGTTTCGATAACGTTATAGAGACCCGGGTAAACGTATTCTATTATTTAAATATAACACCTACAAACATTTTTAATAACCTTATACATACATACACCCACCCTATGCATAGGGTATGGGCCAAGGTCACCAATGGTGGCCTCGGATCTCAGCGCAAAATAGAAAAGGAAAAAATATATATATATAAATAATAAACACAGCAAAATTCAACAGAGTTTCTTAATTCGTCCTCGCCATGCCACACGGTCTTCTGCCACAGTTGTCCAGTCGTTCATATTCAGATTCGTCTTCGCCAAAGCTTTTCTGAGGCCACGTCCATACAGTAGGTGAACTCTGGGCAGCCACGCGGTCGAGGTTCGCGTACCCAGCATGTAAGCATCTTGCGGGGCAGTCTCTCCCATCCCATACGCCAGACATGCCCTGCCCATGTGAGTTGGCGTTTCGATACATATGCACCCATGGACAGGAGATTAGTACGTGTCTGCAGATCCGCCGTACTGATGTGGTACAACCATGTATGGTGACGGTTCACCCGACACATTGACTGCATACATTGAGCATGAAACACTCGTAGCTGATTGAACAAGCACTCGGTGAGGCACCGGGTTTCAGCACCATATAGTAGGATTGGGAGCACCAGCCCCTCATACACAGCCTTCTTAGCTTCCATGGAAATTTGTGTTGATGAAAAGACACATTTTCGTAGAGCACCAAAACCATTTCCAGCTACTTTCACTCGATTCTCAACATCGGCAATATCACTACAGTCTCTAGTTAATATGGAGCCCAGATACTTAAAGTGATCCACAACTGGCAGGAAATTACCTTCGCCAAGAGTGGGCAAGTTGATGTCAGAGAGATCGCAATTATCATATGTTATAGGGTCATTGTATAGCCTGGCTACGTATAAGATTTCCGTCTTCGAAGCGACCTTCACTACTCCATCTACTTTCAAACCAGCGTGGATTTGCATCCCAAAACGAGTGAAATACTGAAACATCAGCGGCACACTTTCCACTAGAGATTCTCGCGACGTGAATAGCACAGCCGTATCATCCAGAATGGGATAGTTCGAAAGACTCACCACGTTGTATACCTTCGTCCACACAGTACATTGTCATCCTTCGTCTTGAACAAACACAGAGGCCTGTCATGAGCCGCACGCCAGGTGATCATGATTGCAGCAATATAGAATGTGAAAAGACTTGGTCCAAGAATATCTCCCTGTTTTACTCCAATGGTACATTTAATGGTGTTTATCACATCATTCACAGAAAATTTTACTTCCACATTGGCATGTAACGATCGTAGAATCTGCACCATGCAGCTTCATAGCAACCCCGAATTTTAGTAGAACATTCCATAGCATCCCACGAGGTACCCGGTCAAAAGCCTTGACGAGGTCTAAAAACATCACCCAAGTTTGAAAACCATGTTTACGTCTCTTTAGCTTCCGTACTGCCATCACACTCTTCTCTAGTTGGTGTGTCATCACACTCTTCCACCACAGGATGTTGCTGAAGCATCTGCAAAACTGACAGATCACAGGTGGGATCAAGACTATATATATAGTTTTTCAAAATGCTTTTTGAAGACATGAGCATTTTCTTGGGGAGTTGTGCAGAGTGATCCATCTTCTTTCTGCAGACGGACGAGTTTTCACTAACCCATTGCGGAGCTTTGTCACAGCATCCCAGTATTGTTTCGTAACACGGCCGACATTCAAAGCACGACACTGCACTAACGTCCATCGGTTTTTTGCCGCCGCGACCGCAGACTTAACTGCTTTACGTGCGACTCGTACTCTGACTGTCTGTTTTTTAGTTCGACGGCCGAACATAGAAGCTATTGCACGATTTCTTTCTTCAATGACTGGAGCAAGAGTCTGTTCTGCTGCTTTGAACCAACCGGGTTGCGCTTTAGGCTTCTTTGGAAGTGTCGCCAATGCCGCTATCTCCGTTGCATCAGCAAAACATGTGTAACTGGAACGATTGTCCTCTGTACGTTCAACATTAAAGTCACGGTGTACCTTATCGCAAAATGAACTTGCGATGTCTTTATCTGTGAGACAAGCATAATCTAAATGCAGTAGGCGCTGGCGCTGAGATGATCTCTTCTTCAGACGACGCATTACTCGAATTACTGAACCGGGGGAAGTTGACTTTTTCAGTGATAAAGTGGTCCAGCTGGTGAGGTTTTTTGGATCTCGGATGAATCCATGTCCCATACATGTAGTTGCTGTATCTCCTACCCGCGTTGTTCGTATGTGCAATACCATATTTCCCAAGGCTATTGCGGCATACTACTTGTTCGCCTTCATCCCGATAAACACCCATACTCGAATTCGTATCACTGCCTTCACATAGAATGTCTTCAGGCTGCCTCCTAGCACGATATCTGTCCAACTGTTCAAAATACGTGTCCCATTCGCTCTGATCTGCAACTCCAACTGGTTCGTAGGAAGCCATAACAAATAGTCCTACATTTATATTTTCATTTTCCTTCATCAACAAACGCACTGCAATCACCCGTGCCCCAAGATCATTGTGTACCTCGGAGCTCGCTGCTCGCCAACAGTCTGCTGCTTCACTGCTCAGTGCGATTACTATACTCCCTGAGACCCACGGTTACCCATTACAACATCCGGTTTGAGACCAGCAACCACTAGACGACAAGCCCCATGTTCAAGTATATCCACGCCTGTTCTCCAGGTTTCTTGCAAACAAGTAGCGAAAATTTTCCTTTTGCGCATCGCCATAAACAGCTCTTCCACTCTCACTTCCGATTTCAGACCACGCGCATTTTGAGTCACAATAGTTACTCTACTTCGTCTTGCTATCCTCCTTTGAAACTCATTACAAGACCCAGACGGTTGCAAGCCGACTGGGCCAGGAGCTATATGGGTCATCTCACAATGAACGAAAGAACAGTAGTTCTCGTAAATCCAAAGTCTCTGAGACGATCCGCTCCAATATTTTCATTAGAAACTATAATCACTCATTATCCCCTCGCCCGGACGGCGCTCCGTCCCAGCGCCGAAGGCGCTGGGGCGAGGGTGATAATCTTGACGGGGTGGTACAATGTCCGGTCGTGTACAATGTCCGGTCATTTGAGTCAGGGCAAAGTAGTTCTGTAAAAAGTTTGTGCCGTGTATATATAAATATAGGTATCCATCAACGGACCGACATTGGTTGTCTTGGTTACGATGACGTAACCTCACGGGGAAAAAAGTAGGTCAACAAGGATATTTATGGATCGACAAGGATATTTATCTGAGTCGTGAGCGGGAACATGTTGTGTTATTTTGCTCGAAAAAACGTGAAATGTACGTGAAATGAGTAATTTAAATAACGAATGGCAGGCAGAAGCTGCACGAGCAGAAGAGAACGAGAGGGGACAGTCGTTATTAAAAACAAATCTTCAATACTTATTCTGTGACAAAACAAACACAGCAAGAAGGATTGCGACAGAAACAAGTCAAAGCGACTCGAAGACGATATCCAGTGTTATTCTCGTAATTTGTGCTTTATAATACTACAAAATAGTAAGTGTTAGTTCATATTTTGAAATTGCATGTACAGTATGTTTATTCTGTGCTTGATAATGAGCCTATATAGTAGACTACAGCTGTGTTTCAGCTGTTTATACGACCTGAGCCTGCCACCTGGCCTACAATTTTTTAGTATATAAACAAGCATTACTCATGTATACAGTGAACCACTGGTCAGTGTTAATATATATACACTGCTGTAGTGAATTATAAGGGAGAGATTGGAGTAGACGGATGATACATGGATGATTGTCATGCTCATATCCAGAGTCCCGGAGAGGAATCGAACCTGTAACTTTTGATTGCTTCTATAACCATTGAGCTACCGAGACTCAGATGGAGAGTGAAGGTATAGGTATACAGTACTGCCTATGCAGCTTGCATTCACTACAGCAGTGTATATATTAACACATCCAAGCATTACTGATATAATATAGTGACTGCCGTATAGGCAGTACATATACCAATTGAACCAGTACATCATTGTATTCATTCTCTCTCCATCGGAGTCTTGATGGCTCAATGGTTAGAGTCACCGGCAATCAGAAGGTTATAATTTTTTCAACTGGGAATAATTTTTCTGAGGAGGCTGACGATCGTCCATGTATTGTATACTGGTCTACAGTGTATATTCCATAAACAATCTGTGTTTAATCCATGCATCCATTATGGAACATGTTAGGCTTACAGTAGCTGGCCTAGTGGCCATATACATAACTTATAATTGTGTCTGTGAATAGGCTTGGACAATGCTGGTCCTAGGCTTGTAATGTAAAATACAGCTTATATAGGATTATATTGACATTGGGTATGTTGACATTCATTGTCAGCAGAAATTAGATCAATTGTCAACAAGCGAGCTAGGATTGTCATCTTGAACATTGATTATATATGCACATGGTGATGTAATTTAGATACTATAGTACACAATGCCATGTCTTGTTGCAGATACATGGCTTTTGTATTAATAACCATCAAAATATGGTATCTGCACTAGGCATTTATTATTATATATTATTATTATTAATAATAATACAATAATATTTACGGTAGCCCCTTCAATGCTAAGATTGGTATCAATGGGCATCTTGTTTCCTAACAAATTACAGTCAAATATAAACACATATTTATATGTACTGTAGATGTTACAAAAACTAATTTTAACTCAAACGTTGTATAAATCCTGTACATTAACTGATCGGTTGCAAGTCCCCACTTAGAAAAGATCAGTTTTCCTGCCCGCATTGAGACCTACCAAGAACATCAATATTATATAAGTTATCCACATTCCACATCCCTGCCAGCTCCACATCGCAGCAGTCTAATGTGGGTAGAATAATCAACTTACTTTATATAATCATCCACACCAACAATCAGGGTAGAATCCCTAATACATGTTAAACCCAATTTGAATAGACCCGTAGACATTTGAACAAATTTCATTTTTTAAAAAAGCGGACCCATTGTATGATAAAGATGCACTTTCTTCCTTCAACAGCCTTTGGTGTCTGTTTATACTAACTACTGAGTTGATTATTTCATGTGGAATTATCATTAGTGTGAAACAAGCAATTTTTTTCTTAGTGATTGAGGGTAGAAACAGCAGTAGACTTCCCCAATATTCTGTTACTGCACCCAAAAATTAAAAAGTTTGGGCTATATAGTTATTTAGTTTGATGTTCTATGAAACAATTAAATTCAGAAAAAGCAAAGCTCTCGGAGATATTGACAAATTGTCCAAGTTTGGCAAATGAATGGGCTATTACACCTAATGGCGTAGCGTCTGGCTGCTATTAATAGCTCAAAATTCAGACAAACAAACCAAATTTAACTCACAAATGATTGCAAATGAGCGGCTGGACAAAATGCAGGTTGCAGGTTGGGAATTTGCAGGTTGGGAATTTGTAGGTTGGGAACTTGCATGTTGTGAATTTGCAGGTTGGAATACAAGTTGTTTTCTAGACAATCTTTTTTTAGTTCAGCACGGTCTCTTCCTTAAATTAACCATTATCCTTAAGTTACAAATCGCTCTGAATTAAGGATAATGGTTAATCTAATGGTATTGTAGGGTTAGAACCCAACCCCATCACAACATCAATCCCAACCCTAACCCTAAACCCCCGCCTTTGCGAGTTTTCTAAGCCTAGCGAGTTTTTCAAGCCTAACCCCTGTCTAGCAAGTTTTACGACACAACCATACCTACCCTGCACCCTTGTCTCCCATACGTGGTGTCTGTAGACTAATAAGAGAGACTTAGTAATTGACTGTCAAACGCATGTGTGATTCTTATGATCCATTAGATTAACCATTATCCTTAATTCACAGCAATTTGTAGCTTAAGGATAATAGGTTAATTTAAGGGAGACCATGCTGCATTTAGTTAGGGTTAGGATTGTGGTTATTTAACCCTAATACTAACCCTAATACTAACCCCAATCTTTACCCTAACTAAAAAGATCGTCCAGAAAACGACTATATATTCTTAACCTGCAACCTGCGTTTTATACCAGCCCTGCAAACGAGCTATTTTCTTTTGTTATGGCCGCACGAATTAGGGGTAAAAGCGGACAAACATGTCATTTTGACGGCTGCTATTCAAGTAAAAGAACGAAAATAAAACTTAAACGTTTCAAACAGTAAGCGGGCGAGGGGTTGTTGCGTATACGTATTTCTAGTTAATTGGTAATAAATGCCAGGAAATATTTGATCAATCCTAAGTTCCCTGGCACATAGGATAAGTCTAGATACTACTTAGGTTCGCCACTTTGAGTAGTAGACCGTTCACGACTGTCTTTATCCCATCAGCCATCCATCTATTGACACGGTCATCACATCCTAGCTTGGGGGATTTGAATTCGGAGTTACCTTCTCCTAGGAAGGTTGCCAACCAAGGCAATGGATGGCCGTTGACTCATAATGAGTTCTACCGCCCTTTGACAGCTCTTATTTTTATTGCCGCTGGGTGTCCACACACCCTCCTCACCAGGAAAACCTGGTGGGGGAGCCGGTTTAGTCGCCGACCGCCCGACCATGAAACAGGTAGTACTGGTTTACATGGTACCAGTAGCAGGACAATCAGGCTGACCTGACCCAATTTGTGAAAAATTGGACAGTGAATGACTTGAAGTATTGAATGATATTGGCAACAAAAAATAATTACCTTTTATATCAAAGTACGTGTCTTAGAAGGGAAAGGGTAATTTCATTCTGGCAGCACAGACCAAGAAACCAAACCTTTTCTGCCGGTCTATAAACAGTGCCTATCTCATGTTTGGGTATTTTACATATTTGTAATCTTTGGATAGTCCTGAGAAAAATTGTCATATATCTTGTCCGACGAAAATTTTATCTTCATCGATTTTTTGCTGTTAAAGTTGACGGAAGTGCTGCGTGACGTCACTTCCGTCGACGTTAACAGCAAAACATCCACGAAGATAACATTTTCTACCGACAAGATATATTACAATTTTTCTCAGGAGTATCCAAAGATTACAAATATACTAGAAATACGTATACGCAACAACCCCTCGCCCAAGTACAGTACAGTACTTATTTTAGTTCTAAATTACTTGAACTAAATTACTTGAATTAGATAATAGCCACTTCATTTGCCAAACTACATTAAATACATTTTCAGTGGACAATATCTCTCTGTCTGAATTTAATTGTTTCATAGGACATCAAAATAAATACATGCAGCCCAATTAAACTATTTAATTTTTGAGTGCAGCAACAGAATAGTGGGGGGTCTACTGCTGTTTCTACCATCAATCACTAAGAAAGAAATTACTTTTATCACAATATTGATGACTCACGAAATAATCAATGCAGTATTTTGTATATAATTGAAGGAAGAAAGTGCTTCTCTATCATACAATGAGTGTCCTTTAAAAAATCAAATTCATTCAAATGTCTACGGACGCATATAGTTCAAATGTATAGGGGTCCATTCAAATTAGATTTACTAAGACGTATTAGGGATTCTACTCCAATTGTTGGTGTGGATAGATTATATCAGTAAGTTGATAATTCTACCCACATTGGACTACTGTGATGTGGAGCTGGCATGAATATGGATAACTAAAAATTGATAAAAGCTAAAAATAAGCTTTACATAAGGGGAGGGTCACGAAAAAATGAGCATGGAATATTTCATTTGCACCAGCCCTCCCCCCCCCCCTTTAATTAATGACCGGTCCCTTATCTATTGCCTTAATTGACAATATGTGAAGGATATACAACTTTTGAGTTAAAATTAGTTTTTGTAACATTGTACTGTACATTTGTGAATGTGTTGAAATTTGTAACAACTGTAATTTGTTAGAAAACAAGACCCCCATATATTGATACCAGTGTTAGCATTGAAGGGGCTATCCTGTATAAATATTATTGTATTATTATTATTATTATTATTAATACTAATAATAATAATGCATTAACAATAATACTAATAATAATAATGCCTAATGCAGATTGCAGCTAGATACCATATTTGCCATGTAACAAAGCATATATATGGCATTGTGTACTATAGTATCTAAATTATATCACCGTGCACATATATAATATATATTATAACCTATATTCAGAATGCATGCCTAGTCTGCTTGTCGACAATGATCTACAATCAGTGACAAAAAAACCTGGGACACATCAAATGAATCTATTTTTTTACCAATATGTTTTAACTTTACCCCTTGAACCCCCCTCCCCCCTTTTCAATGTTGTACTAATCGGTTGAGAAACAAACAGCAATGGTACGATGAAATAGAAATGTGTTTTTCTTTATCCAACATTGAATAGGGGGCAAGGCGGAGTAATGAATATATTCAGTGAAGTGTCCCAATAATAATGTCACTGATTGTCTGAAAAATACACGTTAAGCATTTTATAATTTGTTTTGGAAATAGTTTTCAAATGGCAAAAATGGCATTAGGACATCTATAGGAGCAAACACTCTTGGAATTTTGACTAAAAAAATTGCCGATATGCATATACTGTAAGTTGACAGCGAAAATTTGGGTTTAAAACCTCTCGTATTGTTCTGGGAATGAAATAGTAATTAACAAGCCTGTTATCGCTTGCGCACGTCCGTGCGTAACTACAGTACGCGAAAAACTGATCAACACTATTCTTACTTCGCATAGTAGCACAAATTAAAGATCACTACACTCATGAACTAACACTTTTGTCAAGCATTTGCAAATTTACTAAGGCTTCCTGCAGGGCATAACGTTTCACATTACATGGCCATTGCCTTCGCAAGTTACTTTTTCCTTGCGAATTATATAATTACGATTACTGAATTCAAATAATACTTAATTCACACAAGTAACCAGCTATTTATGATAAAATTTGCACAAGTAACCACAAGTAACCACAAGTAACCACAAGTAACCACGAACATTCTAAAAATATAGAATGATAATCTAATTTATTTTAATTTGCCATGGTTACTTGTGGTTACTTGTGGTTACTTGTGCTAACTTCTAAAATATAGAACTTTTGATATGGTTACTTGAGTAAAATCGTTTCCAAAGAACAATATCAGTATCATACATTGTTTACTTTGCTACTTGGTCTTTTTTACTGCCCTTTAATTGGGGATGAACTTTCCTAGTGAGAGAAATATGCCTCTCAGAGGGCATTTCCTGTTATTGTGCCTGCGAGCGTTTAGTTTAGAAATTGAGAACTTTCTATATGAACGATTTCAATGACTTTAAATGGCCATATAAACCTTGAGCGTTTCTCTCAAACGCAGTTCTACTGATTCTGTGCGCAATGAAGAATGTTCATACTGGTTGTTCTTAACCACTGGTATTGTAATATCAAAAATTAAACAGGAAATATAACGCAAGGGATAGTATAACATGCGCAAGCTGTTATTGAAAGGATTGACATAAACGGCATATCGTTCACCCGAGGAATATTACGTGACTGAAATTCAACCACATTCCATATTATTAATAGCTTTTTGTAGCAGTTTGTCATAGAAAATAGATTGTATCATTTCGAATGCCCATGTGGCATTCTGATATGAAACGAATAACTTTGTATTTGGGTCGCATTTTTCAGGCGCACGTGCTTTAACTAACATGTCATCATGAAGGTTTCATATTTCTGCTTAATTGCATTGAAGAAACAAAGTTCCGGGAAAAACAACAAACAATCTGCTTTAAAATAATGTTAGCACATCTAGTTAATGTCCCAAACCGAAAAACTTTATTTTTTATTGGCAATTGTAATGTAATTATACGGAATTTGTATGCAATAGATGAAGTTTTTTAATCAGACAATCAGTGACAAAAAAACCTGGGACACATCAAATGAATCTATTTTTTTACCAATATGTTTTAACTTTACCCCTTGAACCCCCCTCCCCCCTTTTCAATGTTGTACTAATCGGTTGAGAAACAAACAGCAATGGTACGATGAAATAGAAATGTGTTTTTCTTTATCCAACATTGAATAGGGGGCAAGGCGGAGTAATGAATATATTCAGTGAAGTGTCCCAATAATAATGTCACTGATTGTAGCTAACACACATAGTAGTGTCAACATACCCAATGTGAACATAATAATAATAAGCTGTATTTTACATTGACTTAATAAGTTGTGACCCACTAGGCCAGCTAAGGTACTGTAAGTCTAACATGTTCCATAATGGATGGGGTACTGTAAACACAGATTATATATGGAATACATGCCAGTATACAAAACATGGACGTCAAGATCATATCGTCAGAAACATAATATTCCTGGTTGAAAAAATTATAACCTTCTTATTGCCAGTGACGGCCTCTAACCATTGAGCCATTGCGATTCCGATGGAGAGGTTACAATGATGCACTGGTTCTAATGATATATGTACTGCCTATGCACAGCAGTTACTATAATTTCAGTAATGACTAATGATTGGGTGTGTTAATATATACACTGCTGTTACATCAATAGAATCAGTACATCAATGTAACATTCACTCACCATCTGAGTCTTGGTAGCTCAATGGTCAGAGCATCTCACTGGAAATCAGAAAGTTATCCCTGTCCGGACACAAAATAATTTTTCTGAGGATATGAGCTTGCTTGACAATCATCCATGTACTGTATCGTCTGTTTCCCCCGAGCTCTCCCTTATTCACTACAGCAGTGTATATATTAAGTATTAACACTGACAAGTATACATAGTAATGCTTGTTTATTGCTACAAAATTGTAGGCCAGGCCCAGGTCATATAAACACAGCAATAGTATGCATGTTTTTTCACCCTAAACTACTGTATATATAGGCTAATTATCAAGCATATAGTATTTATAACTTGAGGTACACAAAAATAATAAACATACTGTACATGCAATTCCAAAATTTGTACTACACTTACTATTCAGTAGTATTATAAAGAACAAATGGTATATATTTTAAACAGGCTAGGACTGGCCATTGTGCCATCTTGTGCCAGAACAATGGCCAGCCATTGTGCTGCCACAAAGTGCCATTGTTCTGGCACAAGATGGCACAATATCTAGTTACCAGGGCCACATTTTCCGATGCCGCGCATGAGGACGGTTGATCATATATATATATATACATATAAACTCGATCCTAGATCTAGGATCAGCCTTCCATCTCGCGTGATAAGGGACTAAACGCCGGTCGATATTAGCACCCTCGCCCTCAGGCCTTCAGGCGAGGGGATAAAATACCCTAACATGAGATAGGCACTTTAAATGGCCTAGTTATTGTAATTTTAATCCGACCATTCTAAATAGCCTTCCTTTTTTTCTCCTGTTATCTTAATATTTACATATACTGTTTCCACCTCTGCCTGGCTAGCCGGAATATAGTGCTCATAAGCGTATTAGGGCGGTGACCCTAGTGTAGTTATTTTTCTACGTTGCGTTTATAAGCGAACTAGGGTTACCCTACTTAGTAGGGTCACTCTATCACTTAGCTAGGGAAACCCTAGCAATAGGGATATGTTTTTGCCTTATAAACACAATCGATAGGGACAACTCGGACACCCGTGTCAAGTTTTTAGGTTTCAAGCCTTTTGATGCACTCGCAAGCCTCGCTTATGTCAATTTCTTCGACGAAGTCGTCGAGATAGGGCAGAGTTGGAATGTAGATCCACATGAAGGAGTGACATGATTGAATAACAAAGAAGAATACCATCTAACTGAAGAGAAGTAAGCACAGGTAGTAGAGAGATTAAAATCGATAATACAGCAAGAATTTTCTTTCTTTCCGCCATGTTTACACTCGAATTTCCCGCGTACACGCTCGACGGCGCGAGTATACTTCACCCTAGTCCTAGGGTTACCCTAGCCCGATCATTTCCTTATAAGCGCAAGCTATCTTTTCACCCAAGGGTTACCCTAGCGCTTATAAACAGGGCCTTACTGAATGTAAAGGTTTTGTAAATATTCTACAAAATGGTTCTGTTTTCCCTGTAGTATGATAATGGCTGTACTCAACCATTTCCAACTTTGGATAGGACAGATCTGGACACATTTACTGAGTCACTGTTCGGAAGATGTAATGTGGAAATACGAGAGATACTGTGCGGTGGTTGGATTATCCAGCGTTATCTTGTTCGACCGTGCCCGCAATCTGTTGTACAGTGGTTATTTCATATTCTTAGTTATCATCTGGATTCGGATACAGTACAAGCCAGTTATAATGCTTTATGGTCAATGTGGAATGCTGAATCAAATAAGGTAAGATGAAACCTTTGAGATGTAGACGTTCATCACGTTGATACACTTAGGCATCTGGAATCACTATGCTGGAATCAAACCCGTAACCTTCAGGGGCGGCTTGTTCTAAATTTCTAGATTTGTGTTCTGTATGAAAACTTCTCAAACTCATTAATAATTCATGATGAAAATTCAAAAGAAATCAATATTTAATGAGTATTTAGAAGTAGTATTTAAAACACGAGAAGGAACGTTTTATCATATTTAAAATGCGAGCGCGCAGCGCGAGCATTTTAGATATGATAAAACGCGAGTTCGAGTGTTTTAAATAGCTTCAAAAACAATTGATTGTAATCACTAGGGAGTGTACTGGTTTTTATTTTCTATTAGAGGTAAATTGGGTTGATGTATGAAATGCAAATTAGCAGGAATGTCTTACAACGTAGCGTCTTTCCACGTAGCGTAACGTCTTTCTGTTTTACGTAGCGTCTTACAACGTTGCGTAGCGTCTTAAGGATTGTCATCTTGGTGTATGTAATCAAACTGTACAAGCGTACACTGTATCAACATTCACCATCGAATGATAAACAAGAATTATGTCGTGTGCAAACAATTGCATATGCCAGTACGACAATCCTATACAACAATGTATGCCAGAATGACAATCGTATACGATGAATCGTATCGTGTAGAAGGGGCTTTACAACGTTGCGTAGCGTCGTACAATGTTGCGTAGCATCGTACAACGTTGCGCAGCGTCTTACAACGTTGCGTAGCGTCGTACAATGTTGCGTAGCGTCGTACAACGTTGCGTAGCGTCGTACAACGTTGCGTAGCGTCGTACAACGTTGCGTAGCGTCGTACAACGTTGCGTAGCGTCTTACAATTTAGCGTAACGTCTTACAATGTTGCGTAGCGTCTTACAACGTTGCGTAGCGTCTTACAACTTGGCGTAACGTCTTACAATGTTGCGTAGCGTCGTACAACGTTGCGTAGCGTCTTACAATTTAGCGTAACGTCTTACAATGTTGCGTAGCGTCGTACAATGTTGCGTAGCGTCGTACAACGTTGCGTAGCGTCGTACAACGTTGCGTAGCGTCGTACAACGTTGCGTAGCGTCGTACAACGTTGCATAGCGTCTTACAACTTAGCATAACGTCTTACAATGTTGCGTAGTGTCGTACAACGTTGCGTAGCGTCGTACAACTTAGCGTAACACCATTAAGTCCTATAATTGACGTTTACATCACTTGCATCGCGTCCACGGTGAAATCAGCTTCGCTATTCTCAGAAAAATTACTTCGCAGATTTTCGAAATTTTCAAAATCGCTTCGCAATTTGCGATTTGCGAAGCGCTAATTCGGACCTTGCGGTTGTCTACCTGCTAAACGTTTGCCATCTACTTTTCATTGTTTAAGCAGAAAAAAGATAATTGTGAAAATACAGTATTATTCTATCACGTTTTAAACATGACCAAAAAGAAATCAGGGGGGAGGGGCATGGGCATACCCCCGTATGGTATCCCCTATCTGGATATACCTCCAGCCCATCGACAATATTGATTCGCAGGGTCGTTTTTCACCGTCTACTCAGCAGCGTACAGTAGCTAAGAGGGGTGGGCGACCCCAATGGTCCCCAAGACCGTTTCGTGAAAAGTTTAAATCTGGGGAGAAATTTATGGAGGCTGGATGTTCTGAGCAACAAGTCAAATCCGATTATCAAATTTCGAAAATAATGATAGTGATAATTCGCGTTGGCTTCGGAAAAAAGACGGAAATTTAAAGCAAGAGTATCTGGCTGACTGTCAATGACATCGACTGTCATAAAATTCAAAATGTGTTGGTCAGCGGTTAAACGTAACCAAGTGTCAATGTTCTAGCGCCATGTGAATGACTCGTATACAGTGAGCTCTATATATATATATATCTGGAGGGCTATCTGCCTGAGCAAAAAGTGAAGCCCAAGATGGCCGACTTTGCACGTCAGTTTCAGTCCCCTGCGCGGTTTGTACGTCAATTTCTTATATATAAACCGCGTAGGGGACTGAAACTGACGTGCAAAGTCGGCCATCTTGGGCTTCACTTTTTGCCTGGCCAATGACTGGCAGATAGCCCTCCAGATATATATATATATATAGCTCACTGCTCGTATATTAATGACTCGTGCAATAATATGAATATCAGACTCACTTTGCGTAGGAGTCAACCAAAACAAGAGAAACAAAAATTTTTGAATGGAAAAATTAACTGATTAAAATATTCTGTACTTATTAAAAGGTCTATGATTCTAAGAAATGTTTCGATTTCGATTTATTTATCAATGAATTCCAAGATATCTTGACCTGTATTGTGCCATGTTCTGATTTAGTAATAACAACATTTTGCGATTTATGGCCTTCAGATTACTTTTAAAAACTCGCCTCAAAATATTCCGTGGGAGCATGCCCTCGGAACCCTAGAATACTTAAGGCGGATTTCCAGTCGCACGAAGCAACTGGCAGCTCTCTGCAGGTACTCGCATGGTTTCCACTGTATTTCCACCACATGCAGCTCTCTGCAGGTACTGGCAGCTACAAGGTACTGGCAGCTACAAGGTACTGGCAGCTCTCTGCAGGTACTCGCATGGTTTCCACTGTATTTCCACCACATGCAGCTCTCTGCAGGTACTGGCAGCTACAAGGTACTGGCAGCTACAAGGTACTGGCAGCTCTCTGCGGGTACTCGCATGGTTTCCACTGTATTTCCACCACATGCAGCTCTCTGCGGGTACTCGCATGGTTTCCACTGTATTTCATGCACCACATGCAGCTCGCTGCAGGTACTGGCAGCTACAAGGTACTGGCAGCTCTCTGCATGTACTCGCATGGTTTCCACTGTATTTCCACCACATGCAGCTCGCTGCAGGTACTGGCAGCTACAAGGTACTCGCAGCTCTCTACAGGTACTCGCATGGTTTGCACTGTATTTCCACCACATGCAGCTCGTTGCGATAACCCGCGGGGTTTCAAGACTGATGAAGCGATAGCCGAGTTTTTTAACAAACTTCGAGGTGTTTGGATATCCTGATGAAGTACTCTTCTGAGTATTTCAGATATAGCACCTCAAACAAATCAGTATTTACGAGAAAATCGAGGTTAAAGTTCGATTAATTTATGCAATTTCTTCCTTCAATATCTAATGATTTCCTTTGTGCAGTTATCGCCATGAATTACTAATGATTTGAAATGTTGACCTAATTTGTTTTGATTGGTTATATTTACTGCGAGTACTTGCTGGGAGTAAAAAGTAGTTCAAAATTTTCAACTATCTGCCACGAGGGTTAAAACACTCGCAGCGAGCTGCGATGACTGGAAATCCGCCTTTAGACAAGACCACGTGGATATTTTCGCCCTCCTAAGCCAATACTTTGGCTACTCCACTGCGTCTACTACCGTTTCGATTCGCGTCAGGGTTGTGAGATATTTTCTGAGATTGAAGGCTTACGGGGTATGTGCGCGTTGTTTATTGTTTAACTTAATTACTTTTTGAAATATTTTATCTAGCAGGAAGGAGGTAGTATTTCCTGGATACCGTCTGTTCAAGATTTCCTCCGCGTATTTTATAACTATGGCGCCAATTTTACTTCGTTGTTCCCTAAAATCTGGGAAAACATGGACATTTCAAACGGCTTTGTGATGAATGACCAAGAACTTTCTTCAAACCATCAGTAAGTACACAAGACAATCACGTTGAACTTGGTGTTGTTGGTGTGAAGTGAACCGGAATTACGTACGGTGCTTTCTTTGTTACTTTAAAGTGCCTATAACATCAACATTTTTTATTGTCTGATTTGGAAGAACTTTTAAAATGATAAAGTAACTTCTTTTGAACATTTTTGTTTCTTCGCTTTCTTTTTGAGATATATCAGTTTGTTTGATATGCAAATGTACGGAATTTACGTCACACATGCATAATGAGTTATCAGAGAATGTTATATATATTTCCGTTCATCAAATAAAAACACTAAAGTGTGAATAACACGTGTGCATGTTTCTCCCACAACACCAATCTTATCGATTTTAAAGGATTTCGTTCGACAATGAAAGAGATACACATTTCTCCAATAAGTCATTATGCACGTGTGACGTAATTCCGGACATTTGCATATCAAACAAACTGATATACTGTATCTCAAAAAGAAAGCGAAGAAACGAACATCTTCAAAAGAAGTTACTTTATCATTTTAAAAGTTCTTCCAAATAAGACAATAAAACATTTTGAGGTTACGGGCACTTTAAAGAGTGAGTGTCAACCGTCGTGCATTGCGCGTTTGTGTTTATCTTTTTGCACGATAACGAAGTGTTTTGAAGTACTTCGTTGCCAACTTGACCTGGTAAATACTCCGGAAATTCGCCGAGTTTTCTCAGAAAACCCTATAGAGGCTAAGGCTTAGTATTATTCATCCACAATCCAAATACATTGAGAACCTGATTTTGTTGTTTGAACCTCGTCACTTGGTCGTCCGGCTTCCCGTCAGTCAAGGCTGATATAATAGCCCTTTAAGCGGTTGCTATTAATAGCTCAAAATGCGGACAAACAAACCAAATTTGACTCACAGGTGATTGCAATGAGCTAATTTCTTTTGTTATGGCCGCAATAATTATGGGTAAATGCGGAAAAACATGGGTACTGACGTCATCTCGACAAATTGCTATTGGAAACGAAAGTCAAGAAAACGTCGAGTTTTGTAGAAAATGCAGAAATAATTACTTTCTAAGGTATGTCTTCTTTCAACTAAAAGACAAAATGAATAATATATAGCAAGGATTGACAAGATATTTACAGATGAGTGTATTTCGTGCGTCACGGTTGACACTCACTCTTTAAAATTAATTTTGCTCCAGAATGGATTCCTCTCCGTGCTTCCGTTTTGTAGCGTTGCCATAAACGAGATATACCATGGATATTCTATAATTTCCAGGGGTGGATTTAGGGGAGGGGTGCACAGGGGTGTGCACCCCTGTTGGCCTTGGTCAACAGGGGTGCAAGGGGGGTGCAAAAAATCAGTATTACTATAATTGCAGTAAATGCCCATCATTATAAGTATTCAATATTGAAAAGAGAAATTAAAAGACGGTTAAACACCAATCAAAAACACTCTTGTCCTGTATATGTCCTGTATATGTAAATGTAGAAAACTGTGGGAACGGGCTATAATGCGTATCATATTGCAACACGCGCTGGACATGCAGTGTAAACCTCATTAAAAGTATGAATAAAACACAGAAACACAGAGTAAAGATGTGTATAATTGTATATAGTCATAACATAATATGCGGGATAACCCTGTACGCTTTTCGACCTTTATATACGGTAAGATTTTAATATGGCGGCTGGGGTGCCAACTCTCGATTTAGCCGCACGTAAAATCCACATTCGTCGCCATTTTAACTTTTCAGAATTGTTTATACTTCATGTAAGCGTGCTGTATTTGTCCAGTCATTTTGTGCCCAGGCTTACATGAAAATTACACAAGATATTTAGCTCAGAAATATGGTATAATTTCAAAGGTTTTTTCCTTTTTTTAAGTCAAACTGAAGCTCATAATCCAATGCTCAAATTGCAGGAAATGGTATTTCTGGGGTTCTAATTTTCAAAATTTTCCGGGGGATACCCCCCGACCCCCCTAGGGGCCTCGCACCTTCACCACTCGACTCACCCGGCACCCATCTAAAAAAACACTGCTGGATCCACCCCTGATAATTTCTATTCAACAATTATTTAACAATCATAATCTATTATGATCTGTAAATTTCTACGAGGTGATATACTTAACGAGGGAGAAGCCCGTCAGTTAATTATCACCTCATAGAAATTGAGAGCGAATGATTGTTTTTGTCTAATCTAATTGTTTTCTGTAAAAACAAACTTTTATTCGTTATTCCTTCAAAATTAGTTCGAAAAACGAGTTATATTTGTTTGGTCTAAAACTCGGACTTATCGCGTCACTTGCGGCTAGTGAATACCTATCAATAATTAGATAGCGAGCAGCATAACCAATCAGATTAATCATTAGACTACTAGTACGTTTTTACTAATGTAATACACTGTAGACACCACTATAGAACTACTTAAATATATAGTCTTTTTACTAAATATATATATAGGGTCTTATATTAATTGCTGCCGTAGGCAGCACACTAATCTTGACATGGGTTATCTATGTCTCGTGCCCAGACCTCCCACTCGAAGAATAGATATAATCTTTTCTGGAACAACATTGATGTTAATTCAGTTGGTTGTAACAACCAGTATGCAAATTTTTAAACGATTTACATATTCAGTCATAACATGACCAGTTGCTACGGCCAGTTTCGCTACTGGTAACAACTATGGTATTACTAATATTGATGCAAATATTTTACTTTAGTGTATATTTATATTTTCCAACAGCAAGTGATAGTGAATATCATGTTACAATGTGTATGTTATTGTTGCTCTGTTGTTGAGAATGGCAAATGATGTCGAAGAAAATCCTGAACCCAGGGCATTTTGCCTCCACGGTGGAAGGTCGGCGAAAATGTCCTTGGGATCGGCTGGTCCATTCTGCGATTGGCTTGTCATAAAACTCCAATTAATTCAGCCGAGTATAATTTATTCATCTAAATCTGAATGCTGTCTTTAAATTGTACAGCAAATTAGAAGTGATAACTTTCACTAAATTGGATATATGCTTCTTCGTACCTTTTGTAAGAGATAACCATGGATGTATGGTAAATTATTAATCTTGTTAGCTGCTTTTATGCCGACAAATGCTGACATGAACAACTCTGATTATTTTTCAATTGTTCAGGTCAATAAAGTAGACAAAGGCAATGGAACAAAGACCACAAAAATTATCATATCTAAACACCCAGAAATTCTGGGTGTCATGTGACCAGCCGATCCCAGGGCCATTTTCGCAGACCTTCCACCGTGGAAGCAAAATGCCCTGGGTACGAGGTTGGATGTTGTTGACCCAAGTAAAACGATTTGTGCTGATTTTAGACAAGGCAATACAAAACAATTTAAACAAAATGTGCAATAATACATTATCAAATAACAAACATTAATGCATGGATTCATCATTCCTAAATGTCACATTGTGTGTTGGAAATAACCTTTATACTTGTATAATAAATTATGTTAATAAAACCTTTTTGCTCTGATAAAAATAATGTATTCTTTGCAATATAGTGACCCATTTGCCGGTGATTGGTTTATGGCAACTAACAATCCACCTTATTTTTTTGAAAATGCACTCAATATTCTATTTTTGGAGTCTCGGTTAAACTATCAACATTGCTTGCTAACTGTTGATTGCAACACTGTTGCAATTTTTAAGACATCTGAAGGGAACACCTGAAGGAATGTGTGCTAATAACCGTCGAAGGTAATAAATAACCTGGTATTTCTCGATTTTGTTTTTTGGTTTATCAAGCTTTGGTAATTAATTATTGATGATTGAAAAAAATTTGTGACCATAAATGCGATAACAAAGCAGTTTCCCCTACGGTTCTACCCGCGTCTCTTTACGTCGCCAATCTGTCTTGTAAAATATTGGAATTTCTTTGAAATGAGGCAGCACTTCACTTGCGATAGTAATTTCTAGTTTATATAGTCTTTTTACCAAAAAAATGAATGGTGTCTTTCAGTATATTTTTTATTTGTTGTTGTTTTTCGTACCTGATTGTCTTATCGGTTTGTCACATGCTTATTTTACCTATAAATATTTCACTCAGTTTTCATTTCACTTTATGCCACTGTAAGCATGCAAGGCTTGTCAAAATGCCTCATTCCGTACAGTAACTAGAGAATGTGGTGAAGTTTACGACTTCCATGTTTGAGCATCTTATATATAGTCACTAAGTCACCCCCCTTGAAAAAATCCTGTATCCGCCCCTGTCAAACAACAACTTACGGGTTGCCCCCTTTCTAATGTTTCTTGATTTCTGTTAGTTGCTGTTTATTTTAGCTATTGTGTAGGTTTCCTTACTAATTTTTGTCAAGAACACGCAGACATGACGATTGATTGCCAGATCCATTTAACGTGTATATGTTGTAACATGAAGTAGCAAAAACGTTGTTTAAAGTGCCCATCACCTCAAAAAATTTTATTGTATTGGAATAACTTTTAAAATGATAAAGTAACTTCTTTTGAAGATTTTTACTTCTTCGCTTTCTTTTTGAGATATATCAGTTTGTTTGATATGCAAATATCTGGAATTTTGTCACACATGCATAATGAGTTATCAGAGAATGTTATATATCTTTGCGTTCATCAAATAAAAACACTAAAGTGTGAATAACACGTGTGTGCGTTTCTCCCACAACACCAAATTTCTTGATTTTAAAGGATTTCGTTCGAGAATGAAAGAGATATACACATTTCTCCAATAAGTCATTATGCATGTGTGACGAAATTCCAGACGTTTGCATATTAAACAAACTGATATATCTCAAAAAGAAAGCAAAGAAACGAAAATCTTCAAAGGAAGTTACTTTATCATTTTAAAAGTTCTACCAAACAAGACAATATTTTGAGGTTAACAAAATATTTTGAGGTTATGGGCACTTTAATAGAACCGCTGTTCAATACGTTTGATAAGTTTACTTGCTCACGGCCACCAAAATGTTTTCGTGGCGACGCCCTCCAAAATGTTTGGACGGCCAATTTTGAAATCCTGGCTAAAAGCCTGCTAGGAACTTATATCCTATTACCAGCTGTTGTGGTCTAGTGGTTACCACACATGTCTATGAGCTCGTAGACCTGGGTTCAATCTTTGGTCGGACAACCACTCAGGTGCTACCTTTGCAGACTGTCTTCTCGGAAAAAACAACCTTAAAGGACATTGCAACAAAAACCATAATTTCCGATTTTTGACTTTCTGATTAACAAACAGATTTGGAATCCTTTGAGAGTATTTTCAATTTGTTTGTCGGAATTTTGGTCCTATAAATAGCAACCATGCACAACTCTATTCCATTGATAACTAATTGTCAATTAATAATTGGAAGCAGAAGGGCAGATAGAATATCGGTACTGGTATTGGAAGTCAAACTTAATCTCCCAATAATGGAGGAAAAACAAGACGTTTCAATATAGACCCTCTGCTCGGGGAATTCATCGAAATATTACCCCTCGGGATGATTCCGACAACTCAGAAACCAATCAGCGTGCGTTATTTTTCTTACGATCGAAAATAATTTGTCTTTTTCAATGTTTTTTCAAGGCAAACGACGCAGAGCCATTGTTTTCCTCTCGTCAACCTTACCCGTGTTATTCAATTTATGACATTATGCGTCGAGAAATCTCCAGAGCGGTACAACACCAAGAACATTGAGGTTTTAGTTGTAGCATTGTGTTGTCTGTCAGTAGAACTACGGATGAGTATGTGTGAATATGATATCAAGACGTGTTTAGAGGCGGCTTATAATACAGTTGAATATATCAATTGGCATGACCAGGTACGTCTTGTGGTTCTTTTCACTTGTTTCTTACTGAGTTTATTACATGCATAACAAAATTACCGCATGCTGAGTGGTCAAGTGGTGTGCAATTGTTATATTGTCTGTCTGTCTGTCTGTCTGTCTGTCTGTCTGTCTGTCTGTCTGTCTGTCTCAGATCAGATCGATTGAAATTAGGCAACAACTAAACTGGAAAACTCTTTCAGAATATCGATTATCGAACCAGTCATATGTTAATAATGATGCACAAAGCATTAAATAATATTGCCCCTTCGTATCTACGAGACCATTTTAGAATCTCCGGATTTAGAATGACGCTCATTCTCCCGAAACCACGTACGGAATTTTTAAAAAAAAGTTTTGTATATACTGTAGCGAAACTTTGGAATGATATAACAGAGAATGTTAGATGTATTAAGAATCTAAATAGCTTCAAACGATATCTTCAATTATCGCTTCCTTAGTCTGTCTGTCTGTCTGTCTGTCTGTCTGTCTGTCTGTCTGTCTGTCTGTCTGTCTGTCTGTCTGTCTGTCTGTCTGTCTGTCTGTCTGTGTCTGTCTGTCTGTCTACTTGTCTATCTGTCTGTCTATTTGTCTGTCTGTCTATCTGTCTGTCTATCTATCTGTCTACTTGTCTGTCTGTCTGTCTGTCTGTCTGTCTGTCTGTCTCTGTCTGTCTGTCTCTGTCTGTCTGTCTGTCTGTCTGTCTGTCTCTGTCTGTCTGTCTCTGTCTGTCTGTCTGTCTCTGTCTGTCTGTCTGTCTGTCTGTCTGTCTGTCTGTCTGTCTGTCTGTCTGTCTCTGTCTGTCTGTCTGTCTCTGTCTGTCTGTCTGTCTGTCTGTCTGTCTGTCTGTCTGTCTGTCTGTCTGTCTGTCTGTCTGTCTGTCTATATAAAACTAGAAGAAAACTAATACCCATTCTCATGTAAAGCAACAAAGAACTTTCATTTAAGTAACACTTGTTTTGTGGGTGGAGTGTCCCTATAAGACACCAAATAATGAAAAACAAGCTTCATTTCTCTGATTACAGTAAATCTAACTTTCTGTTTATGGAAGCCAAAAATTTTGAACGTTTCTGATTGGTCGCTTGAAATCCCCGTGGTGCATCATGGAGCACCCACGACAGCCGATGAGAAACGGTGTTATGTTAAATCCATCTTATTAATTTTCTTTGGACGTTTAGGCGATGAAGTTGTCCTCGTTAATTTATCAAATTGAAACGCACCACCAGAATAAACTACATATGGCTCAGATTCAACCTTACTCCTGCAGAGGTAGAGATGTGCGAAGAATCGCTGGCATACAAATATTATCTTTTCTGACTGCAAATCATATGAGTGAGGACGAAGTTAAAGATATCATTAGTAAAGATGGTAAAGAAGACCAAGAAATAACTGACGTGATAAAGGTATTTTGTCAAAACTTACTAATAGTCTAATACGAATGCTGCAATCTGATTGGCTACGCTACTCGCTATCTAATTAACAATTAGACAACGAGACCGAGTTTTCTATGTAATAATTAGACAACGAGTCCGAGTTGTCTATGAGCGAATAGTCAACGAAGGCGAAGCCTGAGTTGACTGTACGCTCATAGACAATGAGGACGAGTTGTTGTATTGTTTTAGTAGAAACAAATTAGTGGACTATTACTAATCATGCATTCATATAAATTCATCATTCATCTGAAACCTCCCCGAAACGAGAGTTTTCTGCCGTTGTTTTGAGCGCGTTTCGCCATCATGGTCTATCACTAATAGACAACGGTTAAGTATCCAATCGAATTTAGCATTTGTAATGGACCATGGTCAGTTTCTACTAAGAGCAGATAGTCAACGAGGGCGAAGCCCCAGTTGACTATCTGCTCTTAGTAGAAACTGACCATGGTCTATTACAAATGCTGCATTCTGATTGGCTACTCAACCGTTGTCTATTCGTGATAGACAACGTTTGGGAAACGCGCTCAAAACAATGGCAGAAAACTCTCGTTTTGGGGAGGTTTCAGATGAGTTTTTGGATATTTTTTTGGAGAATGCATGATTTGTAATAGTCCACTAATTTGTTTCTACTAAAACAATTAGACAACTCGTCCTCGTTGTCTATGAGCGAATAGTCAACTCAGGCTTCGCCTTCGTTGACTATTCGCTCATAGACAACTCGGACTCGTTGTCTAATTGTTAAATAGACAACGAGGGCGAATTGTCAAATTGTTTTGGTATCAACCATAAACAACCTTTCTTTAACGTAAAAAGTCTTATCGAACATTGTTCCAAATTTAGATAGTTTCAGATAGTTTTACCTTTTTGTTTGTAGAGGTCTCCCCATTCAAAATGTATAGAGTTGGTCGATGGCACAAGATAAACAATCGCTCACAAATGACTTTGCTTCACATTTGGTGTAGATATACTCCATAGGCATAAGCGAATTCATTTTCTTATTCGAAAATGTCAAACTGAACAATGTTTCATTACTTTCGGGCCAATGTTTTTATAATTTCATCACTCGTGTATAAATTTTAGCGGACGCAATGTTTGGCCTAGATTTTAGGTTTTGCTTGCAGCGTGAAGTATCGTGGCTTCTGATTGGTCAGGAAGGAATATTCCAGTTATAAGAAGGTTTGTGATTGGATGACGCTGTTAGTGGTTTATCAGCAATAGACCACTAGTAGCTCAGCCAATCAGAATGCTGAATTTGTAATAGATCACTAGTTGGTTGATACTAATTGTCGATAAATGTCGAGTAGCGACGAATGACGTGATAAGGATGAGTATTTCGCAAAACAATGCTTATGTCTCATTTTTCGAATGATTTTGAAGAAATAACGAACTTTAGTTTGTTTTTGAGAAATCATGAGAAATTGCATTTGTAATGCAGATCTGAGCTTTATATTGGTTCATTGCATAGCTCCAGCTAGCGGTGGTCTTGATTATTTAAATGTTTCACACTTGTAGCGTATGTATATATATCTAGGGAAATTGCTTATGATAAGCGGTAGATTTTATGCAAATTATTTTTCTGTATTTGTTGGAAACACGCGATTTCTCCACTCAGGTAAACTTAGAGGGTATACAAATTTTCAGTGAACAAGACCTTCACTAGAGCTACGCAATGAATCACGATGAAGCTCAGATCAGCATTACAAACATTTTTATGCGGAAAAATGCAATTTCTCATTATTTAGACTATCGAACCACCTTAATTAGTTTACGGTTTTTCTTTTCAGTTGTTTGAGACATTAGAAAGGTTATTACACCAAGTATGCATTAACGACGACACAGATTATTATCAGCTTTACACTATAATAGAGTTGTTGGATCTCGCCGTTGGTGCCGAGTCTCCACGGCCTCAAGAAAAGGTTGGTTTGTAACTTTGTTTTGAAATTACACTCGATTCCCGATAACTTGAACCTTCAAGGGAAATAGAAAAAGGTTCGAATTATCGGGAGTTTGAATTACCAGGAGTTGAGAACAAATGACCGGAAGTAAGGAAAACACGGTGTTTACTGTGTATTTCTATTCATATACAGTGTCATTTTAATCAAATCTAATTACTGTATGGAATGGAACAATATTTCTAAATATTATAAATCAGAACGTAACGTAACGTGAAACAAAACAAAACAAAACAAAATAAAGCAGCAGGAGAAGACTAGGTACTGCGAGCAACGTCGAGCAACTGCTACAGGGTTCATGCGATTCACTTTTTTTACAAGACAATACACGGCTGCTTCAAAATAAATTCAATTTTTTGGACCAAGTACTGTATTTTTTTACTTGTCACGTCTTGACAAACCTGGTTCTAGTTATTGAGGGTAAAATTAAAAGAAATCTATTATTGCAGTATAAATTACTGATCGTCGTTCGAATAACCTTTTTTTGCTAAATCGCTACACCGGGATGTCATTTTCTGTCAGCCATTTTATAGTGTCCGTATCTAATTCCTTTAGTCTTGCGGGGCCAGGCCTGTAGAGAGGGCAGTATTGCAATATATGGGTTGTTGTTTGCTTTTCACCACACGGGCAAGCATCGCTGTCGCGGGCGCCAATCTTGGCGAGAAAAGAGTGGGTCTTTCCCCTCCCGGTGCGGAGGCGGTTAAGCCTGACCGGTGAGTCGATGTACTCGTGAAGATTTGTAGGATAACGGTGCCAATCCTCTTTCCATCTGTCTTCTGCCCATGTGGCAGATAGGGGAGCAGACGTTTGAAGATCGTTTACGTGCACTACAAAGTGTCGCCGGTTGATTCTTTGTGGTGGGTCGTCTTCGTGGATGTAGGGAACGAGGCTGTCTGGTTCTTCTGCTTTTGCCGCGAGCTTCAGCGCAAGCTGGTCTCGTCTGATTCCTGTGGGAGTGATGCCTGCGATGATGGGTAGCATTGGCAGTGGTGTGGGCGCCATGGCGCCGGAAATCAGCCGTAGGGCCTCGTTCAGCACGACGTCAAGTTTCGCTGTGTGACAGCTATGTGACCACACTGGTGCAGCGTATTCTGCGGTGGAGTACACCAGTGCCAGGGCAGAGGTGCGCAGGGTGTTTAAGTTAGCCCCCCAGTGCGTATCAACAAGCTTTTTCAGCAAGTTCATCCGCTTTGAAGTCTTCTCAACCACAGTTAAGAGGTGTTGGCGGAGTAACCCTTGATAGGAATATGACATTCCGAGGTAAACTGGTGTTGGGTCAAACTTCAGGATCTTGCCGTTGATCTCAATAACCAGCTTCTCGCCTGCCAGCTTGTTTGCCAGGTGGAAGACGGAGCATACGGTTTTCGACTTGCTCATCTTCAGGTGCCATTGGTTGAAGTAGGCACAAAGCGTGGCGAGGTTGGCCTGAAGGGCATGCTCGATCTCCTTGAAATCATTTCCCGGATAGCCTAGGGCACTGTCGTCGGCAAAGATGTACTGTCCTGAGGATGTGCATGGGAAGTCGGCAGTGTAAATGTTGAACAGTATTGGTGCTAGTACTGAGCCTTGGGGGAGACCGTTTCGGAGATTCCACTCCTACTGCGTTCTCCGCTGGATGTTTCGACGTAAAACGAGCGGTTCTGCAACAGCAGCGGCGTGAATTTTACGAGCTTGACGTCTGGGATGAGTTTGAGTAACCTGGAATACAGTCCGCGATGCCAGACGGTCTCGTAGGCAGCAGTAAGGTCCACGAACACTGCACCAAACTTTTGTTTCCTCTGGAACGAAGTCTCGATATCACGAAGTCGCACTATCTGGTCGGTGGTAGAGCGGCCTCGGCGGAATGGCCATCGAGGAACTCGTGGCCGCGATCCTGTGCCTGAAAAGTGGCAAAGCTACAGGAATCGACCTGATCCACACGGTCCAAGCTGGCGCTTGGGCATGCACGGATAGAGGATGACTCGATGCAGTGTGCGAGGAAAGCAAGCAGCCATTTCAGAGCACGTGGACCGATGTTTTTCAAGAACTCCGTGTGGATCAGGTCGATTCCTGTAGCTTTGCCACTTTTCAGGCACAGGATCGCGGCCACGAGTTCCTCGATGGTAATGGTCCAGAGAGCTCACTGGAAGCTGGTTGGCTTTTGGTCGCTTCTTTGATGTCCTCGTTGACCTTATAGGTGTGTGCTTTGGTCTCATCATTCCTAACCTTCCATTTTCTGTTCTCCACTAGAATGGTAGCAATAGAGTCTGCCGACACAGGATAAGGCTTCGGTTTGCTGCTTCGACCCGTAAGGCGATTAATGGTAGACCAAGCTTTCCGACTGGAGTGGGTGAAATCAATGGTGTCGATTGTTTCTTCCCTCGCTCGTCTCTTTTCTCCAAGGGTGTGCATAAGCGTCTCGCTGTGTTGAGGCTTCTCGCTGTCGCTGGCGTTATTGTATTCTTGTAGTGCCGCCTCGCATTCGTCGTCCCAGCACGGTATATATTGACCACGCCTACCACGGGGAATGGTCGATTTCGCAGTAGTTGAGAGCATATCAGTGAACGATTTGTATGTTACAGACGTGTTGCCTTGTGGAGTAGGAAGGTCTTGTGAAAGTGTATCGGTGAGGTCGGCGAATTTCGTCCAGTCCGCTCTCCTGAAGTTCCACTTTTCTTGTTCAGACTTTTGATCTTGACTTCTAGCTTCGTACCGATGATGATTGGGCAGTGACCCGAGCGTGGAAACCTGTCAAGGACTAAGCGCACACAATTGGCCGCACTTTGCATGGTTACAAAGCTCAGGTCAGGGTTTGTCCACTTCTTGTGGCGGCCGGAGTAGAACGATGGATGGTCTTTAGCGTCATACATTTGGTACAGATCAGAGTTTTCAGCCCAGCGTGCTACAGCTTCACCATTTGGGTTAATATCAGAATAACCCCATCTGGTGTGGCCTGTTAAAATCACCGCAAATAATACTCCGAGCTGTCACTATTGGTAGGTTGCGCTGGGTAACATCTACAAACCACCGCCCGCAACAGTTAACAACTTGCTGGCTATCGACGTCGATGGTGATCCATTCGATAGCGCTTCCGGAGTCAGATTTCTGGACGACTTTCGCGTTGATTCCAATGCGAGTGTATGAGGCGATTCCGTGATGTTTGTGAGGGATAAACGCAATGGTGTTGTACCCTTCGATTGCAAGTTTTTTCTCATCCTTGCAGTGTGTTTCTTGCATGAGGATTACATTGACTTGGTGTTTTTCTGCCAGATGTCGAATAAGATCGCGTTGAGTTGAAGAATACGAATTTCGGTACTAGTCATTATGACTCGTTTGGAGAAAAAAAACGTATGCTCCCGATTCCGGATTTTTGTTGATGGCAATTTTTGTTGTTGGGGTGCAGTCAACTTTAGCCGGTTTACCCGTTCCCCTGGACATTCGGGGGCCCTGGTTCAATGAACCGGCTATTGCTACGCTACTGGACCAAGTGGAAACCAGGCTTAACCATTGAGCTACCGACACTCAGATGGAGAGCGAAGGTTACAATGATGTATTGGTTTGATTGACATATGTACTGCGTTTGCGGCAGTCACTAAGAGCATGTTCTAAGTTTATTACTATAATAATCATAAATATAATCTCAGATGATATTTAAATTGTATATTAGTTTTTCTTAATAGAAGAGCATGTTTTTGTAATTAATAACTTTATTCAGGGTTCCTGTTGATAACAGTGCTTACTGTAGCACTGAAAAGATCACCCTGGCGGAATAAAGGTTTTTCATTCATTCATTTCACTATATATCAGTAATGCTTAGGTATATTTAATATACACACTTGTAGTTGTAGTTGTAGTGAATGAGTAGACACGATAGATGGACGATCGTCGAGCTCATACCCTGGGAGTATACTGCTATAGGAAAACTTAAAATGGAACAGCCACGTCGAAGAAATCACAGGCAAGGCAAACAAGAGGCTCTTGTAAGAACGCAAGACTTCTTGTTGACATTGGCATTACTATGTTCTGTTCTAAAATAAGACAATTCCTTGAATATGCAGCCCCTATTTGGGGTGGCTTGCCAAAATACCTTATAGACGAAGTTGAGAAAGTTCAGAACAGAAGTCTATCTATCATAGGAATACCAAGAGACCTGAAAAGCTTACGAGGCGCATCGAAGCGACCAAGCGTGAACTGCAAATAATTATTGATGAGGAAAACCACCCATGTTCTAAGTTTATTACTATAATAATCATAAATCAATCTCAGATCAGGAAGTATACACTATTACACAAGCTTGCTGTGCCACTCTCTGGAACTGAAAGACATAAACAATCTTTTATACCACGCTCGTTAAGACTTTTATAAATTCTTAAATATTTCTAAAAATGATAACAATTTCTTATACTGTCCATTTGTATATATATTTCATATTCTTAAATATCCTGTAACATTTTTATATTAATTTATTTTCCGTGAAACTATTGTATTTATCCACTGAAGATGATTATTAATAACATTACTAGAAATACGAATTCGCAAAATACGAATTCGCAATAATCCCCTCGCCCGCCTTTTCTACCCCCCCCCCCCCCCCCCCCCCCCCCCCACGGAATTTCTCCATCCATGGTGCCCAGACCTCGCACGCCGTGGCCGTGTATTTCTGTTTTGCAAAAATTCACAATTTCCAAAAGCCCGTTTCGTCGAAGAAATGTTTGAACGTTATCTCGGCCAATATTTAACCGATTTAAACTCTGAAAACAGATTTGGAATTAGCGAGTCAACATAAATAACATACGCGTTTACTATATTACGAGAACGTGAGTACCCTTCGTAAAAACGGTTTATGTACTTAGAAATTAGTCGATTATAAACTGGTCACTTTATCGTATATTATTTTGAACGTTATCTCGATCAATATTTAACCGTTTTCAATTCTGAAAACAGATTTGGAATTAGCGAGTCAAAATACATCACATATGTGTCTACTATATTACGAGAACGTGAATACCCTTCGTAAAAATGGTTTATGTACTTAGAAAGTTAGTCGGCTTTGTCGGCTATGATTATCTCGATCAATATATAACCGTTTTCAATTCTGAAAACAGATTTGGAATTAGCGAGTCAAAATACATAACATATGTGTCTACTATATTACGAGAACGTGAATACCCTTCGTAAAAATGGTTTATGTACTTAGAAATTAGTCCGGGCTTGGTCGGCTATGATAATCTCGATCAATATATAACCGTTTTCAATTCTGAAAACAGATTTGGAATTAGCGAGTCAAAATACATACTCGGACTCGGATTTCTATTTCCTCAAAAAACTATGTCTCTTGTGACGGTTCAATTTAATCTGAGTATCTAGTTACCAGTGCCACATTTTCCGATCCCGCGCATGAGGACGGTTGATCATATATATATACCTATAAACAGATCCTAGATCTAGGAACGGCATAAGGGACTAAACGCCGGTCGATATTAGCACCCTCAGGCCTTCGGCCGGCGCTTCGCGCCGGGCGAGGGGATTATTATAATGGCAATCATCTGATCAACGCGATGCAAAATCGATCTGTTTGGAAGGATTTCATAATGTGACCAACTGGAGTTGGATGACATGGAATGGAAGTATTTTGGATTAAAGGAATACCAAATGGTTTTCCGTGCAGGATACTGTGATCCAAACACGCGGGATGTTGCGAGACTTTCGAAAAGCGTAAAAAAACACGAGCCGATAGGCGAGTGTTTTTTAGCTTTTCGGAAGTCGAGCAACATCCCAAGTGTTTGGATCACAGTATCCTTCACGGAAAACCATTTGGTATTTATTTTATAAAATAACGACAGAGAAATAACGAATTTTATCCAAAAATAATATGATGAGAATACAAATTCTCCCAAGAATTATCAACTACCAATCATAATTCGTCTCCAACAGCAGACGAGCAGGCCGGAAAGCTGAAATTTGTTTTGCCGACCAATCCGACAAGAACTAAATATGGATAAAAAACTCGACTTTGAATATAAAAATACTGACTAGTTTTAGGTATAAGCTTAATCGTTACTGGAATCAGCCGTCTCAGGGTTTGGCTTGTTGTTTCAAAGCGAACAGACAGATATTATGGGCAGCAACTGTCGCTCTGGAAAGGTCTTCGCTGTCTTTTTCACAATTTCACTGGAAGATTTTGGATTTTAAGTCGAGAGCTGTTGGGTATTTCACTTCGTATAGATAAAGATTGTTCTTTTCCCAGTGAGTTCATCAGGCAAAAAAATAGAAGGTATTTAAACAGTATATTATTCTCGCGAGTTTGTTGCTTTCAAAACATGCCCTTTTCAAACCTGGTTTTGTTTAACTTCGCTATTGAACACAAAATGGATCAGACGATGATAGTTTTCTCACAATACAAAAACTATATTCTGTTGTTTTTTTGAGGGTTTTGTTTTAACTTATAACGATAAACGGAATGAGATGGAAAACGCCACTTAAAATTGCTGTAAATTCCCATTTATGATTCTCTCATCCTGCACGGGTATTGACCAATCAAATTGCTTGTTGTGTACATGTTATTTTATAAAGCTTTTTAACACACAAAGTGAACAACCTTAAGCGGGTTGTCTTTCTGTCTTTAAGAGATTAGGGACATTAAGATCTACGATGGCAACCTACGACTGGGACGTCCTTTAAACAAAAGAATCTTGACTTAAACACAGACACTGCAATGGTTTTAGAAATATTAAAGCGTTTTGCAGATCAAATACGCTAGTCAATCGACCGTCATTTCATTCAAATGCTAAAAGTTATATTTCTTTCACTGCCGTTGCCGTCCTAGATTGCTGTCGTAGATCTCAATGCGTAAGAATGACACAATATATACATGTTATTGAATGGTTTTACTGATAATACCGTCGGGTATTTTTACAAGTTTCGGATGTATTTTTCCGAGCCCTGAAAGGACGAGGAAAAATGCGAGAAACAAGTAAAATGCCCAACCTTATTATCGGTAAAACCATTCAATTGGATATTTATTACATGACTATTCAAATGAAATAGACAGTTCGCATCCGACATTTTACTTTGGATTTTCCATACAAGGCAGATTTTACCTTTCTAAACCGGTTGAGTATGAGTATGATTTATTTTGAGTCGATCACGCAGAATAAGGTTACCCTATTTATCCAAGCCAGAGGCTCATGTTTTAAGCGCTCGACTATTCAGTTTATCACTTTTAGGTGAACGGAAAACCCAACTGATAGGGATTCCGAGGGCCTACGATTTAAGGTCGTTTTCCGAGAAGACCTGAAAGTCTTACCATTTGCTGCTGTTGTTGCAAAGGCAGCACTTTCTCCTCAATATTTTTAAGACCCTGAGTGGCGGTCCGACCCAGGATTTGAACCTGTGTCTCCCAGCTCATAGACATGTGTGGTAACCACTAGACCACAACAGCTGGTTATAAACTGGTATAGAAAGCTGGTATAGAAGTGTGCAATACGGAATTTTGTGTGTATTCCACTCCTAGATTTGACCAGTTCTCTTAGCGTTATTTGGAAAACTGACGCCATTGTCATATAATAATTTATATTATAAGTAAGAGATACCTAGAACGGAGGTATTCAGGCACAAATGGCTGTTTCAACAGTCGCTATTTTGGTTAAACACCATATTCCACAGGACCCTAGATGCCATCACAGTTGGATCACAAAGTTCAATGTGAACGCGCGCGCCACCAAATCTCGGATCATTTTGAGATCGATCTTAGGTCATTCTTCATTGAGATTATGCAGCTGTTCTTATCTTATATTTAGGTTGTGCTGGAGCGAATTATTGTACGATTGAGGCTACTTAATAGAGACATTAAAGATCCCCGTGCTATGTTTTTAAGTCGTACAAAGGTAAGGAAAACTAGATTTGTACTTGAAATTAGTTCCTCAAGATGGTGCATGCGTGCCTCTTCAAGGGTGTGTAAACCACTGATCTTGAAAGAAGACTGGATCGAGCAACTATTGTTCAGAAAAGAAGCCTTGAAGTGCGCAATTACTAAGGGACCAACTGAGGATCCTATGAGGTTTTTTGTTGTATTATGTGCTCTTACCATCCACAAAATCAAATAATTTTACTATAAGGAGGACCAGAAGACATTTTTCAAATTACTGGGCAAAACGATTCATGAGCTGCCTACAGATTTACTGGGACTTTGGTCCCTTGTATTGGCGCCTGTCAAATTTCCTGGGATTTATTTTCTGGCATCGGAGGACAAATAGCTTGCTCGATCCAGTCTTCTTTCTAGATCAGTGCTGCAAACAAATTGAAGAGGTGGTGTATTAGATCGCAAATAGCATTGAGAATACATGTTAAAACCTAATTACTACCAAGCTGGCGTTGCACACTGAATACACTGTATAACTGTGATCTAAGGTCCTGATAAACTTCAAAATAGACTGTATTTAGTTTTATTATATGGAGTAGGGTGTTTCTTTCAAGTTATTGGAGTAACGACGACAGGGAAATAAAAGAGATTCCGCCGTGTGAACTTGATTATAAATTAGATTGTAAAGAAGTTTGTGTTGGCCCAACTGTATTTATTGTCCATATAATAAATCGAACATTACATGTGTAATATCCCCTTTTTATATTTTTCCGGTCCGTATCCTACCAAATCCTGCTTTCTGATTGGCTAACAAGTGGTCCGTATGAGCCCATACGGACCGCTCGACATAATTTCAGTTTTAAATGCGTTTTATACGCCGTAAAATATTCTAAAAACATATCAAAATGAATTCAAACGAGATTGAACATAGTGAAATACATATAAATGAGTTTTTTTTTATCCGAAAAGAGACTTACTGTAACTCTCAATTTCCTTTGACGAAGCACAGACTTTACTTTTTTGTTCACTGACTATAAATACTGATGACGATCGGCAAAAAAATAAGCCAGGATATCAAGGAAAAAAATAAATAAATAATTTACCGTTTTGGTCGGTCCGTATGGAGAAATATTTCCCTTGGTCTCAAAAACGTCCCTCGGCCACCATACGCACCTCGCAGCCGGTAAATAACATATATATATATTTCAGAATCATCGTCGGGATAACATGAAAATTTATCGACAAGATTAATTGACTCATGAGTAATGTATGTTAATCATGTCGATACATTTTCATGTTACCCTGAGGACGATTATGAAATATAATTGAAACACTACACATCCTTACAGATGATCATAAGCGTTAAGTTGTCGTAAAAATATTTCGTGCACTTAAATAGATAACATTACCACACTGTTCCCAGTTGACGTGGTCTGGAAACTCGGCAAGCTTCAAAGAGGTTAACATTGTTAAACAAATAAGCTGCGATTTATGTTGGACCATACCTCACCGTGCACAAACACTTTGTTTTAGGTTTATTAATATTTAAACTCACGGTTGAACGATTGAACCCGGCCAAACGTTGCTATTGGATTATTACTTCATTATGCCAAAAGAACAATGTGTTCACTAACCGTCACCGTGGACAAATTTACAAAAAGGCGAACAAAAAGATAGAACAAAGACTTTCGATGAGTTTCCAGACCATACCTGCTTTTGACTATGCTCAACTGGTAGAGCAGTAGCCTGCGTGGCGGCGTTAGGGGGAGAGGGAACGCCTGCACGAAAGACCCATGTTTTTAGATTTCCGCCCACATGAAGAACTGTCAAAAACAACCAATCAGCGGCTAGCGGGCTTTCCTCAATGATTAAAACATTTCACTTCGGACCGAATCGTGAAATATCCATATCTGAAACTCCGTAAAAAGCTTGACTGCATCTTTTTTTGACGGGGGGTTAGTTAGAAAACCCATTTGGCGGGGGGGTTAGGGTTAGGATCTTTGTTGTGTTGGGGTTGGGTTCTAGCATTAGATTAACCATTATCCTTAATTCAGAGCGATTTGTAAATTAAGGATAATAGTTAATTTAAGGAAGAGACCGGGTTGTTCGTGCAGGCGTTCCATCCGCCCTCGCCCCGGTCCCCTCCAACCCCTAAACGCCTGCTTCGCAGGCTAGTAGAGCAGCTCGGGTCAACAATTTTCTGTCGAGTCAGTGTAGGTTACTCATATCGATAAATTTAGTTATATATTAACTAATATTGAAATATGTTGTCGTCATGCGCAGTCATTCAGTATTAGTCATTCAAGTGACCTCATTTGAGATGTTTCTATCACAGTACAGAAACAGAAAAGCCATTTTCTATTTGTTTTATAAAATAACAAGTATCTTACAACAGAGGTAATGTAATACAAAATAAAAATGATGTCATTCATGTTTCTATCACAGTACAGAGACACAAAAGACATTTTCTATTTGTTTTATAAAATAACAAGTATCTTACAACAGAGGTAATGTAATACAAAATAAAAATGATGTCATTCATGTTTCTATCACAGTACAGAGACACAAAAGACATTTTCTATTTGTTTTATAAAATAACAAGTGTCTTACAACAGAGGTAATATAATACAAAATAAAAATAACGACATTCATGATTCTATCACAGTACAGAAACAGAAAAGCCATTTTCTATTTATTTTATAAAATAACAAGTGTCTTACAACAGAGGTAATGTAATACAAAATAAAAATGATGTCATTCATGTTTCTATCACAGTACAGAGACACAAAAGACATTTTCTATTTGTTTTATAAAATAACAAGTATCTTACAACAGAGGTAATCTAATACAAAATAAAAATGACGTCATTCATGTTTCTATCACAGTACAGAGATACAAAAGACATTTTCTATTTGTTTTATAAAATAACAAGTATCTTACAACAGAGGTAATGTAATACAAAATAAAAATGATGTCATTCATGTTTCTATCACAGTACAGAGACACAAAAGTCATTTTCTATTTGTTTTATAAAATAACAAGTGTCTTACGTCAGAGGTAATATAATACAAAATAAAAATAACGACATTCATGATTCTATCACAGTACAGACACACAAAAGACATTTTCTATTTGTTTTATAAAATAACAAGTGTCTTACAACAGAGGTAATATAATACAAAATAAAAATAACGACATTCATGATTCTATCACAGTACAGACACACAAAAGACATTTTCTATTTGTTTTATAAAATAGCAAGTGTCTTACAACAGAGGTAATATAATACAAAATAAAAATAACGACATTCATGATTCTATCACAGTACAGACACACAAAAGACATTTTCTATTTGTTTTATAAAATAGCAAGTGTCTTACAACAGAGGTAATATAATACAAAATAAAAATAAGGACATTCATGATTCTATCACAGTACACAGACACAAAAGACATTTTCTATTTGTTTTATAAAATAGCAAGTGTCTTACGACAGAGGTAATCTAATACAAATAAAAATAAGGACATTCATGATTCTATCACAGTACACAGACACAAAAGACATTTTCTATTTGTTTTATAAAATAACAAGTGTCTTACAACAGAGGTAATGTAATACAAAATAAAAATAACGTCATTCATGATTCTATCACAGTACAGAGACACAAAAGACATTTTCTATTTGTTTTATAAAATAACAAGTGTCTTACAACAGAGGTAATATAATACAAAATAAAAATAACGTCATTCATGATTCTATCACAGTACAGAGACACAAAAGACATTTTCTATTTGTTTTATAAAATAACAAGTGTCTTACAACAGAGGTAATGTAATACAAAATAACGACATTCATGATTCTATCACAGTACAGAGACACAAAAGTCATTTTCTATTTGTTTTATAAAATAACAAGTGTCTTACGACAGAGGTAATGTAATACAAAATAAAAATGACGTCATTCATGATTCTATCACAGTACAGAAACAGAAAAGACATTTTCTATTTGTTTTATAAAATAACAAGTGTCTTACAACAGAGGTAATCTAATACAAAATAAAAATAACGACATTCATGATTCTATCACAGTACAGAAACACAAAAGACATTTTCTATTTGTTTTATAAAATAACAAGTGTCTTACAACAGAGGTAATCTAATACAAAATAAAAATAACGACATTCATGATTCTATCACAGTACAGAAACAGAAAAGACATTTACTATTTGTTTTATAAAATAACAAGTGTCTTACAACAGAGGTAATATAATACAAAATAAAAATAACGACATTCATGATTCTATCACAGTACAGAGACACAAAAGACATTTTCTATTTGTTTTATAAAATAACAAGTATCTTACAACAGAGGTAATATAATACAAAATAAAAATAACGACATTCATGATTCTATCACAGTACAGAGACACAAAATACATTTTCTATTTGTTTTATAAAATAACAAGTATCTTACAACAGAGGTAATCTAATACAAAATAAAAATAACGACATTCATGATTCTATCACAGTACAGAGACACAAAAGACATTTTCTATTTGTTTTATAAAATAACAAGTGTCTTACAACAGAGGTAATCTAATACAAAACAAGACGCCCGCTAGGCGTTAACTCGGGCTACTTGAGGTTGTGGCTTGTTGAAAGACATTGTAGGCAAATTCAGTGATTTGAATTCAATATACACAAATCTATAGTTGTAGGTACATGTAATGATACGGCTGTCAGTGCAGGGGTGGTTAAATTTTCCATCATTGCAAACCCATAACATAGTGTTGGCCAACGGCTTTGATTATATAAAGGTGAGTTGGCTCAGTACCAAATGAGCCACCCTGTTTGCTGACCTAATCCAGTTCTAGCCAACAGGGTCAGCCTGGCAAGCGAGCCGGCCTGTGCTCATGTAATAACAATTCATATGGTCAGTCCGGCAAACAGGTTTAGTTTGAGCAAGTATTAAATCAGTTAATCTTTTTCTCAGTGTATAAGGCATAGCAGTAAATCAAACCATTTAGCTGGCAGTAGCAAGGTGTCATAAGCTATTATAAACAGTTTAAAGAAATGTAATTCAAAATCATTATTTCTTTGAAGTTATATAACATTTTGAGCCAATAAACATATTCATAATTTTAGCATATTTATTATTTGAGAGGCTTTATACATACTAGTGACTAGTCCAGTGGGCCAGCCAGCTAGCTAATTGTAATATAAAGACAGATTACTGCATAGTTAACTATGTTACTGTCTCGGTTAGCGAGCCAACTCGCTTTCCGTGTAGTCAAGGCCAAAATTCAGACCCGTCACTGGTAAACCAGCAAACAACAACAAACTCTTTACTTGATCTTGATAGTTGGTATGGGGTAAAGCATTTGTGTATAATAATACATGTATGAACAATCGATACAAACTTACTGATAACCCAGAACATTTTGGAGCCCCATTTAATCTTACAGGTAAAATATCGAGTGAAACAGGGTTACTCAATGGCAACAATGAGTGTCAGAGATTTATATACTCTAGTCTCTACGTTCATTTGTAAGCATTCGCATATAATAATATGAACAATCGATACAAACTTACTGATAACCCAGAACATTTTGGAGCCCCGTTTAAGCTTACAGGTAAAATATCAATATCAATATAAGTGAAACAGGGTAAAATTCGATAGCAACATTGCATACTTTAATAATAGTACTTGGTATATGTGAAACAATAAACTATAGCATCGACTTTATTACCACTGTGAAGTACGCCGTCGATTCAGCCTTCGATTCAGCCGTCGATTCAGCCTTCGATTCAGCCGTCGATTCAGCGGGTAGCCATCCGTGTGAACCTGACTGCTGTTTGGGCAGACGATACGCTTCGACTTTATAAAAGTACTATTTTCTATGGCGCTATTCTATATGATTTCTTTAAATTTAAATATGTTGTAGAGAATTGAATGCTCTTCCTAACGGTAGTAGTCGCTTAACTCGATCGTGCCTAAGGAAGATTCACGCGAACGTTAAACATGAACGGCGCTTCAAGTATCGAGCAACGGCGCTATAATTGGTATAGTTTATAATTTGTTGTTTCCGACAACTCAGATAAAATTACTATTTTCTCGGGCGCTATTCTATACGATTTTTTTTAATTTACATATGTTGCACAGAATTTAATGGCCTTTCAAACGGTAGTAGTCGCTTGACTGGCGCGGGCTGAAAAAAGATTTACGCGATCGTTAAATATGACCGGCTTTTCATGGTCTCGGGCAACAGCACTAATTGGTAGGCCGCAATTTGTTATTTCGACTAACTCATATAACATTACTATTTTCTCGCGCGCTATTCTATACGATTTTTTAAAATTTACATATGTAGCACAGAATTTAATGGTCTTTATAATGGTAGTAGTTCCTTGAATGGCGCGGGCCTAAGAAAGATTCAGGCGATCGTTAAACATGACCGGCTTTTGGTCTAGGGCAATAGCGCTAATTGGTATTTATATACCTGTAGTGGAATTTGTTATTTCCGACAACTCAGATAAAATTACTATTTTCTCGGGCGCTATCCTATACGATTTTTTTAAATTTGCATATGTTGCACAGAATTTAATGGTCTTTATAATGGTAGTAGTTCCTTGACTGGCGCGGGCCTAAGAAAGATTCAGGCGATCGTTAAACATGATCGACTTTTCATGTTCTCGGGCAACGGCGCTAATTGGTAGGCCGGAATTTGTTATTTCGATTACTCATATAAAATTACTATTTTCTCGCGCGCTATTCTATACGATTTTTTTAAATTTACATATGTTGCACAGAATTTAATGGTCTTTCTAATGGTAGTAGTTTCTTGACTGGCGCAGGCCTAAGAAGGATTCACGCGATCGTTAAACATGATCGGCTTATTTTCATGGTCTCGGGCAACAGCGCTAATTGGTAGGCCGGAATTTGTTATTTCCAACTACTAACTCATATAAAATTACTATTTTCTCGCGCGCTATTCTATACTATTTTTTTAAATTTATATATGTTGCACAGAATTTAATGGTCTTTCTAATGGTAGTAGTTCCTTGACTGGCGCGGGCTTAAGAAAGATTCATGCGATCGTTTAAACATGATCGACGTTTCATGTTCTCGGGCAACGGCGCTAATTGGTAGGCCGGAATTTGTTATTTCGATTACTCATATAAAATTACTATTTTCTCGCGCGCTATTCTATACGATTTTTTTAAATTTTCATATGTTGCGCAGAATTTAATGGTCTTTCTAATGGTAGTAGTTACTTGACTGGCGCAGGCCTAAGAAGGATTCACGCGAACGTTAAACATGACCGGCTTTTGGTCTCGGGCAATAGCGCTAATTGGTATTTATATACCTGTAGTGGAATTTGTTATTTCCGACAACTCAGATAAAATTACTATTTTCTCGGGCGCTATTCTATACGATTTTTTTAAATTTACATATGTTGCACAGAATTTAATGGTCTTTCCAATAGTAGTAGTTCCTTGACTGGCGCGGGCCTAAGAAAGATTCAGGCGATCGTTAAACATGACCGGCTTTTGGTCTAGGGCAATAGCGCTAATTGGTATTTATATACCTGTAGTGGAATTTGTTATTTCCGACAACTCAGATAAAATTACTATTTTCTCGGGCGCTATTCTATACGATTTTTTACAATTTGCATATTTTGCACAGAATTTAATGGTCTTTATAATGGTAGTAGTTCCTTGACTGGCGCGGGCCTAAGAAAGATTCAGGCGATCGTTAAACATGATCGACTTTTCATGTTCTCGGGCAACGGCGCTAATTGGTAGGCCGGAATTTGTTATTTCGATTACTCATATAAAATTACTATTTTCTCGCGCGCTATTCTATACGATTTTTTTAAATTTACATATGTTGCACAGAATTTAATGGTCTTTCTAATGGTAGTAGTTTCCTGACTGGCGCAGGCCTAAGAAGGATTCACGCGATCGTTAAACATGATCGGCTTATTTTCATGGTCTCGGGCAACAGCGCTAATTGGTAGGCCGGAATTTGTTATTTCCAACTACTAACTCATATAAAATTACTATTTTCTCGCGCGCTATTCTATACGATTTTTTTAAATTTATATATGTTGCACAGAATTTAATGGTCTTTCTAATGGTAGTAGTTCCTTGACTGGCGCGGGCTTAAGAAAGATTCATGCGATCGTTAAACATGATCGACGTTTCATGTTCTCGGGCAACGGCGCTAATTGGTAGGCCGGAATTTGTTATTTCGATTACTCATATAAAATTACTATTTTCTCGCGCGCTATTCTATACGATTTTTTAAATTTTCATATGTTGCGCAGAATTTAATGGTCTTTCTAATGGTAGTAGTTTCTTGACTGGCGCGGGCCTAATAAAGATTCAGGCTATCGTTAAACATGACGGTCTTTTGGTCTCGCTAATTGGTAGGCCGGAATTTGTTATTTCCGACTAACTCATATAAAATTACTATTTTCTCGCGCGGTATTCTATACGATTTTTTTAAATTTACATATGTTGCACAGAATTTAATGGTCTTTCCAATAGTAGTAGTTCCTTGACTGGCGCGGGCCTAAGAAAGATTCAGGCGATCGTTAAACATGACCGGCTTTTGGTCTAGGGCAATAGCGCTAATTGGTATTTATATACCTGTAGTGGAATTTGTTATTTCCGACAACTCAGATAAAATTACTATTTTCTCGGGCGCTATTCTATACGATTTTTTACAATTTGCATATTTTGCACAGAATTTAATGGTCTTTATAATGGTAGTAGTTCCTTGACTGGCGCGGGCCTAAGAAAGATTCAGGCGATCGTTAAACATGATCGACTTTTCATGTTCTCGGGCAACGGCGCTAATTGGTAGGCCGGAATTTGTTATTTCGATTACTCATATAAAATTACTATTTTCTCGCGCGCTATTCTATACGATTTTTTTAAATTTACATATGTTGCACAGAATTTAATGGTCTTTCTAATGGTAGTAGTTTCCTGACTGGCGCAGGCCTAAGAAGGATTCACGCGATCGTTAAACATGATCGGCTTATTTTCATGGTCTCGGGCAACAGCGCTAATTGGTAGGCCGGAATTTGTTATTTCCAACTACTAACTCATATAAAATTACTATTTTCTCGCGCGCTATTCTATACGATTTTTTTAAATTTATATATGTTGCACAGAATTTAATGGTCTTTCTAATGGTATTAGTTCCTTGACTGGCGCGGGCTTAAGAAAGATTCATGCGATCGTTAAACATGATCGACGTTTCATGTTCTCGGGCAACGGCGCTAATTGGTAGGCCGGAATTTGTTATTTCGATTACTCATAAAATTACTATTTTCTCGCGCGCTATTCTATACGATTTTTTTTAATTTTCATATGTTGCGCAGAATTTAATGGTCTTTCTAATGGTAGTAGTTACTTGACTGGCGCAGGCCTAAGAAGGATTCACGCGAACGTTAAACATGACCGGCTTTTGGTCTCGCTAATTGGTAGGCCGGAATTTGTTATTTCCTACTAACTCATATAAAATTACTATTTTCTCGCGCGCTATTCTATACGATTTTTTTAAATTTATATATGTTGCACAGAATTTAATGGTCTTTCTAATAGTAGTAGTTCATTGACTGGCGCGGGCTTAAGAAATATTCATGCGATCGTTAAACATGATCGACTTTTCATGTTCTCGAGCAACGGCGCTAATTGGTAGGCCGGAATTTGTTATTTCGATTACTCATATAAAATTACTATTTTCTCGCGCGCTATTCTATACGATTTTTTTAAATTTACATATGTTGCACAGAATTTAATGGTCTTTCTAATGGTAGTAGTTTCTTGACTGGCGCGGGCCTAAGAAAGATTCAGGCGATCGTTAAACATGACGGTCTTTTGGTCTCGCTAATTGGTAGGCTGGAATTTGTTATTTCGACTACTCATATAAAATTACTATTTTCTCGCGCGCTATTCTATACGATTTTTTTTAATTTACATATGTTGCACAGAATTTAATGGTCTTTCTAATGGTAGTAGTTTCTTGACTGGCGCGGGCTTAAGAAAGATTCACGTGATCGTTAAACATGACGCCCTTTTGGTCTCGGCAACAGCGCTAATTGGTGGGCCGGAATTTTTTATTTCCGACTAACTCATATAAAATTACTATTTTAATCTCGCGCGCTATTCTATACGATTTTTTTAAATTTACATATGTTGCACAGAATTTAATGGTCTTTCTAACGGTTCATGCGAAGCAGGTGTGGCGCCACAGGGAGGCAGGAGGGGAACCTTCCCTTTCGTGGAAAAATGAGAGGGAACGAGCCAACCTCGTAACGAGCTGGAAGGAAAATGGCAGAAAAAAGTTTAAAAGTTCGTCTTTTGTTTTCTTAGAATTGTAAAAACATTTTTCGCATTAACAAGCTTTAATTTTCGCTAAACGTCTGTTGTGACTATTCTTGCTAATAAAGACTTCTATTAATGGTAATCAACATTCATCTCATACATATATAATATATAATATAAAATACAGGAACTGTTGAAGTGGTTCGATAGGGAAATTGAAAATTTTCGATAACTTTTTTAAGGACACTAAACAATATATTTTCAAAAGTTTATTTTATGGAAAAGTAACATTCACTAAACAAAATTGGTGTACACAAGCATGAATTACACATGAACTATAGACTTATATATATAAATAAATATCTATAAAATTTATAGCATATATATAAATAATATAAATATAAATAAAATTATTTATAAAATGTATATATATAAAATTATATAAAATGTATTATATGTCGAATTTATTGTTTTCGAAAAATATTGGGTTCTTTATCCAGCCACCCCAATGAAAAGATTATTAACATTATAAAACTATTTTACACTACATAAAACGCTTATTATAGTTCAAATTAAAGCCCTGTTAGCGGCGGGATAAAACTATTCCCAGATTGATTAGTCCTATATATCTTGATAGTTTGTATACCGTAGGCAAAGCGCTGGGCTATGTGTTGCGCTGCATGGATTGGGAGGTTTTTATATAAGACTCAATTCACATTTGAGGAAAAAGGCGTTGACATGTACAGTAGCAAAACCGTCTGAGAATATTTTTATCCCATCGCAACTAAAAATATCAAATGATTTAACATTTTCTCGTTAATTATCAGTTTCTTTATATCTTGTGTATTTGATTGGCTAATTACAAATTACGTCATCCTTTCAACTGACGTCATCACGTAAAGGCGGGTTTACACACTGCGATTAATCTAGCCGATTTATGATTTAATAAGAGGAATTCCGCCGTCTATGCGTAGGCTATGATTTAGATGGCTATCAGCAGAATGATTTGTGTGCTCACAATCGCTACTTCTCCCTATTTCTACAGCTTACTTACCATGCATCTAAACCAGATATCCGCCGGATTATTCGCAGTGTGTAAACGTACATTTATACTCTGAGTGAAGGCTCAGCTCGAAACATCCGTATTAGTTGTATAATACCATGATGACCTCGGGTTCTTTTGTTCTCGCCGGGTGGTTTAATCACGATATTCCCGGCTTTAGCGGGGAGATCTCTAAATCTAAATCCGGGCAGATTTCTAATTTCTCCCTGATTAAAATTCATGAGCCAAAATTCAAAGACACGACAAAGAGTTTTCTTAATACGTTTTACATGCATGCACACGCGTCAGAATTGCTTATTCCCAAACAAATTTCCTACAATGGAAAATTGTTGAATACATCACTGATCATGCATTGTATTACACAATACTCCTACTATCAATTAGTTTTGAACAATGAAAACACTAGTTTCACCTCGGTCATCATGGTATTACAAACTAGTACAATGGTTTTTAAGAAAAAAGTGATCAAATCTCCCGCAAACCGCGGAATGTTTGTGAAAGTCCCTCGGGACGCCTTCGGGCTTCGCCCTCATGCTTTCCCTCGGGACTTTCACAAACATCCCTCGGTTTGCGGGAGATTTAATCACTATATTCTTAAAAACCATTGTATTATTATAAGTAATACAATGGTTTTTAAGAATATAGTGATTAAATCTCCCGCAAACCGAGGAATGTTTGTGAAAGTCCCGAGGGAAAGCATGAGGGCGAAGCCCGAAGGCGTCCCGAGGGACTTTCACAAACATTCCGCGGTTTGCGGGAGATTTGATCACTATATTCTTAAAAACCATTGTATTAGTTTCATGTAATACCATGATGACCGAGGTGAAACTAGTGTTTTCATTGTACAAAACTAATTGATAGTAGGAGTATTGTGTAATACAATGCATGATCAGTGATGTATTCAACAATTTTCCATTGTAGGAAATTTGTTTGGGAATAAGCAATTCTGACGCGTGGGCATGCATGTAAAACGTATTAAGAAAACTCTTTGTCGTGTCTTTGAATTTTGGCTCATGAATTTTAATCAGGGAGAAATTAGAAATCTTCCCGGCTTTGCCGGGAGATTTAGAGATCTCCCCGCTAAAGCCGGGAATATCGTGATTAAACCACCCGGCGAGAACAAAAGAACCCGAGGTCATCATGGTATTACTTATAATAAACGACATTCATGATTAATTTACATTACTATATCTGGACACTTCAGGCGGATTTCGCATCAGTAATTTTTGTTGCCACATGATCGACATTTTGTATGAGTTAGTCGGAAATAACATATTCCGGCCTACCAATTAGCGCTGTTGCCCGAGACCATGAAAAGCCGATCATGTTTAACGATCGCGTGAATCCTTCTTAGGCCTGCGCCAGTCAAGAAACTACTACCATTAGAAAGACCATTAAATTCTGTGCAACATATGTAAATTTAAAAAATCGTATAGAATAACGCGCGAGAAAATAGTAATTTTATATGAGTTTGTCGGAAATAACAAATTCCGGCCTACCAATTAGCGAGACCAAAAGACCGTCATGTTTAACGATCGCCTGAATCTTTCTTAGGCCGGCGCCAGTCAAGAAACTACTACCATTAGAAAGACCATTAAATTCTGCGCAACATATGAAAATTTAAAAAAATCGTATAGAATAGCGCGCGAGAAAATAGTAATTTTATATGAGTAATCGAAATAACAAATTCCGGCCTACCAATTAGCGCCGTTGCCCGAGAACATGAAACGTCGATCATGTTTAACGATCGCATGAATCTTTCTTAAGCCCGCGCCAGTCAAGGAACTACTACCATTAGAAAGACCATTAAATTCTGTGCAACATATATAAATTTAAAAAAATCGTATAGAATAGCGCGCGAGAAAATAGTAATTTTATATGAGTTAGTCGGAAATAACAAATTCCGGCCTACCAATTAGCGAGACCAAAAGACCGTCATGTTTAACGATCGCCTGAATCTTTCTTAGGCCCGCGCCAGTCAAGGAACTACTGCCATTAGAAAGACCATTAAATTCTGTGCAACATATATAAATTTAAAAAAATCGTATAGAATAGCGCGCGAGAAAATAGTAATTTTATATGAGTTAGTAGGAAATAACAAATTCCGGCCTACCAATTAGCGAGACCAAAAGACCGTCATGTTTAACGATCGCCTGAATCTTTCTTAGGCCCGCGCCAGTCAAGGAACTACTACCATTAGAAAGACCATTAAATTCTGTGCAACATATATAAATTTTAAAAAATCGTATAGAATAGCGCGCGAGAAAATAGTAATTTTAAATGAGTTAGTCGGAAATAACAAATTCCGGCCTACCAATTAGCGAGACCAAAAGACCGTCATGTTTAACGATCGCCTGAATCTTTCTTAGGCCCGCGCCAGTCAAGGAACTACTACCATTAGAAAGACCATTAAATTCTGTGCAACATATGTAAATTTAAAAAAATCGTATAGAATAGCGCCCGAGAAAATAGTAATTTTATCTGAGTTGTCGGAAATAACAAATTCCACTACAGGTATAATAATAATAATAATAGTTTTTATTACCCATCTTTAGTATAAAAATACAATGGATTTACATAATTAGAGTCTCATAAATAAATAGCTAGTACTTAATTAGCTTACAATATAGAATATTATATAAAATATTAAAACAATTTTGTTCTCGTCTATTTAAAATTATGTTATAAAAATGGTAAGCATTAGCGAGAGTTTCTATATTTCAGAGAAATTGCTCTTGGAATGAAAGAAAGTTCATGTCTTTTGGTGCGCGAAAAGATAGGAGGCCGGCCACTATCAGTCCTTAGGTCGTATAAGTGTGTTCTTGGTAAAGGTAATAATTTATTGCATGGATGGCTTGTATCACTTTGGATTCGTTGGAGTTCACGGATAGTGAGATCGTCCCGTCTATGCTTTAGGCTTTGTAAGTGGTCACGGGGTAGACCTAGAATTCTCAGGCTCCTAGTTTGGATGTTTTCTACTTCATCTTCTAGGTATTGCGGGATTCCACTCCATAAAATACCAATTAGCGCTATTGCCCGAGACCAAAAGCCGGTCATGTTTAACGTTCGCGTGAATCTTTCTTAAGCCCGCGCCAGTCAAGGAACTACTACCATTGGAAAGACCATTAAATTCTGTGCAACATATGTAAATTTAAAAAAATCGTATAGAATACCGCGCGAGAAAATAGTAATTTTATATGAGTTAGTCGGAAATAACAAATTCCGGCCTACCAATTAGCGAGACCAAAAGACCGTCATGTTTAACGATAGCCTGAATCTTTATTAGGCCCGCGCCAGTCAAGAAACTACTACCATTAGAAAGACCATTAAATTCTGCGCAACATATGAAAATTTAAAAAATCGTATAGAATAGCGCGCGAGAAAATAGTAATTTTATATGAGTAATCGAAATAACAAATTCCGGCCTACCAATTAGCGCTGTTGCCCGAGACCATGAAAAGCGGATCATGTTTAACGATCGCGTGAATCCTTCTTAGGCCTGCGCCAGTCAAGTAACTACTACCATTAGAAAGACCATTAAATTCTGTGCAACATATGTAAATTTAAAAAAATCGTATAGAATAGCGCGCGAGAAAATAGTAATTTTATATGAGTAATCGAAATAACAAATTCCGGCCTACCAATTAGCGCCGTTGCTCGAGAACATGAAAAGTCGATCATGTTTAAACGATCGCATGAATCTTTCTTAAGCCCGCGCCAGTCAATGAACTACTACTATTAGAAAGACCATTAAATTCTGTGCAACATATATAAATTTAAAAAAATCGTATAGAATAGCGCGCGAGAAAATAGTAATTTTATATGAGTTAGTAGGAAATAACAAATTCCGGCCTACCAATTAGCGAGACCAAAAGACCGTCATGTTTAACGATCGCCTGAATCTTTCTTAGGCCCGCGCCAGTCAAGAAACTACTACTATTAGAAAGACCATTCAATTCTGTGCAACATATGTAAATTTAAAAAAATCGTATAGAATAGCGCCCGAGAAAATAGTAATTTTATCTGAGTTGTCGGAAATAACAAATTCCACTACAGGTATATAAATACCAATTAGCGCTATTGCCCGAGACCAAAAGCCGGTCATGTTTAACGTTCGCGTGAATCCTTCTTAGGCCTGCGCCAGTCAAGTAACTACTACCATTAGAAAGACCATTAAATTCTGCGCAACATATGAAAATTAAAAAAAATCGTATAGAATAGCGCGCGAGAAAATAGTAATTTTATATGAGTAATCGAAATAACAAATTCCGGCCTACCAATTAGCGCCGTTGCCCGAGAACATGAAACGTCGATCATGTTTAACGATCGCATGAATCTTTCTTAAGCCCGCGCCAGTCAAGGAACTACTACCATTAGAAAGACCATTAAATTCTGTGCAACATATATAAATTAAAAAAAATCGTATAGAATAGCGCGCGAGAAAATAGTAATTTTATATGAGTTAGTAGTTGGAAATAACAAATTCCGGCCTACCAATTAGCGCTGTTGCCCGAGACCATGAAAATAAGCCGATCATGTTTAACGATCGCGTGAATCCTTCTTAGGCCTGCGCCAGTCAAGAAACTACTACCATTAGAAAGACCATTAAATTCTGTGCAACATATGTAAATTTAAAAAAATCGTATAGAATAGCGCGCGAGAAAATAGTAATTTTATATGAGTAATCGAAATAACAAATTCCGGCCTACCAATTAGCGCCGTTGCCCGAGAACATGAAAAGTCGATCATGTTTAACGATCGCCTGAATCTTTCTTAGGCCCGCGCCAGTCAAGGAACTACTACCATTATAAAGACCATTAAATTCTGTGCAAAATATGCAAATTGTAAAAAATCGTATAGAATAGCGCCCGAGAAAATAGTAATTTTATCTGAGTTGTCGGAAATAACAAATTCCACTACAGGTATATAAATACCAATTAGCGCTATTGCCCTAGACCAAAAGCCGGTCATGTTTAACGATCGCCTGAATCTTTCTTAGGCCCGCGCCAGTCAAGGAACTACTACTATTGGAAAGACCATTAAATTCTGTGCAACATATGTAAATTTAAAAAAATCGTATAGAATACCGCGCGAGAAAATAGTAATTTTATATGAGTTAGTCGGAAATAACAAATTCCGGCCTACCAATTAGCGAGACCAAAAGACCGTCATGTTTAACGATCGCCTGAATCTTTATTAGGCCTGCGCCAGTCAAGAAACTACTACCATTAGAAAGACCATTAAATTCTGTGCAACATATGTAAATTAAAAAAAATTGTATAGAATAGCGCGCGAGAAAATAGTAATTTTATATGAGTAATCGAAAATAACAAATTCCGGCCTACCAATTAGCGCCGTTGCCCGAGAACATGAAAAGTCGATCATGTTTAACGATCGCACGAATCTTTCTTAAGCCCGCGCTGTAGAATCTCAGACTCTTTTATTACTTCGGTATAATAGTTATTTAATTGCACAATACGGTAGTCTTATATAGCTTAAATACATGCATAAATTATACATAAATTATCAAATGTTACGAGGACACTACACCTCCTCCATGTTCAATCTAGTCACATACAAAGTCCTTATATAGGGTATTCTTTGTGTTAAGTCTATTTCGTGTGGATCGCCTGGGTGGGATATTATTCTGATCTGTTTCTGGAGAAGTCGCTTCATTTTCGTCTTCTGCGCTAATAGGATCGTTTTGTAACTCCGTTGTGGAACTTGATTCTTGATCTGATCGGTCTGTGGTTACTGTGTCGGCATTTGGTGTTTCTAATAGACTGTCTTCTGGATATGTCGCCACATTATCTTTGTCTTCTCGTTTCAAGCGTTTAAAATGAGATGAATTTCGACTTTTTATCTCGCCTTCTCGAGCTGCGGTAATCATGCTACCCTTTATACCAATGACGGTGAATGATCTTGGATCATAATGTGGTGTCAACATGTTCTCTCGTTTTTGTTTGATTAGTACTTGATCACCCATTTCAATTCGACTACTGCTAACATTCCTTCGATCATCTCCATACGCTTTCCATTGTCGTTTCTTCGCATAGTCTCTATTTCTCACCTCTTTGCGAATATCTTCATTGATTTCATTTTCTGTTGTATTTGGTAGTTTTCCTTTTAATTCTCTTCCAAACATTAGCTTGTTGGGGCTATATCCAGTAGCCGGATGTGGTGTTGCCTTATAGCTTCTAACCGTTTTTTGTATTGCCTGCTCCACGTTGTTTCCTTCCATTTTTGCGATTTTTGCACTCTTTTTTACCGTTCGCATAAATCGTTCTACATCACCATTTGCTTCAGCCCATCCTGGGGTAACTTTGCGATGTTTGAAACCTTGTTCCTCTGCGTATTCTGAAAACTTTTTACTATTGAAAGGAGGACCATTATCTGACTTTATCTCTTCAGGCACTCCATATGTTGTGAATATCTTTTCCATCCTTGGTACAACAGATTCTGCGGATGTTGTGGACACAAATTCCACTATGGGCATCCTTGAGTATTGATCCCATAAAACCAGCGCCATACGATTGCCAAATGGCCCTGCAAAATCTATGCTGACCTTCTTCCACGGCCCAAGGGGTAGAGGTGTCATCTGTAGAGGTTCTCTGTTGTATTCGGGTGTGACAGCTTGGCACGGTATGCATCTTTGAACCACCTTTTTAACTTGGTCATCAATACCCGGAAACCAGACATGTGCTCTCAGGATCTGTTTCGTACGAACTATCCCTTGATGTCCCTCGTGGGCTATTTCTACCGTCTTTTTTCTGAGCAACGTAGGTATCACGATTCTTTCACCTCGGACCACCATTCCTTCTACATTGGTCAGCTCTGTGAATATGTCCTTATATGGCTTAAGGTCCACGTCCTTGTGGTCGATTTTTCCCTCTTCTATGCACTTCATAAGTTTCTGTAGGACGTTGTCTTTGGCAGTTTTCTTTACTATATCTGATCTACTGATTGCTGCTGGAATATTATTCTTTATAATGAAATTGACATACTGCTGAACTTCGTCGGATTTGTCGTTTTCTATAGCACCTTGTGACTGCACAGGATGTCTAGATGTATAATCGGATATGTTATCTTTTCCTGGTCTATATGTAACGGTAAAATCATAATCCATCATGCGAACTAAGATTCGTTGCAGCCTCAGGGATGTCTTATGTCTAGCATTGTTAAATATTACTTCTAAGGGCTTGTGGTCTGACACAACAACAAACGGGTTTCCATAGAGGTAAATATGAAACTTCTTACATCCAAAATCTACTGCCAGCATCTCCAGTTCAATCTGTGAATATTTCTTTTCCGCACAGTTCAGCGCTCTACTTGCATATTGTATCACCCGCCATGATTCGTCATCTCCTCTCTTTTGCACCAAAGTTGCTGATACTCCGATCGGCGATCCATCAACGTGTACTTCATGCTGTGCTCGTGGGTCAAAATAAGCAAGAACGGTATCCGAACTCAAACCATCTTTTAGTCTCTGAAATGCCTCTTGGTGCTTCTTTTCCCACACGAATTTTCTTTGCTTTGACCAATTCTCGTAGAGTATCCGTACTCACTGTATAGCCTTCAAGGAATCTAGAATTGTACTGTACAGTACATAAGAATGAATTTAATTCTTTTGCGTTTCTTGGAGCTTCGGCGGCTTTAATTGCCTCTACTTTTTCCGGGTCAGGTGATACTCCGAATTTGGAGAAAATCAGACCATAATATCTGCAGCTTTCTTTGCCGAATTCGCATTTTTCTGGGTTAAAGGTTATTCCTTTGTCTTTAGCTCGTTCCAGTACCCGCCTCAGACTTTCATCATGTTCCTTCTTTGTCTTCCCATGCACCAGAATGTCATCCGAAATGTTTATGCAACCCGAGATGTCTTGTGTTATTTCTTTTCGTATGGTATAATCGAATATTTCTCCGGCCGATTTTGTACCAAAATTCAATCGCTTGTATCTATACAGTCCCGTGTGCGTTGAGAACGTAGTAATGTTCCGGCTATTTTCATTTAACTCTAATTGGTGGTATCCATGCTTCATATCTATATGTGAAAATATTGTGGCTCCGTTCAGTTCCGTTATTATGTCCTCGACTGTTGGCATAATGTTATGTGTTCGAGGTATGGCTTTATTGGCCACGCGCATATCTACGGTGAGGCGAATTTCGTTGTTCTTCTTCGGGGCTATCACAGTTGGAGATACCCATCCAGTCGGTTTCTCTACTTTTTCAATGATGTCTTCTTTTTCCAGTTTCTGTAATTCTTTTTCTAACAGCGGTCTTACGCTAAATGGTATTCTACGATGAGGCTGGGCCACAGGTTCCACACTTTCGTCGACATGTAAATCTACCAAGACGCCTTTCATTTTTCCAATGCCTTGGAATAGCTCCATGTATTCTTTTATGATCTTCTCCTTATTAATGTTAGTTGCGTTCACGTTGTGCTGATCGTTGTTTACTTCGTTAGGTTGCACATTGTCAGTTTTAACTATATTTACCACGTTATCTGTGGCCACGGGGATAAGAATGATTCTTAGATTCTCCGCCGTACGATATGACAATAGGGGCTCGGTTTTCGTATCTCCTTTGACGATATAGAATGTAGCCGGGATTATTATTTCTTTCGATTCCACCACTATATCTATATCTATATAGCTCTCCTTCTTGCTTCGTCTTTTACATCAATCGCCACAAGATAGTTCTTAAATCTCTCAAGGTATTTCTTGAACCGAATGCCTGTCGTCGTCGGTTCCAAATCTGGATCAAATGGTGGGAAGTTAATGCTTGCTTCTGCAGCCATATTGTACAATCTTTTTTTACGTACTTTAAATCAGTATATCCTCGTCGCCATTGTAGAATCTCAGACTCTTTTATTACTTCGGTATAATAGTTATTTAATTGCACAATACGGTAGTCTTATATAGCTTAAATACATGCATAAATTATACATAAATTATCAAATGTTACGAGGACACTACACGCGCCAGTCAAGGAACTACTACCATTAGAAAGACCATTAAATTCTGTGCAACATATATAAATTAAAAAAAATCGTATAGAATAGCGCGCGAGAAAATAGTAATTTTATATGAGTTAGTCGGAAATAACAAATTCCAGCCTACCAATTAGCGAGACCAAAAGACCGTCATGTTTAACGATCGCCTGAATCTTTCTTAGGCCCGCGCCAGTCAAGAAACTACTACCATTAGAAAGACCATTAAATTCTGCGCAACATATGAAAATTTAAAAAAATCGTATAGAATAGCGCGCGAGAAAATAGTAATTTTATATGAGTAATCGAAATAACAAATTCCGGCCTACCAATTAGCGCTGTTGCCCGAGACCATGAAAAGCGGATCATGTTTAACGATCGCGTGAATCCTTCTTAGGCCTGCGCCAGTCAAGTAACTACTACCATTAGAAAGACCATTAAATTCTGTGCAACATATGTAAATTAAAAAAAATCGTATAGAATAGCGCGCGAGAAAATAGTAATTTTATATGAGTAATCGAAATAACAAATTCCGGCCTACCAATTAGCGCCGTTGCTCGAGAACATGAAAAGTCGATCATGTTTAACGATCGCATGAATCTTTCTTAAGCCCGCGCCAGTCAATGAACTACTACTATTAGAAAGACCATTAAATTCTGTGCAACATATATAAATTTAAAAAAATCGTATAGAATAGCGCGCGAGAAAATAGTAATTTTATATGAGTTAGTAGGAAATAACAAATTCCGGCCTACCAATTAGCGAGACCAAAAGACCGTCATGTTTAACGATCGCCTGAATCTTTCTTAGGCCCGCGCCAGTCAAGAAACTACTACTATTAGAAAGACCATTCAATTCTGTGCAACATATGTAAATTTAAAAAAATCGTATAGAATAGCGCCCGAGAAAATAGTAATTTTATCTGAGTTGTCGGAAATAACAAATTCCACTACAGGTATATAAATACCAATTAGCGCTATTGCCCGAGACCAAAAGCCGGTCATGTTTAACGTTCGCGTGAATCCTTCTTAGGCCTGCGCCAGTCAAGTAACTACTACCATTAGAAAGACCATTAAATTCTGCGCAACATATGAAAATTTAAAAAAATCGTATAGAATAGCGCGCGAGAAAATAGTAATTTTATATGAGTAATCGAAATAACAAATTCCGGCCTACCAATTAGCGCCGTTGCCCGAGAACATGAAACGTCGATCATGTTTAACGATCGCATGAATCTTTCTTAAGCCCGCGCCAGTCAAGGAACTACTACCATTAGAAAGACCATTAAATTCTGTGCAACATATATAAATTTAAAAAAATAGTGTAGAATAGCGCGCGAGAAAATAGTAATTTTATATGAGTTAGTAGTTGGAAATAACAAATTCCGGCCTACCAATTAGCGCTGTTGCCCGAGACCATGAAAATAAGCCGATCATGTTTAACGATCGCGTGAATCCTTCTTAGGCCTGCGCCAGTCAAGAAACTACTACCATTAGAAAGACTATTAAATTCTGTGCAACATATGTAAATTTAAAAAAATCGTATAGAATAGCGCGCGAGAAAATAGTAATTTTATATGAGTAATCGAAATAACAAATTCCGGCCTACCAATTAGCGCCGTTGCCCGAGAACATGAAAAGTCGATCATGTTTAACGATCGCCTGAATCTTTCTTAGGCCCGCGCCAGTCAAGGAACTACTACCATTATAAAGACCATTAAATTCTGTGCAACATATGCAAATTTAAAAAAATCGTATAGGATAGCGCCCGAGAAAATAGTAATTTTATCTGAGTTGTCGGAAATAACAAATTCCACTACAGGTATATAAATACCAATTAGCGCTATTGCCCTAGACCAAAAGCCGGTCATGTTTAACGATCGCCTGAATCTTTCTTAGGCCCGCGCCATTCAAGGAACTACTACCATTATAAAGACCATTAAATTCTGTGCTACATATGTAAATTTTAAAAAATCGTATAGAATAGCGCGCGAGAAAATAGTAATGTTATATGAGTTAGTCGAAATAACAAATTGCGGCCTACCAATTAGTGCTGTTGCCCGAGACCATGAAAAGCCGGTCATATTTAACGATCGCGTAAATCTTTTTTCAGCCCGCGCCAGTCAAGCGACTACTACCGTTTGAAAGGCCATTAAATTCTGTGCAACATATGTAAATTAAAAAAAATCGTATAGAATAGCGCCCGAGAAAATAGTAATTTTATCTGAGTTGTCGGAAACAACAAATTATAAACTATACCAATTATAGCGCCGTTGCTCGATACTTGAAGCGCCGTTCATGTTTAACGTTCGCGTGAATCTTCCTTAGGCACGATCGAGTTAAGCGACTACTACCGTTAGGAAGAGCATTCAATTCTCTACAACATATTTAAATTTAAAGAAATCATATAGAATAGCGCCATAGAAAATAGTACTTTTATAAAGTCGAAGCGTATCGTCTGCCCAAACAGCAGTCAGGTTCACACGGATGGCTACCCGCTGAATCGACGGCTGAATCGAAGGCTGAATCGACGGCTGAATCGAAGGCTGAATCGACGGCGTACTTCACAGTGGTACTTTATTTTGTATAACATGACATGATAACAATAAACAATACAGGCAACAAAGTTTATAAAAATATTACAGTTACCTCAGAACAGTTAACATATTTTCAAAAAGCATTCATACGTTGAGTTTCATATTAAATTGTTAAACATAGGTTTAATCGAGTACACATCAGCGTACAGGTACGGCATTTTCAGTGTACGGTTATCGAGATCTCAGATCGCAGACAGAGACCACCAAGGCACCAACCGTGTCTAAATCGCTCGTTATCTTTTAGTGTAGCCGTAGGTCTTCGGCGATCGGCGTGTGCGATTGTAAGCATCGTGAGATCAAGATACTGCCAGCCACATCAAATATTTTCAGTGAAGAACACTCGAGGAAAGGTAACCAGATGAATATTAAAAATATGACAATGGCGCATAAATATATGCAGTGGTTCAGATCGATCTCGTACCCAGTCCCAAGTGGGATGATGCAAGAATTGCCATTTCGCGACATTGCCAAATAAACAGAGCCCTTTTTAAGACTCGTGCTCTCCCCCCACAGGGGGAGGCCCGAGTAATAAAAGTAACGTCATTCATGTTTCTATCACAGTACAGAGATACAAAAGTCATTTTCTATTTGTTTTATAAAATAACAAGTGTCTTACAACAGAGGTAATCTAATACAAAATGAAAATGGCGTCATTCAAGTTTCTATCAAAGTTTAGTAGAAACTGACCATGGTCCCCCATTACAAATGCTGCATTCTGATTTGCTACTCAACCGTTGTCTATTCGTGATAGACCATGATGGCGAAACGCCCTCAAACCAATTGCAGAAAACTCGTACTTTAAAATCATCTATCCGAAATCTGCTACTTGAGCCAAAATCCAAAACGGTGACTCATGGAGACAGAACATTCTCAGTTGCCGCACCAAAACTGTGGAATTCATTACCACAGGAAATTAGAGGCATTTATATTTTAAGTAGTTTTAAGTCAGCACTTAAGACTTTTCTTTTTAAAATTAATAGTTTTTTGTTCATAGTGGTAATATATGTAGTAGGCTTTATCTTATAATGAAACTGTAATTAGTTTTATATAAAGTAACATTAAATATACTGTTATAACTATAAGAGCATTGAGACTATTGTATAATGCTCCTAATACGTCTTTATTATTATTATTATTATTATTATTATTATTATTATTATTATTATTAATTGTTAAATAGAAAAACGATGTTTTCTTTTTCGTAAAGTGGCACTATGATGAAAATTCACCCCCGTTTTTTAGATTTTCTTTAGCATAGAATAGTGTTTCAGGGTCGAAAGTGATCATCGATGTAAAAAAAAACTAAGTGAGTATTTTGAGCTCTGAGATCACTACTGTTTAGGCCACCATTACTAAGAACGTGTTCCAAGTGAGCCCGCAATTTCAAAAGGTAATATTGTTTGTGACGTCAGATTCTCAATGCTACGCAAGAATTTCAGTCGAGGTTACTTGTTACTGTACTTGTTTCTTCGAGAAGTAGATGAAATGTCCAGCCTTTCAGACGAAGAATTTGAAAAAAGACCTTGATCACTATGGATTTACTTGAAGAATTAGCCATGTGGAGTCTTCCCGTTGAGAATCTGACGTCACTTCGTTACGCTGGTCAGGAACATGAACGATCAATGGCGGACGTAACAACTCCAGATTCGGAGTCAGAAAAATAATACTTGCAATCGTCGAATCGCAAAACGGTTTCGACCGAGTAATATTTAGAAGCTTTGCTTTATAAATACGTAAAAATATCGATAGGTAAAAATTTGATCGTATAGTACCACTTTAATGACAAGAACGTGAGAGAACTACAACTCCCTGCACAGAGACCTTGTACTGCAGGAATTCGATGTTTGTTGATCGTTTGTTTTTTATCCTATAGGTTAAGGATCTAATATTGCGAACAATTAGTAAGTTTGCTTTCATGGCACAAGGGAAAAAAGAAGTTCAGGTTTGTATATTTAAAGTGCTTATCTTGGGTCTTCCTGAGCAAAATCATAATATATCTTGTCATCCTAAAATTTCATCTTGATGGACTTTTTTGCTGTTAAAGTTATCAGATGTGATGTCACAAGAGGCATTTTTGTGGCAAGTAACAAAAAAAACCTGCTTTGGAAAGCCTCTTGTGACTTCACAGCCGGTAACTCTGACAATATATATATATTATGATTTTGTTTAGGAAGACTGAAATATTACCGATATGTAAAAAATCCCCAAAAGTGAGATAGGAACTTTAAACGTGTGTTATACCAGTCTCCATCTTAAATGCTTATTTTCAAGTGGACAGATACGGAGATCTGTTAGCTAACGTTTAAAAATATTTTGTTTTTCACCGTCTACAGCGAGATGATAGTGTTGCGTTTAAGGTGCCTATAAAACGACAAATTCTTCTCTGTTTGTATGACTGATTTGTACTTCTTGATGCTCTAAATCTTATGGTGGTATCGGTTTTTCAATCACGACAAAGGAAAGTACTTTATTTTTTTATGTAAAAGTGGAAAAATTACACCAATTTTGTCCCACCTCACGCGCGGTCAAATCACCTCTTTGACGTCACACGTTAGAGTCGGCGTAGATTCTAGACATGAAAATATCATCATTGATCTCGCTTTCAGCGGAGGAACTTCACTCTAACTCAAACATCAGTAATATTTCCACAGCTAAGCATTCAAGCGCCACAAAAAACGTCGATATTATTGACGACTCTAACATGTGACGTCACTAGACTGCTACGTCGGTCCCAGACCAAAATAGCGATGCTTGAACGGTCGATAAAAGCACTTTCCCGTAGCGTGATTGAAAAACCCATAGCACCATAATATCCAACGCATCACGAAGTACCAAATTGGGTCATAAAAACAGAGTTGAATTTTTCGTTTCATAGGCACTTTAAAAGAGAGAGTTTTCAGAAAGTTTTACATTTGCACCGAAAATGAGATTGGAGAAACACGGACGATACTCGGTATCGTTGCATTTTGACAAGTTTACAATTTCGAGAGCGTTTTCAAACATCGGCATTTCCACGGAATACGTGATATCGAAGAGACGGAGACGATAGCGACACGTTTTTCCTTTCGAGAGCGTCATCAAAATCTTGTGTTTTCAAAAGTTTGCGATTTCACGTAAGATTAACATCAAAAATGGTTCGTTCATTCATACTCCTACGATCCTGGTTAAAATTATCCACAATGCATGAGGGACAGTAGTGCCCGCCTTTCTCCCCATCTCAATGTTGTATTTGGCGAAAATTCTTCTCAGGTTTTTGTATAATACAACATTGTATTATGGGAAGGGGGCATTGTACATAAATAATATATCTAAAATATGTTAGTATCTAAGGGCTAAGACGCTTATTTCAAGCATTTATGCTTAGTGTCCTAAGGAATTGTGGCCAGGATTGTAGCTTGATTATACGGCAACCTCGACGTTGCCTCCTTCAAAAAAGTAACTCTTCATGAAATATAAAGCGATTTAATAATTGTTTAGCCCCAAAAGTAATCTCAACACCGTTGTCGTTCTGTGTTCAACGCCACACTGAGAATTTTCACGTCTTCAGGACGACTCGCGGAGAGATGAAATAAGCTGTTACTTAAGGCGCATTTCCATTCAGTGCTTTCTACAGAATCGCGCGATCGACTTTATTCGATCGCTTTCTTTTGAATATACTGCGCTGGAAAATTTTTAACAGAGTTGCAAAAAAGCTGCGGGTATGCGGAGGTTCAAATAGTCAATGGCGATATGGTCTGGAAACTCAGCTAAAGTCTTTGTTCTATCTTTTTGTTCGTCTTTATGCAATTTTGTGCACGGTGCACGGTCACTGAACCTATTGTATTTTAGTATAATGAAGCAATCATCCAATAGAATCGTTTGGGTTTAATCGCTGAACCGTGTTGTTTAAATATTAATAAACCTAAAACAAAGGATGTGCACGGTGTAAGGTACGGTTCAACATCAAAACGTAGCTCATTATAGTCGATTTGAAGTTTGCCGAGTTTCCAGACCATATCTCGATTGACTATGTTCAAAGTGAAAACACTGTGTAAAACAAAGTCTGAAAAGAGGCATTTTTGTGGCAAGTAACAAAAAAAACTGGTTTGGAATGCCTCTTGTGACATCACATCCGGTAACTTTTTAAAACTCCATGAAGATGAAATTTTCGGCTGACAATATATATTATGATTTTGCACTGGAACACCCAAATATTACGGATATGTTAAATTCTCAAACTTTAAGTGAGTGAAAAAATGAATTACCCAACCTATTTCACTTCGGTGCCAACATGAGGCATAAATAATGAACGGTCCCTAAAATAAGCTCGTGAGCGCTAAATACGGTACGATAAGGTTGTCATCGTATAAAGCGTCGCTTTGGGGATTGAAAGTCGTATTTTATTTTTACTCAATATATTGATATTTCTTCTTTTCCATTTCAGAAAAGCATCCATACATTCTTCGAGGATCCAAAAACAGATCTTTATATTGAGACATTAAAGGAACCCGAAATATCAGATGATGACATAGAGACATCATTTAGCTCTTCTTCTGAGCGATGTAGTTTATCTTCAGCTAGCGATACTTCTGACGAAACAGAGAATACGACAGAGCAGAGTGGAGATCTAACTTGATATATCACAATATAAACGTGTTCACTAAGACATCATTTAGCTCTTCTTCTGAGCGATGCAGTGTATCTTCAGCTAGCGATACTTCTGACCAAACAGAGAATACGACAGAGCAGAGTGGAGATCTAACATGATATATCAGAATATAAACGTGTTCACTAAGACATCATTTAGCTCTTCTTCTGAGCGATGTAGTTTATCTCCAGCTAGCGATATTTCCACTGATCTCAAAAATAGGACTGGATTGAGCTTTCTATTGTATCTGATGAGCTGCTTTTGAAACTTGCATATTTGCATAATGTAAATTGACGAGAGATCATTAGAAGCTCCGAGTTTGCAAACAAATCAAACTGTCGACGCTCGCGAAATAGGTTTAGTGTCTGGCCAATATAGTTTCTTTGTTAACATTAAATGCATAAATCTTGAACCTAATTTGACGTCTCGTATTAGGCTTCTCTCACTGGATAATTAGAACCAAGGCGGCCATTACTAAGGGACCAAAGTCGCAGTAAATCTGTAGGTAGGCCATCGTTATACCCAGTAATTTGAAAAATGTCTTCTGGTCCTCTTTATAGTAAAATTATTTTATTTTATCGATGGTAAGAGCACATAATCCAACAAAAAACCTCATAAGATCCTCAGTTGGTCCCTTAGTAATGGCGGACTTCCGGCTTCATTTTCTGAACAATAGTTGCCCAGTCTTCTTTCGAGATCAGTGGATATTTCTGACCTAATCGTATAGAGGGCAAAATTACTCGAATATGATTGGCTAATGACGAGGGCATTTTTCCTAAATTCGTGGCAAAGTTATTCCTGATTGGTTGAGACGCCAGCGGGAAACACTTAAATTATTATGTTGTTTTACTTGTAAATTCAAGCTCCCCTGTTCTCTTATGTCTATGTTTGACTTAAGAGAATGTGCTGTTTCTTGTAATGTACCGTTTACTTTCAGTGGATTGTATAGTTGTTTTTCACGCTTGGTTTTGACATTTATAGCTGGCTTCCTCATGTTTTTCACGTGCGTTATAGCTAACTTATTTATGAATAAATTTTGCCCTCTATATGATAACAGGTAATCACATGATTCCTCGTAAAATTAAGGTTTAATTTCACTTGTGTTTTCAAAGTTTCACAAATTGCCCCTCGTCGCTTCGCGACTCAAAATGTAACCTTAATTTTCCTCGGCCTCACGCGATCACCTATACAAACAGAGAATTATCAGAATATATATGTGTTCACTAAGTCATTTCACCAGACTAAAGTGGCGAGATCAAACTTAGTGTTCTTATTTTTCTTCAGTTGGTTGTTTATTTGCTTGCTTGTTTGTTTACTTGTTTGTTTATTGGTCTGTTTGTTTGTTTGTTTTTTTGTTTTGTTTGTTTGTTTGCCAAACCAATGCGTAAAAGAATACCATATACATTAGTGTAGGCATCGGAATTTTAAAAACAGAGCAACCGCGTAAGTGCAGGCTGAGTAACTCAGTCGTTCAATATTGAAAAGAAATATTGGTGCTGACCAATCTTATATGTCAACCAGGTTATCTTCCTGTAGATTTGTGCAAACACTTAGAGTTTGTTTTTAATTTTTAGCACTTCATTTGTCGAGTGTCAGCATTGGATGATATTCTGAAGCCATATAGGGGAACAGTACTATATGGCAACAATGTTCGTTCAAAAAAGTATTAAAATTATAAAGATAGCGCCAACCTCTTCGGCGAAAATGGCCATGGGATCCGCCGGTCTATTCCAATATGTTATTGCCCAGTTCTAAAACTCAGTTAATTCCCGCTAGAGTTTAATTTATTCATTGAAATGCAGATGTTAAGAAATTTCCTTGCCCATTTTTCCGCGAATTAGAAATATAAGGACTTTGGTTAAAGGACATTTGCAACAAAAATTAAGTTTGTCTAATATGAAAGAACTCGTAAAATGATAGAGTAACACCTTTTACAACTTTTCCGTACTTTACTTCGTTTTTGAAATATTTCATTTTCTTGTTAATGAGGTGGTCTCTAGGTGCAGGGTAGAGAATTTTCACACAGTTAAAAAATGTCTTATTTCTCAGTGATTGCTAAGTTTATAAAGTTCATTATCGTGAGGATTGATTATACGCACATTTTCAAGTACGTTTGTGGAACAAACTTGAAGATGTTACTAATATTTTAATAAGTGAAAACTCTACCCTGCACCTGACGTCAGAGACCATCTCATTTACATATCAAACAAACTGAAATATTTCAAAAACGAAGTAAATTACGGAAAAGGTGTTACTCTATCATTTTACGAGTTCTTTCATATCACACAAACTTAATTTTTGTTGCAAATGTCCTTTAATTGTCAGGAACTGCATTCGATATATACTTGTTCATGCATATTTATATGAGATAATTATGGATGTATTATGAATTAGTTGCTTTTAGGATGCCTGCTTTTAATATCTTGACCAAGTCTGCAGAGCGTTTTATATTTCTCATCATTATTCATGGCGTCAACAAAGTAAACAAAGACAAATGACCACATAAATTATATCAAAACACCCAGAAATTATGGTCGTAGCCTTTTAGTATACCCAAAAAGTCGAAATGTGGAGAGAGGACTGTATGTGACCAGTCTATCCCAGAGCCATTTGGACAAGGCTAAAAAGGACCTTCCAATTTTCAAGAACTATTCTGATCGTAACCTTAAACCTAACCGTACCTAACCCTAACCTAAACAAAGCCTGGTTTCCATTTGGTCGCCACTATCGTAACGGCGTCATTGTGGTTGATGTAATATAGTGTCCATCACAAAGCAGATCATTAATGATTGCAGATATATACAGCAGACAAAAGACAGGATACACCGTTGCGACCAAATGGAAACCAGGCTTAAAGACCAGACAAAAACAGAAAGGTCCTTTTGAGTTATCCCTTTTAGCCATTTTCGCAGATGGACACGCAAAATTATTTTTTGGGACCTTGGCCTTGACTGCGCATGTGCAGCCCACAAGCATTCTCTCTCACGTTGGCCCGACCACATCAGCAATGTGCTGCATATAAACTTAAATCGTGTTTAAATAAATGCTATTGATTGATTGAGAGTGCCTTAAGGATGGATGGCGGAGGGTTATGGTTAAGGGCTATTCCCAAAAAATTTTCTGCGTAACACATTTTAGAAGATTGATCTGATTGATTTGAAAGATTGATTGATTTACTTTTGTAAGATTTATTGCACACACACCAATGAACCATAGACTCGCAGTTACAAGTTACACCTACGCATGACAAACAGCCATCTATGACGCAAAAAATATGATGAAACAAACCAGCGAACCTAAATAATACCATTCACTTTGTTGTGAAAACTACCGCTGAGGCCGTCGAAAAGACTGTCACCCACCACAGTCTTTCGTAAGACTACAATAACCTGGACGATCAACTTCTACTGATACTGCATGGTTCAAACTATTTACATTATTTAAAGTGCCTATCCGGGGTTTGGAGATTTTATATAATGTGACCTTTGGAATCTTTTGAGAAGAATTGTAAAATATCTTGTCGCAGGTAATGTGATTTACTATTCACAGGAAATGATGTCAAAGCAGGGACACGCAAAAACAGCACACTATTCAGCAGTGAAATACAAAGAAAGCTTGGGGATTGAGCGAATTTTGTCTAAACAGGTCTGTTTAAAGTGCAGAGCCAAACTTTCTTTGTATTTCACTGTTGAATTAGTGTACAATACTTCGCGTGTCCCTGCTTTGACGTCATTTCCTGTGAGTAGTAAATCAACTTTAGCAGGGAAAAAAGCATGAAGATGAAATTTTCGAACATCAAGATATATTACATTTCTTCTTGGTAGAACCCAAAGATTACAAATATGTAAAATATATACCTTTTTTCCATTTGTCCAAGTGATCATGTCTAGTCGAGATGTAAAAGTATGGCGAAAAACTTGTCTCACAGATTTACTCGCACTGTCTTAAACGTATAATCATAAACTATATTGTTATACCAAATAATTTAGACTTAGTTTGTTGGCTTGTAGCCATGTATGACATATGTATTTCATCGTGATTCATTTGTTGCTCTAGTGTATGCACATTATCACTAGCTATAGTATTAAAAGACTAGTGTCATCTGCATACATTCGTATACTTTAGAAAATAGATCACAAGATGGCAAATCGTAAATCTAAACTAAGAAAAGTAACGGCCCAAGTATCGAACCTTGTGGAATTCCACAGTCGATATAGTACAACTATCCGACAGGACACCGTTCACAAATATGTCTTTTGCTTACGTTCTTTTAAATAGGAAGTAAACCATAATAAACTTGATTGACAGACATATAATTTTAGTTTGTGTAACAAAATGTGATGGTCCATCGCGTCAAAAGCCTTTTTTTAGTTCAAAAAAGATGATTCCATTTAAAAGACCTCTATCTATATTTAAATACCAATCATTTACAGCATCTAACAAGGCCGTCATTGTAGAGTATTGAGGTCTAAATCCAGACTGCGTTTCTGTAAGCAAATTGTGCCCTGTATATAACTGTGCAATTGATCAAAAATAACTCTTTCAATCAGTTTAGTAACAACCGACAAAACAGATATTGGTCTGTAATTATTTGGGTTAGTTTTGTCTTCATCTGAAGGAATGCTCAGTAGGGTTGATGTACTCTGTGAAGTCCCGGCTTGATGGTGGTATTTAAAAGGCTAATTTAGGTCCAATAATTCAGGGCGTGGTGATGTACAATTTTTATTATTGTGTGGCCTGAGCACTAGTAAAGGGGTCCGGACCCCAACCTCGTACCCAGGCTTTTCCCACGCTCGGCCGACTGGCTGAGCGAACTGGTCACGTGAACTGCTAAAATCTAGCAGATTTTTAATTAGCGTTGCTATGGTACTTAGGGAGGGATGACAAAGGTTTGTTGACATTGGTTTGTAATGCGGATTCAAAAGTGGACGGGTATTCTAACGCTAAGAGAAAGGCGACAGCGTTGGAAAAGTCGCCAGAAGACTTGTAGGAGAATAATTTTTTAGGAGAATAATGATGTATCGTTATTATCGACATATTCCAATAATCGTTGAGACGCGCGTTCGAAAGAAATAAATGACCAAAGAAGTAAATATAATGTCGAAGGTTTATTTTGTGTATACTTGTTGATAGTTATCAAATTAAATGAGGTTTTAAATACAACGATCGGAAACAATTGTCTATGATGAACTTTCCGTAATTTGACCCTTTTAATATAAACTGTCAACAGATTACAGATACAAAGAGCGAAAGTGGACGGGTATTCTATAATTTAGCGATGACACACTCTTTCTTGATACAGCTTACTGTGTAATAATTCTCGACCAAATTTGCAAGACAAGAATGATTCCGTGTGAGTAAATACAAAGTTGTATTGAGCGTCCATAAGTTTATCCTTTGATAATATCAAAAATCACATTGAAGCTCTTCAACTTCGTCTATAGACTAGCTATATTTCCAATATTTCCTTGGCTTTTTGCGTTGAAAATTGATGATCTTAAAATCCGATAACCGTCTGATCTGGTCATGGATTAAATAAAGAAAATCGGAGATTACAGATACAAATAGCAAGATACAAAGAGCGAAAGTGGACGGGTATTCTATAATTAACACACTCTTTCTTGATACAGCTTGCTGTGTAATAATTCTCGACCAAATTTGCAAGACAAGATTGATTCCGTGTGAGTAAATACAAAGTTGTATTGAGCGTCCATAAGTTTATCCTTTGATAATATCAAAAATCACATTGAAGCTCTTCAACTTCGTCTATTCTAGCTATATTTCCAATATTTCCTTGGCTTTTTGCGTTGAAAATTGATGATCTTAAAATCCGATAACCGTCTGATCTGGTCATGGATTAAATAAAGAAAATCGGAGATTACAGATACAAATAGCAAGATACAAAGAGCGAAAGTGGACGGGTATTCTATAATTAACACACTCTTTCTTGATACAGCTTGCTGTGTAATAATTCTCGACCAAATTTGCAAGACAAGAATGATTCCGTGTGAGTAAATACAAAGTTGTATTGAGCGTCCATAAGTTTATCCTTTGATAATATCAAAAATCACATTGAAGCTCTAGACTAGCTATATTTCCAATATTTCCTTGGCTTTTTGCGTTGAAAATTGATGATCTTAAAATCCCGCCGACGATAACCGTCTGATCTGGTCGACATGGATTAAATAAAGAAATAACAGCAGAAAACGAATCGCATTGCATTCTTTGGCGAACAACAACATTGGTAACAGATGGAAAAAATTTAGGGAAAACTGCAACAACATCTTTACAATACACGCTTGTGGTAACAACAACGTGAAGACTTCAAAGGAAAAACCATCGGTGAACGCTGTTTTATCCTCGGTTTTATCTTTTGTGTCTGAACCAACGTGTTTAAGACCACCCCTCCCCTGACACAAAATCGTTTAGCAGACACGTGACCAGCATCCACCAGGGTTTTCGCTCAGCGAGTCGGCCGAGCGTGGGAAAAGCCTGGGTACGAGGTTGTCCGGACCCCCGATGTTGGATTACGTCATTGAAACTGCGTTGTTAAAACGTTGCTCGAAAATATATACTGTTCGATTGATATTCTGTATGTTTGAGGTAAATTTTACAGATAAATTTTAAAGTATATTATTCTTACACTGGTGGCAGCGGTATACGATCAATATGTCGGATGAAGACGGATCTGCAATTATAAGCTGTGAATGGACAGTTTACGAATCAAATTGCCTGTATATGATGGATTGAAAGACCCGAAATCATGGCTTCGACAACTCGAGAAAGCCAAGACAGCTAAGAAATAGACGGATGAGTAACTGGTAGCCCAAGCACCGCTACTGGGAGAGCTGACAAGTTCTGGGAAACGATTGAAAGTGATACAAAAACATGGAAAGAATTTCGTGAGAAGTTTCTGTACGAGTTTGGTGAAAGGAAAACCGTTGGCGAACACCTTTGTGAACTAACAAAGATCTCACGTGCTAAAGGTGAACCGTTTAATGTTCTACTCTGGCGTATACAACAAAATTATAAGCTTGCTTTTCCCGACTCCGATCTGGCCCAAGAGTCAGGTTTATCCTGTTCAGATCAGGCGTTGGGTTTACATCTTAAATTACACTACAAATCTGAAAAGGATCCAGCTAAACCTGTCAAGATAGCGTGTGATCTTGAACAAACTTTTGTGGACAGGAAAGCGGAGAGCAGAGTTAACACAGTTGGAATAGATGAGCCAGATGTGCTAGTCCAGAAGAGTGAAAAAGTGATGACAACAATGCCAAATACTGTACACCCAGGTATGTCAGAGTCGTGTTTGGGAAACCTTGAGGACAGGATTGTAAATAAAGTCATAGCAGCATTAAACATAACCAATTCAGTTCAAGGAACTGCCAAATGTTACCACATCAGACTCAAGGAAAGCATGATTATTCGACCTGGAGAAGAAAAGCTGTTGATAGGTACGGCTGAAACCGAGGCACCATTTTACCGGAGCAGTAGAAGCATCAGATGTGTTTCTTCAAAAAACTGGATTATTGGCTGCCCCTGTCCAAGTTCAACAGGGTTCAAAGGAATTCCCACTTTGTGTCACAAATACATGGAACAAGCCAATTAAGGTTTACAGATGCCAGAATATAGCTGAGTTTACAGAGACTGATGAATCATCAACAGACACAGAGGGTTCAACAGTAGCCACTGTGCATGGAGTTGGTGCAGGTACGGAAACGTCATATGATCCGGTCACAGAAGCGAAAATTGGTGACAATCTTTCACAGTCCCAGAAAACACAGATGGAGGAATTGTTGCGAAAGAATGTGGACATATTTGATTACTGTTCCCTTGTTTGGGACAACTGCTCAGGTGAATTAAAAGATAAATTACAAAAGTTACAGAATAGAGCAGCTCGCATTATTACTGGTGACGCTATTACTCATCAGCCACTGTTACTTTGTCCAAATTAGGATGGAAAACATTGCAGTGTCGCAGGGATGAGCAATTATTGTCCCTAGTTGATAAATGCGTCAGTGGAAAATCAAATTTAAGTAATTTATTTGAGTTGGTAAACCGGGACTGTTATGATTTGAGAAGTAATAATAAGAAGCTGTCCTTACCCAAACCGAATACTAATGCTATGAAAAAAAGTTTTAGTTATCGAGGTGCCATGATCTGGAATTCAGTAAATTAAATTAATTTTCATTAAAATTATCTTAACTTGTATATAGTTAGTTTTTTTTAGCAAGAGTTCTATATTTGTATTGTTGCATGGTTTTATTATTTTAACCTATTGAATTGTAAGTAATATAGTTAGTTAGTTAGTTAGTTAGTTGGTGAAATTAATTAGTTAGTAACTATTAGTTAATTAGATACACGGCCCTTTGAAAAACAGCTTTTTAATTTTAAATATTTTATTATAATATAGCTGATAAGCCTACCGTGTATAAATAACATTAAATAAATAAATAATAAATAAGTCTGCTCCTGCGACTCTGTCACGTTTGATGCAGCGTGTATTCAACCAACATTGTACTATATTTTGATGACGTGTGTTCGATATCAGAAACATTTGAGGAACACTTAACGAATCTTCAAGAAATGTTTGATGCACTTCGAAAACACAACCTCAAGATCAAAGCATCTAAATGTACTTTCGGAGCATCTATAACGTTTTTGGGTCACGAGGTATCCAGTAATGGTATTCGTATATTCGTGTATTCGTATATTGCTACGAAACTGGCTCATTGGACAAAGCTCGAAAGTGTGAAGGAACTGCAGTCGTTTTTAAGTTTGTGCAGTTGGTGGAGGAAGTTTATTAAGAACTACTCTACGATTGCTTACCCACTTCAGAAGCTACTACAGACAGGAAAGTTCCAGTGGTCAGATCGATGAGGCACAAAGCACTTTTGAGAAGCTAGCTAAAGCATGCGATCACAAATGCACCAGTTTTTATACATCCTGATCATAGTACACCGTTCATTGTTCATAGCGATGCATCCCAAGTAGCTGTTGGAGGAGCTTTGTTACAGAGGGATCCTGAGAACGCACTTCATCCAGTTGCCTATTACAGTCGGGCTCTGAGCAAAAGGGAGAGGAATATGTCAACGTATGACCGAGAAGCAATGGCAGCAAGAGACACAGTACAACATTTCCGTCACTACTTACTGGGGAAAGGAATTCGAGATGTTTACAGATCATGAGGCACTCCTAAGAGTCAGTGAAATGAAAGATCCATTTGGAAGAAGAGCAAGACTTCTAGCAGACCTAGCAGAATTCGATGGGATGACAATCCGACCAATCAAAGGAACTAAGAAGTTAAGAACAGCGTCGCAGATGCACTTAGTCGTATTGGATTCCAAGTGGGTGAAGACTTACCGGAGAGACGTGTACACAAAGTGGACCTGAATTCTGGTTTTGACATGAAGACAGCCCAGCGCAGTGATGCTGAAGTGGCTCAAGTAATTGCATGGTTAGAGAACAACCAAAAACCGGAGAAGATCGGAAAGAACATGTCGTACACTGTACGGACCCTGTAGCACAAGTTTAATTCACTTCACTTGGAGAATGGAATTCTTGTACGAACACCTCCTCATTCACCCTTGACGCAACCAATGGTTCCAAGCACTCTAAGGCAAAGTATTATCAAAGAGATGCATAAAGGAAAGTGTTCTGGTCATACAGGAGAACATAAAACCAAAGAGTCAATATGGAAGCGTTTTTATTGGCCGGGATTGTCAAGAGATGTGAAGATATATTGCTTGAAGTGCCTTAAGTAGCCCGTCGGTCCCCAGTACCAAAGTTACGAGCGCCGTTAAACCCTATCACGGTGAATAGTCCTGGAGAATTGGTAACTATAGATATCACTGAGCTTAGAGTTTGTTTTTAATTTTTAGCACTTCATTTGTCGAGTGCCAGCATTGGATGATATTCTGAAGCCATATAGGGGAACAGTACTATATGGTAACAATGTTCGTTCAAAAAAGTATTAAAATTATAAAGATAGCGCCAACCTCTTCGGCGAAAATGGCCATGGGATCCGCCGGTCTATTCCAATATGTTATTGCCCAGTTCTAAAACTCAGTTAATTCCCGCTAGAGTTTAATTTATTCATTGAAATGCAGATGTTAAGAAATTTCCTTGCCCATTTTTCCGCGAATTAGAAATATAAGGACTTTGGTTAAAGGACATTTGCAACAAAAATTAAGTTTGTCTAATATGAAAGAACTCGTAAAATGATAGAGTAACACCTTTTACAACTTTTCCGTACTTTACTTCGTTTTTGAAATATTTCATTTTCTTGTTAATGAGGTGGTCTCTAGGTGCAGGGTAGAGAATTTTCACACAGTTAAAAAATGTCTTATATCTCAGTGATTGCTAAGTTTATAAAGTTCATTATCGTGAGGATTGATTATACGCACATTTTCAAGTACGTTTGTGGAACAAACTTGAAGATGTTACTAATATTTTAATAAGTGAAAACTCTACCCTGCACCTGACGTCAGAGACCATCTCATTTACATATCAAACAAACTGAAATATTTCAAAAACGAAGTAAATTACGGAAAAGGTGTTACTCTATCATTTTACGAGTTCTTTCATATCACACAAACTTAATTTTTGTTGCAAATGTCCTTTAATTGTCAGGAACTGCATTCGATATATACTTGTTCATGCATATTTATATGAGATAATTATGGATGTATTATGAATTAGTTGCTTTTAGGATGCCTGCTTTTAATATCTTGACCAAGTCTGCAGAGCGTTTTATATTTCTCATCATTATTCATGGCGTCAACAAAGTAAACAAAGACAAATGACCACATAAATTATATCAAAACACCCAGAAATTATGGTCGTAGCCTTTTAGTATACCCAAAAAGTCGAAATGTGGAGAGAGGACTGTATGTGACCAGACTATCCCAGAGCCATTTGGACAAGGCTAAAAAGGACCTTCCAATTTTCAAGAACTATTCTGATCGTAACCTTAAACCTAACCGTACCTAACCCTAACCTAAACAAAGCCTGGTTTCCATTTGGTCGTCACTATCGTAACGGCGTCATTGTGGTTGATGTAATATAGTGTCCATCACAAAGCAGATCATTAATGATTGCAGATATATACAGCAGACAAAAGACAGGATACACCGTTGCGACCAAATGGAAACCAGGCTTAAAGACCAGACAAAAACAGAAAGGTCCTTTTGAGTTATCCCTTTTAGCCATTTTCGCTGATGGACACGCAAAATTATTTTTTGGGACCTTGGCCTTGACTGCGCATGTGCAGCCCACAAGCATTCTCTCTCACGTTGGCCCGACCACATCAGCAATGTGCTGCATATAAACTTAAATCGTGTTTAAATAAATGCTATTGATTGATTGAGAGTGCCTTAAGGATGGATGGCGGAGGGTTATGGTTAAGGGCTATTCCCAAAAAATTTTCTGCGTAACACATTTTAGAAGATTGATCTGATTGATTTGAAAGATTGATTGATTTACTTTTGTAAGATTTATTGCACACACACCAATGAACCATAGACTCGCAGTTACAAGTTACACCTACGCATGACAAACAGCCATCTATGACGCAAAAAATATGATGAAACAAACCAGCGAACCTAAATAATACCATTCACTTTGTTGTGAAAACTACCGCTGAGGCCGTCGAAAAGACTGTCACCCACCACAGTCTTTCGTAAGACTACAATAACCTGGACGATCAACTTCTACTGATACTCCTGCATGGTTCAAACTATTTACATTATTTAAAGTGCCTATCCGGGGTTTGGAGATTTTATATAATGTGACCTTTGGAATCTTTTGAGAAGAATTGTAAAATATCTTGTCGCAGGTAATGTGATTTACTATTCACAGGAAATGATGTCAAAGCAGGGACACGCAAAAACAGCACACTATTCAGCAGTGAAATACAAAGAAAGCTTGGGGATTGAGCGAATTTTGTCTAAACAGGTCTGTTTAAAGTGCAGAGCCAAACTTTCTTTGTATTTCACTGTTGAATTAGTGTACAATACTTCGCGTGTCCCTGCTTTGACGTCATTTCCTGTGAGTAGTAAATCAACTTTAGCAGGGAAAAAAGCATGAAGATGAAATTTTCGAACATCAAGATATATTACATTTCTTCTTGGTAGAACCCAAAGATTACAAATATGTAAAATATATACCTTTTTTCCATTTGTCCAAGTGATCATGTCTAGTCGAGATGTAAAAGTATGGCGAAAAACTTGTCTCACAGATTTACTCGCACTGTCTTAAACGTATAATCATAAACTATATTGTTATACCAAATAATTTAGACTTAGTTTGTTGGCTTGTAGCCATGTATGACATATGTATTTCATCGTGATTCATTTGTTGCTCTAGTGTATGCACATTATCACTAGCTATAGTATTAAAAGACTAGTGTCATCTGCATACATTCGTATACTTTAGAAAATAGATCACAAGATGGCAAATCGTTAATCTAAACTAAGAAAAGTAACGGCCCAAGTATCGAACCTTGTGGAATTCCACAGTCGATATAGTACAACTATCCGACAGGACACCGTTCACAAATATGTCTTTTGCTTACGTTCTTTTAAATAGGAAGTAAACCATAATAAACTTGATTGACAGACATATAATTTTAGTTTGTGTAACAAAATGTGATGGTCCATCGCGTCAAAAGCCTTTTTTTAGTTCAAAAAAGATGATTCCATTTAAAAGACCTCTATCTATATTTAAATACCAATCATTTACAGCATCTAACAAGGCCGTCATTGTAGAGTATTGAGGTCTAAATCCAGACTGCGTTTCTGTAAGCAAATTGTGCCCTGTATATAACTGTGCAATTGATCAAAAATAACTCTTTCAATCAGTTTAGTAACAACCGACAAAACAGATATTGGTCTGTAATTATTTGGGTTAGTTTTGTCTTCATCTGAAGGAATGCTCAGTAGGGTTGATGTACTCTGTGAAGTCCCGGCTTGATGGTGGTATTTAAAAGGCTAATTTAGGTCCAATATCGGTAAAGTGTGAATTCAGGGCGTGGTGATGTACAATTTTTATTATTGTGTGGCCTGAGCACTAGTAAAGGGGTCCGGACCCCAACCTCGTACCAGGCTTTTCCCACGCTCGGCCGACTGGCTGAGCGAACTGGTCACGTGAACTGCTAAAATCTAGCAGATTTTTAATTAGCGTTGCTATGGTACTTAGGGAGGGATGACAAAGGTTTGTTGACATTGGTTTGTATTTCTACTTTAAATGCGGATTCAAAAGTGGACGGGTATTCTAACGCTAAGAGAAAGGCGACAGCGTTGGAAAAGTCGCCAGAAGACTTGTAGGAGAATAATTTTTTAGGAGAATAATGATGTATCGTTATTATCGACATATTCCAATAATCGTTGAGACGCGCGTTCGAAAGAAATAAATGACCAAAGAAGTAAATATAATGTCGAAGGTTTATTTTGTGTATACTTGTTGATAGTTATCAAATTAAATGAGGTTTTAAATACAACGATCGGAAACAATTGTCTATGATGAACTTTCCGTAATTTGACCCTTTTAATATAAACTGTCAACAGATTACAGATACAAAGAGCGAAAGTGGACGGGTATTCTATAATTTAGCGATGACACACTCTTTCTTGATACAGCTTACTGTGTAATAATTCTCGACCAAATTTGCAAGACAAGAATGATTCCGTGTGAGTAAATACAAAGTTGTATTGAGCGTCCATAAGTTTATCCTTTGATAATATCAAAAATCACATTGAAGCTCTTCAACTTCGTCTATAGACTAGCTATATTTCCAATATTTCCTTGGCTTTTTGCGTTGAAAATTGATGATCTTAAAATCCGATAACCGTCTGATCTGGTCATGGATTAAATAAAGAAAATCGGAGATTACAGATACAAATAGCAAGATACAAAGAGCGAAAGTGGACGGGTATTCTATAATTAACACACTCTTTCTTGATACAGCTTGCTGTGTAATAATTCTCGACCAAATTTGCAAGACAAGATTGATTCCGTGTGAGTAAATACAAAGTTGTATTGAGCGTCCATAAGTTTATCCTTTGATAATATCAAAAATCACATTGAAGCTCTTCAACTTCGTCTATTCTAGCTATATTTCCAATATTTCCTTGGCTTTTTGCGTTGAAAATTGATGATCTTAAAATCCGATAACCGTCTGATCTGGTCATGGATTAAATAAAGAAAATCGGAGATTACAGATACAAATAGCAAGATACAAAGAGCGAAAGTGGACGGGTATTCTATAATTAACACACTCTTTCTTGATACAGCTTGCTGTGTAATAATTCTCGACCAAATTTGCAAGACAAGAATGATTCCGTGTGAGTAAATACAAAGTTGTATTGAGCGTCCATAAGTTTATCCTTTGATAATATCAAAAATCACATTGAAGCTCTAGACTAGCTATATTTCCAATATTTCCTTGGCTTTTTGCGTTGAAAATTGATGATCTTAAAATCCCGCCGACGATAACCGTCTGATCTGGTCGACATGGATTAAATAAAGAAATAACAGCAGAAAACGAATCGCATTGCATTCTTTGGCGAACAACAACATTGGTAACAGATGGAAAAAATTTAGGGAAAACTGCAACAACATCTTTACAATACACGCTTGTGGTAACAACAACGTGAAGACTTCAAAGGAAAAACCATCGGTGAACGCTGTTTTATCCTCGGTTTTATCTTTTGTGTCTGAACCAACGTGTTTAAGACCACCCCTCCCCTGACACAAAATCGTTTAGCAGACACGTGACCAGCGTCCACCAGGGTTTTCGCTCAGCGAGTCGGCCGAGCGTGGGAAAAGCCTGGGTACGAGGTTGTCCGGACCCCCGATGTTGGATTACGTCATTGAAACTGCGTTGTTAAAACGTTGCTCGAAAATATATACTGTTCGATTGATATTCTGTATGTTTGAGGTAAATTTTACAGATAAATTTTAAAGTATATTATTCTTACACTGGTGGCAGCGGTATACGATCAATATGTCGGATGAAGACGGATCTGCAATTATAAGCTGTGAATGGGACAGTTTACGAATCAAATTGCCTGTATATGATGGATTGAAAGACCCGAAATCATGGCTTCGACAACTCGAGAAAGCCAAGACAGCTAAGAAATAGACGGATGAGTAACTGGTAGCCCAAGCACCGCTACTGGGAGAGCTGACAAGTTCTGGGAAACGATTGAAAGTGATACAAAAACATGGAAAGAATTTCGTGAGAAGTTTCTGTACGAGTTTGGTGAAAGGAAAACCGTTGGCGAACACCTTTGTGAACTAACAAAGATCTCACGTGCTAAAGGTGAACCGTTTAATGTTCTACTCTGGCGTATACAACAAAATTATAAGCTTGCTTTTCGCGACTCCGATCTGGCCCAAGAGTCAGGTTTATCCTGTTCAGATCAGGCGTTGGGTTTACATCTTAAATTACACTACAAATCTGAAAAGGATCCAGCTAAACCTGTCAAGATAGCGTGTGATCTTGAACAAACTTTTGTGGACAGGAAAGCGGAGAGCAGAGTTAACACAGTTGGAATAGATGAGCCAGATGTGCTAGTCCAGAAGAGTGAAAAAGTGATGACAAACAATGCCAAATACTGTACACCCAGGTATGTCAGAGTCGTGTTTGGGAAACCTTGAGGACAGGATTGTAAATAAAGTCATAGCAGCATTAAACATAACCAATTCAGTTCAAGGAACTGCCAAATGTTACCACATCAGACTCAAGGAAAGCATGATTATTCGACCTGGAGAAGAAAAGCTGTTGATAGGTACGGCTGAAACCGAGGCACCATTTTACCGGAGCAGTAGAAGCATCAGATGTGTTTCTTCAAAAAACTGGATTATTGGCTGCCCCTGTCCAAGTTCAACAGGGTTCAAAGAAATTCCCACTTTGTGTCACAAATACATGGAACAAGCCAATTAAGGTTTACAGATGCCAGAATATAGCTGAGTTTACAGAGACTGATGAATCATCAACAGACACAGAGGGTTCAACAGTAGCCACTGTGCATGGAGTTGGTGCAGGTACGGAAACGTCATATGATCCGGTCACAGAAGCGAAAATTGGTGACAATCTTTCACAGTCCCAGAAAACACAGATGGAGGAATTGTTGCGAAAGAATGTGGACATATTTGATTACTGTTCCCTTGTTTGGGACAACTGCTCAGGTGAATTAAAAGATAAATTACAAAAGTTACAGAATAGAGCAGCTCGCATTATTACTGGTGACAGCTATTACTCATCAGCCACTGTTACTTTGTCCAAATTAGGATGGAAAACATTGCAGTGTCGCAGGGATGAGCAATTATTGTCCCTAGTTGATAAATGCGTCAGTGGAAAATCAAATTTAAGTAATTTATTTGAGTTGGTAAACCGGTACTGTTATGATTTGAGAAGTAATAATAAGAAGCTGTCCTTACCCAAACCGAATACTAATGCTATGAAAAAAGTTTTAGTTAACGAGGTGCCATGATCTGGAATTCAGTAAATTAAATTAATTTTCATTAAAATTATCTTAACTTGTATATAGTTAGTTTTTTTTAGCAAGAGTTCTATATTTGTATTGTTGCATGGTTTTATTATTTTAACCTATTGAATTGTAAGTAATATAGTTAGTTAGTTAGTTAGTTAGTTGGTGAAATTAATTAGTTAGTAACTATTAGTTAATTAGATACACGGCCCTTTGAAAAACAGCTTTTTAATTTTAAATATTTTATTATAATATAGCTGATAAGCCTACCGTGTATAAATAACATTAAATAAATAAATAATAAATAAGTCTGCTCCTGCGACTCTGTCACGTTTGATGCAGCGTGTATTCAACCAACATTGTACTATATTTTGATGACGTGTGTTCGATATCAGAAACATTTGAGGAACACTTAACGAATCTTCAAGAAATGTTTGATGCACTTCGAAAACACAACCTCAAGATCAAAGCATCTAAATGTACTTTCGGAGCATCTATAACGTTTTTGGGTCACGAGGTATCCAGTAATGGTATTCGTATATTCGTGTATTCGTATATTGCTACGAAACTGGCTCATTGGACAAAGCTCGAAAGTGTGAAGGAACTGCAGTCGTTTTTAAGTTTGTGCAGTTGGTGGAGGAAGTTTATTAAGAACTACTCTACGATTGCTTACCCACTTCAGAAGCTACTACAGACAGGAAAGTTCCAGTGGTCAGATCGATGAGGCACAAAGCACTTTTGAGAAGCTAGCTAAAGCATGCGATCACAAATGCACCAGTTTTTATACATCCTGATCATAGTACACCGTTCATTGTTCATAGCGATGCATCCCAAGTAGCTGTTGGAGGAGCTTTGTTACAGAGGGATCCTGAGAACGCACTTCATCCAGTTGCCTATTACAGTCGGGCTCTGAGCAAAAGGGAGAGGAATATGTCAACGTATGACCGAGAAGCAATGGCAGCAAGAGACACAGTACAACATTTCCGTCACTACTTACTGGGGAAAGGAATTCGAGATGTTTACAGATCATGAGGCACTCCTAAGAGTCAGTGAAATGAAAGATCCATTTGGAAGAAGAGCAAGACTTCTAGCAGACCTAGCAGAATTCGATGGGATGACAATCCGACCAATCAAAGGAACTAAGAAGTTAAGAACAGCGTCGCAGATGCACTTAGTCGTATTGGATTCCAAGTGGGTGAAGACTTACCGGAGAGACGTGTACACAAAGTGGATCTGAATTCTGGTTTTGACATGAAGACAGCCCAGCGCAGTGATGCTGAAGTGGCTCAAGTAATTGCATGGTTAGAGAACAACCAAAAACCGGAGAAGATCGGAAAGAACATGTCGTACACTGTACGGACCCTGTAGCACAAGTTTGATTCACTTCACTTGGAGAATGGAATTCTTGTACGAACACCTCCTCATTCACCCTTGACGCAACCAATGGTTCCAAGCACTCTAAGGCAAAGTATTATCAAAGAGATGCATAAAGGAAAGTGTTCTGGTCATACAGGAGAACATAAAACCAAAGAGTCAATATGGAAGCGTTTTTATTGGCCGGGATTGTCAAGAGATGTGAAGATATATTGCTTGAAGTGCCTTAAGTAGCCCGTCGGTCCCCAGTACCAAAGTTACGAGCGCCGTTAAACCCTATCACGGTGAATAGTCCTGGAGAATTGGTAACTATAGATATCACTGAGCTTAGAGTTTGTTTTTAATTTTTAGCACTTCATTTGTCGAGTGCCAGCATTGGATGATATTCTGAAGCCATATAGGGGAACAGTACTATATGGTAACAATGTTCGTTCAAAAAAGTATTAAAATTATAAAGATAGCGCCAACCTCTTCGGCGAAAATGGCCATGGGATCCGCCGGTCTATTCCAATATGTTATTGCCCAGTTCTAAAACTCAGTTAATTCCCGCTAGAGTTTAATTTATTCATTGAAATGCAGATGTTAAGAAATTTCCTTGCCCATTTTTCCGCGAATTAGAAATATAAGGACTTTGGTTAAAGGACATTTGCAACAAAAATTAAGTTTGTCTAATATGAAAGAACTCGTAAAATGATAGAGTAACACCTTTTACAACTTTTCCGTACTTTACTTCGTTTTTGAAATATTTCATTTTCTTGTTAATGAGGTGGTCTCTAGGTGCAGGGTAGAGAATTTTCACACAGTTAAAAAATGTCTTATTTCTCAGTGATTGCTAAGTTTATAAAGTTCATTATCGTGAGGATTGATTATACGCACATTTTCAAGTACGTTTGTGGAACAAACTTGAAGATGTTACTAATATTTTAATAAGTGAAAACTCTACCCTGCACCTGACGTCAGAGACCATCTCATTTACATATCAAACAAACTGAAATATTTCAAAAACGAAGTAAATTACGGAAAAGGTGTTACTCTATCATTTTACGAGTTCTTTCATATCACACAAACTTAATTTTTGTTGCAAATGTCCTTTAATTGTCAGGAACTGCATTCGATATATACTTGTTCATGCATATTTATATGAGATAATTATGGATGTATTATGAATTAGTTGCTTTTAGGATGCCTGCTTTTAATATCTTGACCAAGTCTGCAGAGCGTTTTATATTTCTCATCATTATTCATGGCGTCAACAAAGTAAACAAAGACAAATGACCACATAAATTATATCAAAACACCCAGAAATTATGGTCGTAGCCTTTTAGTATACCCAAAAAGTCGAAATGTGGAGAGAGGACTGTATGTGACCAGTCTATCCCAGAGCCATTTGGACAAGGCTAAAAAGGACCTTCCAATTTTCAAGAACTATTCTGATCGTAACCTTAAACCTAACCGTACCTAACCCTAACCTAAACAAAGCCTGGTTTCCATTTGGTCGCCACTATCGTAACGGCGTCATTGTGGTTGATGTAATATAGTGTCCATCACAAAGCAGATCATTAATGATTGCAGATATATACAGCAGACAAAAGACAGGATACACCGTTGCGACCAAATGGAAACCAGGCTTAAAGACCAGACAAAAACAGAAAGGTCCTTTTGAGTTATCCCTTTTAGCCATTTTCGCAGATGGACACGCAAAATTATTTTTTGGGACCTTGGCCTTGACTGCGCATGTGCAGCCCACAAGCATTCTCTCTCACGTTGGCCCGACCACATCAGCAATGTGCTGCATATAAACTTAAATCGTGTTTAAATAAATGCTATTGATTGATTGAGAGTGCCTTAAGGATGGATGGCGGAGGGTTATGGTTAAGGGCTATTCCCAAAAAATTTTCTGCGTAACACATTTTAGAAGATTGATCTGATTGATTTGAAAGATTGATTGATTTACTTTTGTAAGATTTATTGCACACACACCAATGAACCATAGACTCGCAGTTACAAGTTACACCTACGCATGACAAACAGCCATCTATGACGCAAAAAATATGATGAAACAAACCAGCGAACCTAAATAATACCATTCACTTTGTTGTGAAAACTACCGCTGAGGCCGTCGAAAAGACTGTCACCCACCACAGTCTTTCGTAAGACTACAATAACCTGGACGATCAACTTCTACTGATACTGCATGGTTCAAACTATTTACATTATTTAAAGTGCCTATCCGGGGTTTGGAGATTTTATATAATGTGACCTTTGGAATCTTTTGAGAAGAATTGTAAAATATCTTGTCGCAGGTAATGTGATTTACTATTCACAGGAAATGATGTCAAAGCAGGGACACGCAAAAACAGCACACTATTCAGCAGTGAAATACAAAGAAAGCTTGGGGATTGAGCGAATTTTGTCTAAACAGGTCTGTTTAAAGTGCAGAGCCAAACTTTCTTTGTATTTCACTGTTGAATTAGTGTACAATACTTCGCGTGTCCCTGCTTTGACGTCATTTCCTGTGAGTAGTAAATCAACTTTAGCAGGGAAAAAAGCATGAAGATGAAATTTTCGAACATCAAGATATATTACATTTCTTCTTGGTAGAACCCAAAGATTACAAATATGTAAAATATATACCTTTTTTCCATTTGTCCAAGTGATCATGTCTAGTCGAGATGTAAAAGTATGGCGAAAAACTTGTCTCACAGATTTACTCGCACTGTCTTAAACGTATAATCATAAACTATATTGTTATACCAAATAATTTAGACTTAGTTTGTTGGCTTGTAGCCATGTATGACATATGTATTTCATCGTGATTCATTTGTTGCTCTAGTGTATGCACATTATCACTAGCTATAGTATTAAAAGACTAGTGTCATCTGCATACATTCGTATACTTTAGAAAATAGATCACAAGATGGCAAATCGTTAATCTAAACTAAGAAAAGTAACGGCCCAAGTATCGAACCTTGTGGAATTCCACAGTCGATATAGTACAACTATCCGACAGGACACCGTTCACAAATATGTCTTTTGCTTACGTTCTTTTAAATAGGAAGTAAACCATAATAAACTTGATTGACAGACATATAATTTTAGTTTGTGTAACAAAATGTGATGGTCCATCGCGTCAAAAGCCTTTTTTTAGTTCAAAAAAGATGATTCCATTTAAAAGACCTCTATCTATATTTAAATACCAATCATTTACAGCATCTAACAAGGCCGTCATTGTAGAGTATTGAGGTCTAAATCCAGACTGCGTTTTCTGTAAGCAAATTGTGCCCTGTATATAACTGTGCAATTGATCAAAAATAACTCTTTCAATCAGTTTAGTAACAACCGACAAAACAGATATTGGTCTGTAATTATTTGGGTTAGTTTTGTCTTCATCTGAAGGAATGCTCAGTAGGGTTGATGTACTCTGTGAAGTCCCGGCTTGATGGTGGTATTTAAAAGGCTAATTTAGGTCCAATATCGGTAAAGTGTGAATTCAGGGCGTGGTGATGTACAATTTTTATTATTGTGTGGCCTGAGCACTAGTAAAGGGGTCCGGACCCCAACCTCGTACCCAGGCTTTTCCCACGCTCGGCCGACTGGCTGAGCGAACTGGTCACGTGAACTGCTAAAATCTAGCAGATTTTTAATTAGCGTTGCTATGGTACTTAGGGAGGGATGACAAAGGTTTGTTGACATTGGTTTGTATTTCTACTTTAAATGCGGATTCAAAAGTGGACGGGTATTCTAACGCTAAGAGAAAGGCGACAGCGTTGGAAAAGTCGCCAGAAGACTTGTAGGAGAATAATTTTTTAGGAGAATAATGATGTATCGTTATTATCGACATATTCCAATAATCGTTGAGACGCGCGTTCGAAAGAAATAAATGACCAAAGAAGTAAATATAATGTCGAAGGTTTATTTTGTGTATACTTGTTGATAGTTATCAAATTAAATGAGGTTTTAAATACAACGATCGGAAACAATTGTCTATGATGAACTTTCCGTAATTTGACCCTTTTAATATAAACTGTCAACAGATTACAGATACAAAGAGCGAAAGTGGACGGGTATTCTATAATTTAGCGATGACACACTCTTTCTTGATACAGCTTACTGTGTAATAATTCTCGACCAAATTTGCAAGACAAGAATGATTCCGTGTGAGTAAATACAAAGTTGTATTGAGCGTCCATAAGTTTATCCTTTGATAATATCAAAAATCACATTGAAGCTCTTCAACTTCGTCTATAGACTAGCTATATTTCCAATATTTCCTTGGCTTTTTGCGTTGAAAATTGATGATCTTAAAATCCGATAACCGTCTGATCTGGTCATGGATTAAATAAAGAAAATCGGAGATTACAGATACAAATAGCAAGATACAAAGAGCGAAAGTGGACGGGTATTCTATAATTAACACACTCTTTCTTGATACAGCTTGCTGTGTAATAATTCTCGACCAAATTTGCAAGACAAGATTGATTCCGTGTGAGTAAATACAAAGTTGTATTGAGCGTCCATAAGTTTATCCTTTGATAATATCAAAAATCACATTGAAGCTCTTCAACTTCGTCTATTCTAGCTATATTTCCAATATTTCCTTGGCTTTTTGCGTTCATGGCCAGAAATTATGGACATTGAGCCTGCGCTATTTGTGTAGTAGCATTACGCTTAAAACCCCATTTAACCCTCTGCATCCCCGTAGATCATATTACGACCCATCGATCATGCGTTTAATTTATTCATCTCAAATGTCACGCGTCTTCTCAAAGACTAAAATCTGACTTCCAAGCGTGCTCGTCTAATGTGTTAGCTAAGTAATCACGCGGGTGTTATACCTTGTCATCCCAAGACACCGATAGCATTGGAAAGCTACGTTTTCGCTAAGTATTCTTATCCAAACCATAGTAAACTTTGAACAATGCTGCGGGTTATATCAGCGAAGGAAAGCCGTGTGTTTGAAGGTAAAGTAAGATGACACGTTGTTTTGCCAGTTGGCAATGTGCTATGTTTTGAAGATTCAAAACGAAAAAGGAAGGGCCATTATTTCGAATATTGAAACCTAACGTAACAAATAATATCGAGCAATCATTTGTTAATGTGAAACGATTTCGGCAACTAAAAATAGTCGCCCACGGAATGAAAAACAAGGCAATAACTGTGAGTCCGTGTAATATTCCTCTTCAAACCATAAGGGCGACGCTTGAAAATAAATGTTTAAAAGGAAGGGCGAGTTTGAAGGCTAACAAACATTTGTGTTGTTGAGACGCATTCAGATCACCTTTTCATTCTGTTTCGATTTCGGCAAACGTTGAAACTAACTTAGAAGCTATTCAATTTGGCGAATTTATAATTACGCCACATATAAACATTACAAATATGACCCCATCTACAAGGCGAATTATTTCGCGCACGCGCAATATGAATGTCCGTCATTTCTGGCCATGTGAAAATTGATGATCTTAAAATCCGATAACCGTCTGATCTGGTCATGGATTAAATAAAGAAAATCGGAGATTACAGATACAAATAGCAAGATACAAAGAGCGAAAGTGGACGGGTATTCTATAATTAACACACTCTTTCTTGATACAGCTTGCTGTGTAATAATTCTCGACCAAATTTGCAAGACAAGAATGATTCCGTGTGAGTAAATACAAAGTTGTATTGAGCGTCCATAAGTTTATCCTTTGATAATATCAAAAATCACATTGAAGCTCTAGACTAGCTATATTTCCAATATTTCCTTGGCTTTTTGCGTTTTGAAAATTGATGATCTTAAAATCCCGCCGACGATAACCGTCTGATCTGGTCGACATGGATTAAATAAAGAAATAACAGCAGAAAACGAATCGCATTGCATTCTTTGGCGAACAACAACATTGGTAACAGATGGAAAAAATTTAGGGAAAACTGCAACAAACATCTTTACAATACACGCTTGTGGTAACAACAACGTGAAGACTTCAAAGGAAAAACCATCGGTGAACGCTGTTTTATCCTCGGTTTTATCTTTTGTGTCTGAACCAACGTGTTTAAGACCACCCCTCCCCTGACACAAAATCGTTTAGCAGACACGTGACCAGCGTCCACCAGGGTTTTCGCTCAGCGAGTCGGCCGAGCGTGGGAAAAGCCTGGGTACGAGGTTGTCCGGACCCCCGATGTTGGATTACGTCATTGAAACTGCGTTGTTAAAACGTTGCTCGAAAATATATACTGTTCGATTGATATTCTGTATGTTTGAGGTAAATTTTACAGATAAATTTTAAAGTATATTATTCTTACACTGGTGGCAGCGGTATACGATCAATATGTCGGATGAAGACGGATCTGCAATTATAAGCTGTGAATGGACAGTTTACGAATCAAATTGCCTGTATATGATGGATTGAAAGACCCGAAATCATGGCTTCGACAACTCGAGAAAGCTAAGACAGCTAAGAAATAGACGGATGAGTAACTGGTAGCCCAAGCACCGCTACTGGGAGAGCTGACAAGTTCTGGGAAACGATTGAAAGTGATACAAAAACATGGAAAGAATTTCGTGAGAAGTTTCTGTACGAGTTTGGTGAAAGGAAAACCGTTGGCGAACACCTTTGTGAACTAACAAAGATCTCACGTGCTAAAGGTGAACCGTTTAATGTTCTACTCTGGCGTATACAACAAAATTATAAGCTTGCTTTTCCCGACTCCGATCTGGCCCAAGAGTCAGGTTTATCCTGTTCAGATCAGGCGTTGGGTTTACATCTTAAATTACACTACAAATCTGAAAAGGATCCAGCTAAACCTGTCAAGATAGCGTGTGATCTTGAACAAACTTTTGTGGACAGGAAAGCGGAGAGCAGAGTTAACACAGTTGGAATAGATGAGCCAGATGTGCTTGTCCAGAAGAGTGAAAAAGTGATGACAACAATGCCAAATACTGTACACCCAGGTATGTCAGAGTCGTGTTTGGGAAACCTTGAGGACAGGATTGTAAATAAAGTCATAGCAGCATTAAACATAACCAATTCAGTTCAAGGAACTGCCAAATGTTACCACATCAGACTCAAGGAAAGCATGATTATTCGACCTGGAGAAGAAAAGCTGTTGATAGGTACGGCTGAAACCGAGGCACCATTTTACCGGAGCAGTAGAAGCATCAGATGTGTTTCTTCAAAAAACTGGATTATTGGCTGCCCCTGTCCAAGTTCAACAGGGTTCAAAGGAATTCCCACTTTGTGTCACAAATACATGGAACAAGCCAATTAAGGTTTACAGATGCCAGAATATAGCTGAGTTTACAGAGACTGATGAATCATCAACAGACACAGAGGGTTCAACAGTAGCCACTGTGCATGGAGTTGGTGCAGGTACGGAAACGTCATATGATCCGGTCACAGAAGCGAAAATTGGTGACAATCTTTCACAGTCCCAGAAAACACAGATGGAGGAATTGTTGCGAAAGAATGTGGACATATTCGATCACCACAATAATGATGGCTTAACCAACACAATTGAACATTGTGTTGTAACCAATTAATGAAGCAGAACCAATTAACTGTCCACCAAGAAGGGTGCCAGCAGGGTTGGTTAACCCAGTGAATAGAACAGTTGATGAGCTTCTCCAGAGAGGCCAGATCACACAGTCTTATTCTCCATGGGCATTTCCAATAGTCCCAGTAAAGAAGAAAGATGGGAGTATACGTATAGCAATAAGATATAATCCGCTCAATAAGATATCATCATCTGATCAATACCCGACAGCTCACATGGGACAGTGGCTGGATCAAATTCAAAACGCCAAGTATTTCAGCACAGTGGACCTTGCCCAAGGACATCATCAAGTACCGCTCAGGAAAGAAGATCAGGAGAAAACAGACTTTAGATCACCCAAGGGACTTTGGCAGTGGTTGGTCATGCCAGAAGGGTTGAAGTCTGCTCCTGCGACTCTGTCACGTTTGATGCAGCGTGTATTCAACCAACATTGTACTATATTTTGATGACGTGTGTTCGATATCAGAAACATTTGAGGAACACTTAACGAATCTTCAAGAAATGTTTGATGCACTTCGAAAACACAACCTCAAGATCAAAGCATCTAAATGTACTTTCGGAGCATCTATAACGTTTTTGGGTCACGAGGTATCCAGTAATGGTATTCGTATATTCGTGTATTCGTATATTGCTACGAAACTGGCTCATTGGACAAAGCTCGAAAGTGTGAAGGAACTGCAGTCGTTTTTAAGTTTGTGCAGTTGGTGGAGGAAGTTTATTAAGAACTACTCTACGATTGCTTACCCACTTCAGAAGCTACTACAGACAGGAAAGTTCCAGTGGTCAGATCGATGAGGCACAAAGCACTTTTGAGAAGCTAGCTAAAGCATGCGATCACAAATGCACCAGTTTTTATACATCCTGATCATAGTACACCGTTCATTGTTCATAGCGATGCATCCCAAGTAGCTGTTGGAGGAGCTTTGTTACAGAGGGATCCTGAGAACGCACTTCATCCAGTTGCCTATTACAGTCGGGCTCTGAGCAAAAGGGAGAGGAATATGTCAACGTATGACCGAGAAGCAATGGCAGCAAGAGACACAGTACAACATTTCCGTCACTACTTACTGGGGAAAGGAATTCGAGATGTTTACAGATCATGAGGCACTCCTAAGAGTCAGTGAAATGAAAGATCCATTTGGAAGAAGAGCAAGACTTCTAGCAGACCTAGCAGAATTCGATGGGATGACAATCCGACCAATCAAAGGAACTAAGAAGTTAAGAACAGCGTCGCAGATGCACTTAGTCGTATTGGATTCCAAGTGGGTGAAGACTTACCGGAGAGACGTGTACACAAAGTGGACCTGAATTCTGGTTTTGACATGAAGACAGCCCAGCGCAGTGATGCTGAAGTGGCTCAAGTAATTGCATGGTTAGAGAACAACCAAAAACCGGAGAAGATCGGAAAGAACATGTCGTACACTGTACGGACCCTGTAGCACAAGTTTGATTCACTTCACTTGGAGAATGGAATTCTTGTACGAACACCTCCTCATTCACCCTTGACGCAACCAATGGTTCCAAGCACTCTAAGGCAAAGTATTATCAAAGAGATGCATAAAGGAAAGTGTTCTGGTCATACAGGAGAACATAAAACCAAAGAGTCAATATGGAAGCGTTTTTATTGGCCGGGATTGTCAAGAGATGTGAAGATATATTGCTTGAAGTGCCTTAAGTAGCCCGTCGGTCCCCAGTACCAAAGTTACGAGCGCCGTTAAACCCTATCACGGTGAATAGTCCTGGAGAATTGGTAACTATAGATATCACTGAGCTACCGGTATCAAGAAAGGGGAACCGATATTGTCTGATTATGGCGGACGCCTTTACGAAGAAGATTCGTCTATTCGCCCTGCGCAAACAGGATGCTACATTCCCCAAGAAGGCGCGCCACATCAGATACATTCCGAAAGCTACGAAGAGATCAGAAGCCTATGGTCGGTCACAAGCAATCACAAAAATGTACAATACGATATATACAAAAACACAAAAGATGTCCTGAATGCAGTCAGAAAAGAACATGAAGATGACACGAATCTGTTTTAAATTTCATCGCATCACATTTAAATCTGTACAACATTCTGAGAATCTGAGCTTTACGCTGCCGGCGCGTTAATGGAAGTGCACTGCTGGGGGGTGCGGTGCATGGCCCCCGCAAATGTTTTGAAATTAGGATCTCTGAAATAGGATTTTCTGACTTCTGAGAGTAATTTCCAACAATTTTAAACGTATCTAAACTGGCAAGAAATCGCCAGAGCAAATTATTGTGGGTCCCCCCCTGCCCATCCCCTGCGACAGCCATGATTCCTGGCTTTATCAGACCATCTGTTCTTACTAGAGATCAATTTCGTCCTGACCTTCTAATAGCAATTGAAAACAAAATTATTTACATTATCGAACTTACTGACGGATTTGAGTCTAATCTTCAGATCAACGCTACCGAAACGCAAGTACTTCAATTTAATTAACGATCAGCGCAAAATCTATACAAAAGAACGTTTATTAATTTATCAATCAGTACACACTCGGACAGTCGGCATCACTAGATTTTGTTGAAATGTTAAAAGAGCTTGAATATGACGCACGCTGTAGGAATTTTAAAGAAAATAATGAACATGTGCATAAGGAGCACGTACTATGTTTTCTGTAAACGTGACAAAGAATGGAATAACCTAGAACTAATGACATTCAAGTATACATTGGTAAACTACCTGTAAAAGTGAGGTTTATCATTGTAAATTAATTAATAATTTTCAATAAAATGAAGTTTACATTATAGTCAGTTGGTTATAGCAAGGTTTGACAAGTTGATGGTGTTTCTATGAGACTATGGGTTCTGATAATTGGCAATTTATTCATTAAACTTGTAATTTTTAAGAAATGGTATTTGTGTGATACTTTCCAATATAATATTTTTAGTGTCATCATCCCAGTCAATTGTATACCTAGATTTGGATGGTCTATCATAGACAATACTTGCACAAGCTTTTAAATAGTCCTCTGAGCACAAGACGTTCAAAAATTTACAAATCTTCAGGAGTTCATTGCGTGGATTTTTAATAACTGCTTCACTGTAGATGGTGGTGACTTTCTTGCCAAGCCTTTTAATGATCATGTTGTTTCCTCTTGCAATTTTCACAAAGTATTCAGTTACTTTTGTTTGTATTTCCTTTGAAACATTTAACTAAACAAACAGAAAAAACGTCTCTTAAAGGCGAATTGTAGTGAAAAACGAATAATATTTCAATCAAAAACCTTCAAGTGTTATGATTAGAAATTTGAAAGGGGAACTGTACCAAAAATAAATTACTTTTAAATAAAAGGCCTTTAAGTATAATGTTTAGAAATGTTAATAGTTTTACGGTATCTGCTCTTGTACTCGCGAAATAACGTTTTCATTCTCGTATTTTATGCTTCTGGACGCCGCCATTTTAGATTTTGCTCGACGTCCAACGGGGGTTTCTTTTCAATTTGACGTCACTTGAGTGAAGGAACAAAAGACGACCACCCAATGACGTCAAACTTGAAAAGAAAACTACCGCTGTACATCAATCTTGAGCCGTCGAACAAACTCGAAAATGGCGGTGTCCAGAAACATAAAATACGAGAATGAAAACGTTATTTCTCGAGTACAAGAGCAGATACCGCAAAACTATTAACATTTCTAAACATATTTAAGGCCTTCTATCTCTATTTTTGGGTACAGTTCCCCTTTAACCGTATCTGCTCTTGTACTCGAGAAATCACTGCCACTTGTTCTTAATATTAGATTGATCAAATACAGAACGGCTCCGGGTGGCAGCAATGGTGTGTTTCTGCGCTTGGGCTGGGCTTTAGTTATCTCTATTCTTGCCATTTCTGATGATGAGTTATTGATCATAACTAATCTTGGCGAGGTGTAGAAATGGAGTGTTGGGCCTTGTTGTGTATTAATATTAAATCAACCCATTATTTGTAAATATACTTTTAAATTCTGGGTCCGCAGTAATTAGCTACAGTATGCTGTTGCGGTCACCCTGCCATTGTTTTATTACTATATAGTGTAATCTATGTTTGGTAAAGCTAATAAAATAAAAATAAAAAAAATAAATATAGTTTTCATTTTCCTATTTTATGATTCAGGACGCCGCCATTTTACAGTTTGCGCGACGGCTCAAACTCGATATATAGCAGCGGTTTCTTTTCAATTTCGACGTCATCGATTGCAAGAAACAAAAGACAAGCACTCAGTGACGTCAATACTGAAAAGAAAACCGCCGCGGTGCATGCTACTTAGTCTGCGATAGCAGACTGCCTTGGGGGACAGGGCGAGAGGCAGTCTGATATCGCAGACTACGTGTAGTAAAACTATTAACATTGCTAAACATTGTACCCAAATACCTTTTATTTAAAAGTTAGTTTTTTTTTTACTACAGTTTCACTTTAAAAAGCGTCACTTGTTTTTCTTTATTTTGTACAACCAACATAAAAGTTTGAAGGGAGTTCTTCTCTTCAGGCAGATTCCTATAAGAACCTGTTCTCGTGACGCCAGGGCAACATTGTAACCATGGGGATGGTCATAACAAGAATTGAACCATGGCATAATTTCCAAACGTGTTTTAACAAAAAGGTTTGCCCTCATTCTTTAATATATTGTGACGACTTAGCGCAAAGCTATCTTCTAGTTCAGCACCCGTTCTTATATAGCCTTGAACGTACTCACAAAGAATGGACACAATGACACAGTTATGACTGAATTGAAAATCAGTTAATTTGTACAATAGCAGAATACAGAGAGAAACATAACCATTTGTTCTCCTTATCGATCAATATATTATGCTGCCCGTTTGGTAACAAGTTTGAAATTTGATCATATCACTCCTGTCATGAAACAGCTTCATTGGCTCCCCGTCAGTCAACGTGTCATCTATAAAATGCTTCTCATTACCTACAAAGCACTTAATGGTCTAGCACCATGTTACAATAGGGATATGTTAAAACCATTTACATCATCAGTGAATTTGCGTTCATCATCGAAAAGACTTCTTACAGTACCTCCAGTAAAACTAGTGAACTATGGTGAACGTTCGTTTTCATATGCTGCGCCTAAGTTGTGGAATGAATTACCAGACTCCTGTATTCGTAACAGTGAATCATTATCTATTTTTAAAACTAGAAGTTACTATCGCAAGGGAAGTGCTGCCTCAAAATGCAAGGCAGTCGTAATATTGTGCAAAATTGCAAAACTAAGTGGTGGGCTAGTTATTGAACTCAAGTCAGAGGTAGTATAGTCTCGTACCCATGCGGTTATGGTTCAGGTAATACCAGAGCAGTGAGTTCTACATATATATGGAGCTCACAATGAGCTTGCTGGACCATAGGTACATACTAACTCTGGGGCACTCTGGGATACGTTAGACATCTATCTGGGGTAAGACATTCATTATGCACAGCCAGGGCCCCCTGCACATGCTGCACATCTGAGTACCCCACTTGTTGTGTTGTAACCGTTCTCAACATCTATTCACAATATAGTAGTTCATGAACATGTGTAATATTAAACAGATGTAAGTTGAACAGTTGCATAAAAATGCAGTCGAACATAAAGATAAAATAGTTGTATACAGTAACATAGCTCTCTGTACAAGGCTTGCATAAAATGCAGTTCAATATGAACACAAAACGTTGACATTATAACAGCTGATAAACTAAGTTAATCAAAATTTGTTTCTTGCATAAAAATGCAGTTCAATATGAACACAAAAAGTTGGCATTATAACAGTTGATAAATTTGTATAAAAATGCAGTTCAATATATCTCACAGCTGTGTATGAGCATTTATACAATAACCTGTTTACTACGCGCGTTCTCATTGGTTGTTGCCCATGATCTATTAAAGGACAGATGCACGGATGACGTCAGCTCACGCCATATCACGCCATATCACGCCATATCACGTCAGCCGACTGCTTTTATCTTTTTTCATGCCCCAGAAAGTGGCAAAGAGCTAATAAGCCTTTTGAATGGTTTGTTTTCAATTTTTATTGTATAAAACAAATAGATTCCATTTTGCCGTTGTCTGTTCAGTTATAGATGCACAGAGGACGTCAGAACGTGGTAAGAACATCAGTGACCCACTCGACTGCGTCTCGTGGGCCACTTTTTTGTTCTTACCACGTTCTGACGTCATCTGTGCATCTATAACTGAACAGACAACGGCAAAATGGAATCTATTTGTTAAATCGTGAGAAACGACGAACTCACAAGTCACACCAATATACACCTAAAATAGAAGGTAAATCTTATTCACAAACAAATAATTTGATTATTGTGATATTGATAACCATGACGAGTAGCATATTTGCCATATTATAAACAATGACAATTGATCTCCTTAAAATTTAATAGCGAGTTAAATTCTAGTTGCCTTACCTTGACAAGAGTCAAAGTTAAAATTCGCAAGCACAACCAGGCTAAAGCACAGCTGCCAGAAGTTCATCACTAAAGTAGAACACGTTATATGACGATTGACGAATGAAGCTCTCTTCACAAAGTATGATGGCCCGTAGCTAAAGACATTTTATTTTGTTTCCGTTGGCGAGTTCCGAACATTTGATTCGGATAGTTTACGCATCCGACGATATACGAACATCTATGAGTTACGTCATAAAACGTCATAAATCTGTGGACAAACAAACATCCATCCAACATCCATCCATGATCGTAATTTAAAGTCGATCGACTATACATAGTTCCGCGAAGAGGTCTGGGCACGAGACACAAGTCAAGATTAGTGTGCTGCCTACGGCAGCAATAAGATTAAATACATATTTGTTTAAACAGTTTTATGACTAAGTGGTTTAAATTTTATAGTTGTTATATATGGTAGTTTTGTAGTAGTTGTAGTTTTATAGTAGTTGTAGTTTTATAGTAGTTGTAGTTTTATAGTAGTTGTAGTTTTATAGTAGTTATAGTTTTATAGTAGTTGTAGTTTTATAGTAGTTGTAGTTTTATAGTAGTTATAGTTTTATAGTAGTTGTAGTTTTATAGTAGTTGTAGTTTTATAGTAGTTGTAGTTTTATAGTAGTTGTAGTTTTATAGTAGTTGTAGTTTTATAGTAGTTGTAGTTTTATAGTAGTTGTAGTTTTATAGTAGTTGTAGTTTTATAGTAGTTGTAGTTTTATAGTAGTTGTAGTTTTATAGTAGTTGTAGTTTTATAGTAGTTGTAGTTTTATAGTAGTTGTAGTTTTATAGTAGTTGTAGTTTTATAGTAGTTATAGTTTTATAGTAGTTGTAGTTTTATAGTAGTTGTAGTTTTATAGTAGTTGTAGTTTTATAGTAGTTGTAGTTTTATAGTAGTTGTAGTTTTATAGTAGTTGTAGTTTTATAGTAGTTGTAGTTTTATTATAGTTGTAGTTTTATAGTAGTTGTAGTTTTATAGTAGTTGTAGTTTTATAGTAGTTGTAGTTTTATAGTAGTTGTAGTTTTATAGTAGTTGTAGTTTTATAGTAGTTGTAGTTTTATAGTAGTTGTAGTTTTATAGTAGTTGTAGTTTTATAGTAGTTATAGTTTTATAGTAGTTGTAGTTTTATAGTAGTTGTAGTTTTATAGTAGTTGTAGTTTTATAGTAGTTGTAGTTTTATAGTAGTTATAGTTTTATAGTAGTTGTAGTTTTATAGTAGTTGTAGTTTTATAGTAGTTGTAGTTTTATAGTAGTTGTAGTTTTATAGTAGTTATAGTTTTATAGTAGTTGTAGTTTTATAGTAGTTGTAGTTTTATAGTAGTTATAGTTTTATAGTAGTTGTAGTTTTATAGTAGTTGTAGTTTTATAGTAGTTGTAGTTTTATAGTAGTTGTAGTTTTATAGTAGTTGTAGTTTTATAGTAGTTATAGTTTTATAGTAGTTGTAGTTTTATAGTAGTTGTAGTTTTATAGTAGTTGTAGTTTTATAGTAGTTGTAGTTTTATAGTAGTTGTAGTTTTATAGTAGTTGTAGTTTTATAGTAGTTGTAGTTTTATAGTAGTTGTAGTTTTATAGTAGTTGTAGTTTTATAGTAGTTGTAGTTTTATAGTAGTTGTAGTTTTATAGTAGTTGTAGTTTTATAGTAGTTGTAGTTTTATAGTAGTTATAGTTTTATAGTAGTTGTAGTTTTATAGTAGTTGTAGTTTTATAGTAGTTGTAGTTTTATAGTAGTTGTAGTTTTATAGTAGTTGTAGTTTTATAGTAGTTGTAGTTTTATAGTAGTTATAGTTTTATAGTAGTTGTAGTTTTATAGTAGTTGTAGTTTTATAGTAGTTGTAGTTTTATAGTAGTTGTAGTTTTATAGTAGTTATAGTTTTATAGTAGTTGTAGTTTTATAGTAGTTGTAGTTTTATAGTAGTTATAGTTTTATAGTAGTTGTAGTTTTATAGTAGTTGTAGTTTTATAGTAGTTATAGTTTTATAGTAGTTGTAGTTTTATAGTAGTTATAGTTTTATAGTAGTTGTAGTTTTATAGTAGTTGTAGTTTTATAGTAGTTATAGTTTTATAGTAGTTGTAGTTTTATAGTAGTTGTAGTTTTATAGTAGTTATAGTTTTATAGTAGTTGTAGTTTTATAGTAGTTATAGTTTTATAGTAGTTGTAGTTTTATAGTAGTTGTAGTTTTATAGTAGTTATAGTTTTATAGTAGTTGTAGTTTTATAGTAGTTGTAGTTTTATAGTAGTTGTAGTTTTATAGTAGTTGTAGTTTTATAGTAGTTGTAGTTTTATAGTAGTTGTAGTTTTATAGTAGTTGTAGTTTTATAGTAGTTGTAGTTTTATAGTAGTTTATAGTTTTATAGTAGTTGTAGTTTTATAGTAGTTGTAGTTTTATAGTAGTTATAGTTTTATAGTAGTTATAGTTTTATAGTAGTTGTAGTTTTATAGTAGTTATAGTTTTATAGTAGTTGTAGTTTTATAGTAGTTGTAGTTTTATAGTAGTTGTAGTTTTATAGTAGTTATAGTTTTATAGTAGTTGTAGTTTTATAGTAGTTGTAGTTTTATAGTAGTTGTAGTTTTATAGTAGTTGTAGTTTTATAGTAGTTGTAGTTTTATAGTAGTTATAGTTTTATAGTAGTTGTAGTTTTATAGTAGTTGTAGTTTTATAGTAGTTATAGTTTTATAGTAGTTATAGTTTTATAGTAGTTGTAGTTTTATAGTAGTTGTAGTTTTATAGTAGTTATAATATTTATAAATTGATGGTTTTGTTAATAGTCTAACACCAAGTATAAAATTCTGTATTAGTTTAAAACTTTATTGTAACGCATTGTAAAGCGCCATTGAGCTATAGTAAACGTGGCTGTAGAAATAAATAATAATTATTATTATTATATATTGAAAGCCAGATAAATATGGCGAGTCACAGTAACTTTTGGCCGCTACCATGTACGTTCAAGGATTTAATTAATATAGGACTTACCGGATTTTCATAGAGCAACTGTCGATTAGCATCCCTTGGGAGAAGTTTACGTAGTAGAATTGTAGCCACATTATCAAACGGATTACGAACTACGTGAATAAATTTCATTGGAATTTTTACCGTTCGTTTAATTTCCCGTAATGCCGAAGAATATATCGATGCTTGCTGCAATAATTTCGATGTTCTTCCGCCTTTTTTGTCTCCAATTACCTAAGAAAGCATAAAAATATTAAAGATAATTCGAAGAAAATGTCCGCTGTATTGAATTGCCTCTGGCCTTGGATTTAGACAGGTTTGTTGGCCATGTTGGTGGCATAAAGAAAATAATGAGATCACGTTGTCGAGCGAGAGAGCGTGATAATGTAGCCACGGCAGGGATCCATTTCTCATGAAACGTTTGCATATATACATATATATAATCTTTCACTTAAAACAGTTCGTTGTTACTCAGAGTTTCACGCCGAGTAACAACGAACTGTTTTAAGTGAAAGATTCTATATTCGCTCTATATATCATTAACGATATTGAGCACTCTATTTAACGTCAATTATATGATTTATATATATATATATATATATATATATATATATATATATATATATATATATATATATATATATATATATATATATATATATATATATATATATATATATATATATATATATATATATATATATATATATATATATATATATATATATAGTGAAAGTGGTCTTACCTCAAAATGATAAAAGCCGCGGCTTTTATCATTTTGAGGTAAGACCACTTTCACTATATTCGCTCTACCTTTATGGTATTGAGCACTTTCAACGTTCCGTGAACAACATCACATTCGTTTTAGTATATATATATAGTATATATATATATATATATATATATATAGATTTTCGCTTACCTCAAAACTGGTCTGCTACAACTTGTTTCATCTGTAAAAGAATCTTCTTCTGCCTGAAGATTCTTTTACAGATGAAACAAGTTGTAGCAGACCAGTTTTGAGGTAAGCGAAAATCTATTATTTGCTCTAACTATATGTTGTTGAGCACTCTTTGCATTTCGTAGATCAAAACCTACACGTATATATATATATATATATATATATATATATATATATATATATATATATATATATATATATATATATATATATATATATATATATAATTTAAAATAGTTAAGATTAGTTTGTCACTTACTAGTTAAAAAAACGTACATACAACGTTTTTATAAAACTTTATTAAGACGTTTCGACCGAACAACTACGGTCTTCGTCGGTTAAAAAATATATTGAAAGTCAAAACAGACTTAAATAGATCCAAGTTATGCTAATATAATACAGTGTTAAAAAAGGGACTTATAAACATCGGGAATTTCTATATGGTCATTATGAGCATTAGCATCCTTAACAGAATACCACGCTTCAAGAAACAAGCGTTGATGGTAATTGAAAGTCAGCTACAAACCCGTCTATACACTTCACCAACAATTTCCAAAACCAAAGGATAAACAAAAGACTGAACAAACAAAAGGTGTAATTTATAAGATCGATTGTTCTCAATGCGACTTCACTTATTACGGACAGACCGGCAGAGCTTTGAAGACTAGGATATAAACGAACACAAAAGAACTGTCAAGAACCTTGACAAATATTCAAAAATAGCTCAACATGTAGAACAAAAGGATCATTGTCCAGATTTCAATAACATTGCCATCATGAATAAGTCGGACAATTACCATCAACGCTTATTTCTTGAAGCGTGGTATTCTGTTAAGGATGCTAATGCTCATAATGACCATATAGAAATTCCCGATGTTTATAAGTCCCTTTTTTAACACTGTATTATATTAGCATAACTTGGATCTATTTAAGTCTGTTTTGACTTTCAATATATTTTTTAACCGACGAAGACCGTAGTTGTTCGGTCGAAACGTCTTAATAAAGTTTTATAAAAACGTTGTATGTACGTTTTTTTAACTAGTCAGTGACAAACTAATCTTAACTATTTTAAATTATGACAAATCCTGGCTGCAATTTTAGCATTTTTCATATATATATATATATATATATATATATATATATATATATATATATATATATATATATATATATATATATATATATATATATATATATATATATATATATATATATATATATATATATATATATATATATATATAAGCCGCACCATGGTAGGACTAACTCCTTATAAGCTAAGGAGGTAAACAGTCGTTTTGGGTGATCCGTTTGAGTCGGGACCACATTTGAGCAGAAATACTACGGGTAAAACTACATCCCGGCGTTCTTTGTCAGCGCCCGCAAACAATCGTCTTCTGGACGATCCATTTATTAGTATTAGACCGGCGGGTTATTTAATCAGCGAACGACTTTAAATACAAATTTATTTTGCCTTCTGCTGAGCGTACTGTACTAGTGTAGTGGTTAGTTTCCAGGGTTGCGATGCCGAATCTGCCGAGTTCAGTTCCCACAAAGGACATCCTTTTTGGGAGTTTTCTTTAAATTTTTTTCTTTTATAATTTTGTCTTGATTTTTAACGGTTAGGGTTTGGTTAGGGTTAGGATTTGGGTTATGATTAGGGTTTATTTTAGAATTATTGTTACGATTACTGACTGCCAGTCATAAAGTTTTCAAAAATAAAAGACCAGCTGGTCACAGCGTGTTAGAAAACCATTAGGCGGGAAGTTAGAAAACCCATTAGGCGGAGGGTTAGGATCTAAGTTGTTTTGGGGTTTGCAGTTCTTGATTCATCAACAATCTCTCATTTCGCCCCACCTCTCGCGGATACTAAAAAAGATTGTCCAGAAGACGATCGCTGACAAAGAACGCCCGGGTGTAGTAAAACCCAAATACTACGGCCATTATCGATTTGTTGATCTGACGAACTACATAAAGAGGTTTTTACGAACTACGAAGGGTATACAAGTTTGCGTAATATAATAGGTACGTGCATGTTATGTATTTAGACTCGCTAATTCCAAATCTGTTTTCGGAATTGAAAACGGTTAAATATTGATCGAGATAACGTTCAAAACGAGGGATAGGTGACAAAGCCCTAAAGCTCGCTTATAAGCTTGCTTATAAAGCTTGCTTATAACCATGGGTTGTTTTATTACGCAACCAATGGTCTTGTTTTCTATATGCTTCCACCAATCTTTTATTTCATTATAAACGACAATTTTATTATAGTATACAAAATATGTTTGTACGTTAACGGCAATTAAGGTTTATGGTTTGATTACTCAGCTTTGCAGCTGTGGCGAAGGTTAATTAATGGTCAATTTGAACCCTGAAGATGACATTTCAATCGAAAATTACGTTTGGTAGTTTTTAAACTTTTTAACTTTTAACCTGTGCATGTGTAAGACATGAAGCGAACGTTATGAATATGTATGTATTATATAACTGTATGCATGTCTAATCTATTTTAAGGCACACCACACCGGTTTGTGGTCTGAAAATATGATTCATATATTCCACTTGTAACGTATTCGTCTGGAATATTGGTGTACAGATGATCCAGAAGTGATCCATAATCGGTTGTAGGAAGCTAGATGGAAATTTTGCTGATATGAGGGACCAAATATTTTAAGTATCTGCTGTTTCTGACATTCGTCTGATAGCCAGTCAATGTTGAAATCACCACATATTATGCAATACTCTTGGGTAATTTATCGAATAAGCCAGTTCGTAATGTCGACTGCGCATCAAAATGACGTGTTCTGCGTTGGGATAAAACTTATTTCAATTCATAACATCAAAACTACAATATACATTTGCATTTCTATTTACACTTGCAAATTCGTTATACTGATATTATGAATTGAATCAACCTCGTTCCCCCTCCAGTCAAAATGCTATAGTTTCTTACATTATATCAACTCGGACATACGATGCAGCGACCCTAGAGTTCACTGGCAGCGACAGGGAAAAGCCAGTAAACACGGAAAGATATTCAGGTTATATGTAGACTACTGTAACTGTAGTTGGATTTGAAGTGTCCTTCGGTTCGAAGACTTTGTCGGCGATCAGGGACAAGGACTATGCTTCAAGAACCCATTTGTTTTTGAAGAAACCTGTCTTCCTGTCAACAAGAATGTTTGGCCTAAGGTTTACGTTCATGCTGCTGTCGACTACAGCCGCCGCTTTTAAGTCTGAATGCCGTACTTATTGGCTTTTTTACTTTCTTTGTGAATCGTCGAGTACTGTCCAAGTTATTAAACATATATTTTATGTCTAGTTGAGAAAAGTTTTGTTCTGTTCTGAACTTGTAATACTGCAGTCTGCTTGCTCAACAAAATCTTCGAAATTAGATTGTTTAAAATTTATACAAGCTAAGTAGGTCAAAAATTTGAAAACGAAAATAATATTCGTATGTTTTTATAATTGATTATATACGATAAATATTACTTTTAGTTATAGAGTGATCGGGTGGCGCAGCGGATTAGTCGCACAAATCACACGTTGGTCTTCCGAAAGTGAAATTTGATCCCAAGGACGCGAGTTAATTTTTTACTCCGAAACACGGGTTGGTTTTTAACTCCAAAAACGGGAGTTAATTTTAACTCCACAAAACGGATTATTTTGAACCTTTTTTTTGGACCCGAATTTTGGAGTTAAAATAACTCCCTGAAAATAACAGTGTGTTCATATGGCGGCCAGGACTTGGGTTTTTCCGACTCGGGCCGGTTCGGCCAGGCTGAACAAAAGAGCATGGGAACGAAGACGGCGGATGGCCGGATACGGAGCGTAGTGATAAGGGCAAACCCAGAATATCTGCGTAATATGCGTGAACTATTACTTGTGCTCTTCGAAATGCGCAAAAAACACATCTTTAGATGTGTTGTAGTAACAAACCTAGGTGTGTTGTAGTAACACATCTTATTGTGTGTTAAATACTGGACAAAAAGTGTGTTGTTATAACACACCTTGTTTTAAGAGTGCGACTTCAAAGATCAAAGGAGAGATTTCAAATAAAGTAAATAAAAGCAAACAAAACTATATATTTTCAGGAAATTTTTAGTCATTCTGAGCATGACTAGCATGACCACTAGCTTCGCCATTGGTTATGGGTTATCTGTGCTTTACAGGTAAAAGAAATTTACCCTATTTGAATAAATTATCGTTTTGGAATTTGGAATAAATTATGGAATTAATACTAGGAGTTCTTATCAGAAGTGAAATGCTGCCTCGGGACTGACACAGGAGCAGTAGATACGAGGTTGCCTGTAGAAGTGTTCAGGATTAGGCATGCCAGCAGAATGATGCTAGAAATTTTCTATAGCATGGAGGATCAAATAAATAGAATGTAGAATATAAACCACGTATAAAGGCAATCATATAGCCTTGTAATATTAAAATAACATACGGTAATCATATGGCGCGTTTATAATGTCAAAATTCAATATGACCATTTGAACGCCATACATCTAATTCGAACAACATTTACTCGAAACGAGCAAACCTCGTGAAGTTATAAATTTTCCATTCAAGCGACACTTTTGCCAAATTGAACTTCACGTTTGTAATATTTGCTGACTTATGTAGCGGTCGAGCGGTCATACAGTATTTCATATCGAACAAACGAACGGGAATGTGGGATGTCACCGGCGTTGTCAAAAACATTGAGGTTATAGTGTCTCCTCGAATTTAGACAATTAGACACTAGTGGGCTTGCAAAGAACATCCATCCACCATTGAATGGGATGTAGAAACAGCTGATCTAAGGACATTAATCGATCTGCACTGTTTACCACTACGAAGTACTACACATATAAATTCAAGAAAATCCTCTAAAGCTGCTGAAAATGAATTAACTTGTTTTTGAGCACACCAGCTACACCACTTCTTCGAGGAACTGTTGTAAGTATTATGTGAACCTGTTTGCCAGAAAGGTTGCCTGCTTGCAAGGATCTGCAGAGATTAAAGGGATACTCCAGCCAAAATACAAATGTAGTTCATATGAAAGATCTTACTGACTTTAGTTTATTTCCAAAGTTTCAGCATTCCTTTCGATTTAGTTAAGAAGATATGGCTAGTTGAAGTTGAAAATTTGAGAATTTTGACGCCATATTGGTTTTGAAAATATGACGTCGTGATTCTTTATCGGCAGTGGAGTTGTTTTGATAGCGATCACATAGTGATAGCTGTTGTGAATGCTCTTTGGACGAAAATTAGTAGAAATAGACTAGTTAGGTCCTCATGCAGGAAAGTAGAGGAGCTTCTTAGGCATAATACGAGATAGAATCACGCAATGACGTCATATTTTCAAAACCAATATGGCGTCAAAATTCTCAAATTTTCAACTTCAACTAGCCATATCTTCTTAACTAAATTGATAGGAATGCTGAAACTTTGGAAATAAACTAAAGTCAGTAAGATCTTTCATATGAACTACATTTGTATTTTGGCTGGAGTATCCCTTTAACCACGTGGCTATATGTAGATGACTCTCCGTCACCAGTGGGTGTGGTTGACTCTATGGGTTGGTCAGGGTGTGGGGAAGACATGGTAAAATATTGGAGGCGCGATTAGCGTTCCCATTACTTTTGGACACCATGGCTGGGCTTGCCAAACTGGTGCTATGAGCAACAGGGTTTACTGCTCTGATTGGACTTTGGCAATGGATAATAGGATCAGAGCAAAAGGGGGGAAATAATGTAGCTCCTGAAGGCTTGACCAATCGATGGAAAAAGCGCATAAACCTTGGTAACTGGTAGTTTGTGCGTGAAGCAAAGAGATCTATGGTGCAAGGACCTAATAGGTTGTTTACCTGTATAAACATGCTCGGGTCTAACTTCCAATCACTTGAGTCGGGGTCCTGTCGCGACTCCTTGTCTGTGACCTGGTTTAAGACACCCGGGTAGATGTCAGAGGCTTGAATCGCATTGTTACTGTATGTCGAACGGAAATTGTCTCCGAAATATAATAAGATTCGGGCAATTTTATAAAAAATAATTTATTTGGGAAAATTTAACTGTACAACCCGATCCCCAATCAAAGTGGCTTCGCAAAGTCGCTATGAAACTGTAATTCATTCTGATACAAAACCCTTACCTTTATACTTCTGTTAAACTTTCCTTGCCATTGATTGGGCACTAGGTAACCATACCTTGTTTTAGTTAAACAAACTTTAGATGACCTATCACCTCCCGTGGCTTCATTGTAGCTGTTCAAGTAAAGTTCCTCATATAAGAATCGCCTGTTGCGTTTGTTCGCCGTAAAATTAACCCAATTTAGCAAAAGGTTGTACTCGTTTGCCACAACGATATTAGGATGAGCGTCGAGTAATGAGCCAATCAAAGTGTGGCCGCTCCTTGGATAACCAATAAAAAGCAACATGAACTGCACACCATTCAAAATCCTAGAATGCAGTTTAGCTTTTTTTCGATGGTTGAAATATCCTGGAAGCGACTGGCAGAGGCTTCGAGAATTCACCGCATTGTTACTGGCAGTCATTTTGCTTTCTGACGTTTCATCTTGCTTGTGGATAGTAACTGTCAAAAATGTTAAGTATAAGTTAAGTATAAGTTAAGTATAAGTGCTGTTAGTAACTTAATTACAAGTAAATAATTACAAGTAAATAATCGTAACATTTCTGTGTAACACTAAAGAAAACTAGTTAGATTTCTAGATCAGGTATAGTAACTGAAACTGTAACAAGTTACAAAATTTAAGAACTAAAATAATGCTAACTAGTTACTTTTCTAGATCAGGTACAGTAACTATAAGTCTATAACTGTTACAAGATGAAGGGGCGAAACTAGCCCTTTTTCGTTGAGGGGGGGGGGGGGGGGGGGTACGGTAAAATTGCCTTGCTAAATTCTTTGGTGCGCTGCAGCCCATGTAGGTAAATTTTACCGAAACGTATTACCGTAACATCTACATGCATTTGAACTAAATTCCTATTGTCAGTCTGGTATGTGATAGCAAACTGGCAATTGGCAACACATAGCTAGAGTTAAAAATAGATATCAATTTATAGCAAGACCACGAAAATAGGCATTCAACCGTCTCCAACGAGGATGACACGACTACAGCCCATGCGTTTCCGGTTTCCTAAAGCACAGTACGTACTAGAAATACGTATCCGCAATAATCCCCTCGCTCGCCTTTTCTACCACTTCTCCCACCCCCACCCCTAGAGTTTCTTTTCCCATCCATGGTCCCCAGACCGCCGCATATTTGTATTTGTAGTCTCTGTCGATACGATTTTGGACGTTATCTCGGCCAATATTTACTCGATTTCAATTCTGAAAACTGATTTGGAATTAACGAGTCCAAATACATAACGCACGTGCCCATAATATTACGCGAACGTGTATAACCTTCGTAAAAACCCATTTATGTAGTTCGTCAGATCACCACTCGCTAATGGCCTCCTTTGCCCAAAATCCAAATATTGTCCGATTCAAACGGTTTACCCAAAACGACTTTTTACTTCCTTATAAGGAGTTGGTGCTACCATGCTCCGCTCAAATATATATATATATATATATATATATATATATATATATATATAAATTGTAGATAAATTAAAGACAAGACACCTCATCGAAATAACTGCTACCTTAACCAGCGCCTTAGCCCATCCACTATAGTTCTCGTGACATTTGCTTTAGTGTTAGTTCTTTCTGCGTTTACCTAAAATTATTCTCTATGTCAGAGCTCATCAGCATGCCTAGGAAGCATCAAAACATGATGTGTTTGATGAGTCCAACATGGACGGCCTGGCACATTGACTGGGCCTGGCCTAATTGAAAAGTATACCCTTACAAAAAAATTCAATAGGAATTGCTATAGGAATTGCTATTAGATTTTTGGCCAATTCCTATAGGAAATGCAATTTTCCTATATGAATTCCTATAGGATTTTTTTGTAAGGGTATACTTTTCAATTAGGCCAGGCCCAGTCAATGTGCCAGGCCGTCCATGATAAGGGTACCCCTTCATGGGGGGGGGGGGGGGGGGGGGGGGGGGGGTTTAAAATCATAGTTTTCCATCTCCTAGGTTACCCAAAGCCGTCTGGTTTTACCTGCCTGTCACTTGGTTAGAAGAGGCTGTAAAAGCCGCAGACCATTTGGGATATTTCATGGATGTGAATTAGCTCAGTTCTTCACACCATCCCAGTCATTCTAACACTTTCTTTCTCTCACCTTATCCTACTTTAATCTGCTCTAATTAACTATCCAGTTAAACGAACCTACATATACAATAAATTAAATGTAGCAACCATCAAGTGTTTGTAAACTTTACAATGTCTGCTAGTGCTGAGCACAATATACAGTACATTATAGATTTATATAAGTAATAATAATAAAACATATTATGAGCATTGTACAATAGTCTCAATGCGCTCTTACAACAATATACAATATATACTCATATAATCTCGATTTTGATTGGCTAAAAACCTACAGACAATTCTTGATGTCTTCCCAGAAGTAATTGTCTTTGTGTGGCTTTACTTCCTAAACTCCCTAAAGCAGTAAAGGCTTCTACATTTATAATTGTATAATAAAACAAATATTCTTGGATTTGGCTTACACATGATATCAAGAATTATCCAGATCACTGTCAATGTTATCCGCCTCAGCCTTTGGCTTCAGCAGAAAACATTGACCTTGGTCTGGATAATTTTTGACATCATGCTCAGCCTCATCCAATAATTGTCTATTACTAGTTTATTATTACCAAAACTACAGTACTACTACTACATATATTATATTACCAATAAAACCATGATAAACATATTGTGCATAGGTAATCTTTGTTCTTATGCAGTGCAGTATAAATGTAGACTAACAGTATTGTGAAATACTATAAATCAAGGGAAATAATTTATAATTGTAGATAAGAATAATAATTATTTGTAGATAGAGTAAGAATTATTTTTATAAAGAGATAAACAGTGGAGCATATAAGTTAAAAAGGTGCAGATCATAACCAGGGGCGCACATTATGGGGGGGTGTGACACCCCCCCAAAAATTGAGAATCGGTTAGAAAAGTCGGTCCCAAATTATCCATCAGAAATTTTTTTCGGTCCCGTTCGTCCCTGAAAAATATTATGTAATATTCGTGTCCAAGAAAGACAAAACTAGTTACAAAATATCTAATTATGCTAAATTAGGCTCTTCAGTTTATATGCAGCCATGAAGTTAGTGAGTTACAATATATTCGCGTATATATAGTTACTTACTAACGATTAAATAACAAGCAGACAGTCCGTTTGTAATGACGTCGATTTTTGGTTGAAATTGGGTCGCGACGTCGCACACTGACAGGACGTCATTTTGTCAACGTTGCGACAACGTCGGGAAAAGACGTTGTTTCAATGTCGAATTTCAGTTGCATCTCCAACCATGGATAATAAAACGACTTATTTTCTTTCTACTATCCATGCTCCGACTCATGACACTTCGTCGAAACGTGATGTCTGTGCCACGTCGTCATTTCGACTCGAAGTTTCCTTTATATAAGTCTTACAGGTTGTTATTTCAACTGTAAAGTTTTAATAATTGATTTGCACGTTTGTAGCTAATCTGAATGTCTGTTTAATGCGTGCTATAAATTTGGTCAATTCACGAAGAAACTGTAAAATCACTAGAAGAGTTGCAGGATGCAGATGATACCAGACCAAAACGAAGGCAAAGAATCTACTAGCAAGAGTGAAATCGTTTGAATTCATTGTCATGGTGATGTTCATGAGAAATGTTATGGTGAAAATCAAGATTTTAACAAAGCATATCCAGAGTGTCGATATCAACATCGTTGATACTCTAGAAGCTGCTCATGCTATTATTGCCACACTGCGCCACTTACGCGACGAAGCTGTTGTTTTTTCAGAATGCCATGAAATCGATGCACACCTTGATCTCAAGGACTTCTACAGAAAAGACTTTTCTTCAAATCCTGGACGTCCAAATCCATACTCTCACAGATAACGTCAAAGCTGCCTGTGACATCCTTGCCCCGGCTGTTGGTCTTCTCCTTCCACCTTACAACAAAGACCCAAAACCGGAAGAGCTCAAGTCCCTGGTAAAGATGCTTCCTGAATCGCTGCAATCTGACGAAGATTCTTACATGTTCAACTTACAACGTTTAGAGATCACTGCCAAGCAAACAAACCAGATATAAAAACGATTGCAGAAGCAGCACGTGCGAAAAAATTCCAGACGATCTTTCCCTTGACTATATTAGTATATGCTATCACGTGATCTTGACAGCGCCCATCACGTCGGCATCAAGTGAACGCAGTTTCTCAAGGCTGAAACTCATAAAGACAGTGATGTGTTCAGTGACGAAACAAGAGAGACTTAAGGACTTCATGACCCTTGGATGCGAAAGAGATTTGACAGACTCGATTAACCTAGACAAATTAACTAACTTACTTTATCTAGACAAACTAGTTGATCGTTCGTCGCATTATTAGTGTTGAGTAATTTAAAAGATGTTCATGTATGTATATGACCAGGCTTAATTCAAACGTCGAACTTTTCATGTGCCGAATCTAATGCAAATGAGCAAAATCCTTTGTTTGAGATCATTTGCATTACATTCGGGCCTTACATGGCTACACTTCTCAGGGACGTTTCAGTGTATATAATTACAAAAATCCATATATATTATAAACAAATTAAAGTGTTCTTTGTTAGACTTAAAGGGCAACTAATAAAGGGCAACTAATAATTACTATAACTATTCAATTTAAAATACTACTGCTAACTTTTAAATGTATTAATAAGACCGCTCCTATATATTTACAAGATCTCGTGCGATTTTATACACCCAAGCGCCTCTTGAGATCCTCCACAAAGAATTATCTAGAGACGCCACGTTACAACCTACGTGGCTATGGATATAGATCGTTTTCGGTAGCAGCACCAATATTATGGAACTCTCTACCAAGTAACATTAGAGCGCCTGGAAATTCATTCGAAATTTTTAAGAAACTTCTTAAAACTCATCTTTTTAAGACTGCTTTTTATGAATCTTAACCTTTCTTATTTAATTAGACTAATCTAACTATTTTATATGATGTGAAGCGCTAATGGACTACACGGAATCAGCGCTATATAAATATTTGTATATTATTATTATTATTAACTATACCTTTTGAGGTTATTCTATTTTTCGTTAGAATTCGAAAAGTTCAAGTCAAAACCGAAGAAATATTTGAAATTGGTTACTCGGTTCTACTTTTATGATGTATTAAAGATCGAGTTTTCAGCCCTTTTGCTAAACTTAGTTGAACAACGACCGCGTCGGAAGAAAGCCTGGTACTACCGGTAAGTGATGTCATAATGATGCCATACGGCGAGAAAATTACTGTATATTTTGGTTTTATTTTAGTGAAGTTTGGAATACTGTTTACTCTTGGGTGAGTGATAAGTGACAAACCAAATATCAAACACTGGAATATTATTTTGTTCAATAAACCTATTACCAGTATGACACTATGACGTCATACCGGTAATAGTGCCATTCTTCTCAAAACGCGGTCGTGCAACAAGAGAATCCGAAGAAATACTCCTCAATAAATCCTGCGCTATATCATGAAATTCATTTTTTTCTTCACTTTTGCAAAGTTAGATGATATCTCTTTCGGAGAAAAATAGAACCTCAAAAGGTTTAGTTGACCTTTAAAGGTGCCGTCAAGTCCGTTCTGCGCATGTGCGATATTTCAAGCGTGAGGGCCTCCAGATGTAAACAAACTTTAACGGAATAGATTTGCGACAGTTCGGAAGCGAGTATTTGTTAAAGGTAGCGAAGGCGCGAGTGTTAGTTTGATATATTATCAACATTTAGGAACAGAACAGCTTCTTATAACACGCTTTTTAGGCGGAAAAGCTCAAGCGTGGGAAACAAATCCGCAATACTTCATGTTCAATGTTTATATAATGCAATGTAAACAAACGATGTAAACAGAAACGTGGACATGCGCAGAACGGACTTGACGGCACCTTTAAGCTATAGCGCGTTAGCGCTATACAATATGCTAAATGTTTCGCAAAATAAAGTGCTGTATTACATTTGAATTTTTAATTGTATTGCTTTGGGAACATGAAGGAATGAAGGGGGTATACATATCCGTACATTTATCCGATACGAACATAAAAGTCGGTCCCAGATCGAAAAGCACCCCCCCCCCCCCCCCCCCCCCGCAAATATTTCGAATGTGCGCCCCTGATCATAACATCAAGACCATCAAGATAAATCCATTCTTCTGTTGACAGAAGAATATTTATGAATAACCTGTGCCCTGTGGAACATATTTCAATTTCCTGATGAATAAATTAACAATGCTTTACGCCCGCAGTTTATGTTAACAAATCAATATAAATACACAACTTATTACTAAACATAAATAGAAAACAGAGACAATCTGCGAGATGAAATATATATTTATCAACTATTAAAAATGATACACAATATTTAATATCCAGCAGTCGGCAGTCCAGCACTGGTAAGATTTGTCGGTTTATAATAAAAACTTCTAGGTTTGAAATTTAGGAGCATTAATCGGCAAACTATAAAGCTTACCTTGGAGCGAGCCTTGGGTTCTTGTCACTTTTCGCGTAAAGAGGAACATTGATCTCGATCGGCGCTAAAATCCTTAGCAGAATGCAAATGATGATTTCTCGCAATAGGCAAATGAGGCAAAGCAAGGCAAATGAGGCAAAGCAAGACAAATGAGGCAAATAAGCTCGGAGCAACTTCGTAGCTTCGGCAAGTAAGGCAAACCCAGTGAGCTCTATAGATATATATATTAAATTGTCTTCGTAGCTTCGGCAAGTAAGGCAAAATGGCGCAGAGATAAGGTAAACCAATCAGCGCTAGCGCTGTATTGAGCACTCAATACAGATAAGGCAAAATTCACTCACAAAATTTCCGAATGGTCGTGCAGGCGTTTTGGGTTTGGGGGCTCAAAAAAGAGCCTGGGGACGAGGTTGGAGACGAAAATACCTGAGGAAGGAACTGCAATAAATTATAGAAATTGATTTCGCTCATCGTTGTGAGCAAATGCTAATCTAATCTCATTTTCTGAATTATATTATTATTTACGCCTTTCTCTTCCCTACATCGCGTAAAAATTATCGTCATTTGAGTTTATCACCTTAGGCGGCTGCCTTATTTGCCTAACGTTAAATCCGCCCCTACTTAAACACGGAGCGAGCGCATAAGTAGAGGCTGAGTAGCTCAGCCAAACACATCTGATTGGTCCGCACGACTAATTTTACTTCCGGTGCATACTTTGACTGAAGAGTGAAGGCTTGTTTACTTGTTTTAATATTAAAAAATTGGACTTTCCCCTTGTTTAAACGACGAGTTTGTCATTTTTCAAGTGTAATACATCATTACTATTTCAATAAGTCGAAAAATTACTCTTTCAATAAACTAAGGTAAGCGAAAAATACGGAAAATTCGGGAAAACACACAGGAAAACACAATACAAAAACATCCTGACAACAAAAACATCCCGTAATATACCGTATAGGCTATAGCTTTCGAACTCTATGGACACAGACAATGTATGAGAATATAGTGGTCTTTTGTGTTATATTTTCTAAAATATCATTTTGAAAATGGAAACATGTTTTAGACGAATGTACATACAAGTGTACATATACGTGCAGAAAAATGTCAATTACACCAGAAGCAAAAAACAGTTTTATAGTGACGAAAGATTTCGGAAACAAACTTTACTTAGATGAATAACCGTAGACAACAAACAAGACTGTCGGGTAAGTTAAAAACAAGCAGTAAAAGACATCGTTATTACTTTACCATGCAACGAAATGCAGGCAGAAAAGTCGATCATGAATATTCAACCAGTGGGGGAATTAGACATGATGAAGGACACCAGTTATTTTTAGTTTTATAGGTAATATTTTCATCAAGAATCGGGTAGCCCTTGCCATGAGTTTAGGTATAAATTATTGAAGAAACTTAACGAACAATAATTGTGTAAAAATCATAGGCCAAAAAACTAGGTCTAGACAGTGCAAATATATGTTTAGCGTCTCACCGTTATTGTTGTTGAATGCAGATGATATCCTTCGCTTTTTTATTCATATATCCACACTTGTAGTTGTAAGACAGTTCTAACACCAATAATGTTCGGATAATGAATATCTCCATTAATGTCTAAACATTACTTCCTAATGACGACTTGACGAGACAAACAGCTTGTGAAAATACTAAAATATGGAACCCGCTGTCTGGTGAAAGCCAGACAACTGCTGCTAAAAAGTTCTAAATTTAAATTGTATTGACTTGCAAAAAGGCTTTATATGTTTTGGTAATATATAATAAAGACACTAGTGCTTTTTTTAATTCATATATGGGTAATTGAGGGTAAAAAATTTCTGAATGATGTAGGTAATCTATGCACTTCACTCACTCACTCATTGTCGACTTGACAGTTGCCATTTAATTTCAATTTTCGTGCGTAGACGGGGGGGAGATCTCCCTTTTATGCGCTCGCTCTGTGTTTAATAAACTCTCGCGAAGTAGGACTTCGAATTGCGTGGAGCCTGAGGACAAAATAGAAAAGTCATCAAAAGAAACATCATGATCGGCTATTGTTTTGTGCGCAAGAATGCTCGATAGAACGGTGCGAGAAAGCTCTTTTCCGGTATAAGGCGAAATACCCATATGTTCAGATACCCTAGTGTGTAAAAGTCGGCATGTTTCGCCAATATTTACGAGTTTAGTAACGAAACGTTAGTATTAAAAATTTTTCTTTTCACAATTATGCTGTTATGTCTCTTACTTGGCATTAATATTCCTAACTAGATTACGATTCCCGCCTGTTCCTCCATTGCGACGATTTGGACGACTTTCTGCTCTACTTTCTGTGTTAGAGAATTGGCTGTTCGACACGGACTGTATGAGCCGTGCGATTTCATGTTCGTAACGTAATTTTTACACTTCTCCCTCAGGCACTTTCCTGTGTGCCATATTTTTTACATTTGGCGGGCAGCCATCTTTCTTTTACATTTTGCGCGCGCAAATAATCCTTGGATTATTTAACAAAAATTCATGGTTTATTAAACCATCCCTGGATTATTTATAAACAATCCATAGATTGTTTAATAGACAAACTATGGTTTATTAAACCATCCATAGATTGTTTATAAACAATCCAGGGATTATTTAGCAAATAATACATGGTTTACTAAACCATCCCTAGATTATTTATAAACAGTCCCTGGATTATTTAATAAATAATACTTTTCCACTAAACCATCCAGGGATTGTTTGTAAACAATCCATAGATTATTTATAAACTAGAAATTACTATCGCAAGTGAAGTGCTGCCTCATTTCAAAGAAATTCCAATATTTTACAAGACAGATTGGCGACGTAAAGAGGCGCGGGTAGAACCGTAGGGGAAACTGCTTTGTTATCGCATTTATGGTCACAAATTTTTTTCAATCATCAATAATTAATTACCAAAGCTTGATAAACCAAAAAACAAAATCGAGAAATACCAGGTTATTATTACCTTCGACGGTTATTAGCACACATCCCTTCAGATGTTCCCTTCAGATGTCTTAAAAATTGCAACAGTGTTGCAATCAACAGTTAGCAAGCAATGTTGATAGTTTAACCGAGACTCCAAAAATAGAATATTGAGTGCATTTTCAAAAAAATAAGGTGGATTGTTAGTTGCCATAAACCAATCACCGGCAAATGGGTCACTATATTGCAAAGAATACATTTTATCAGAGCAAAAAGGTTTTATTAACATTATTTCTTATACAAGTATAAAGGTTATTTCCAACACATTTAGGATGTGACATTTAGGAATGATGAATCCCATGCATTAATGTTTGTTATTTGATAATGTATTATTGCACATTTTGTTTAAATTGTTTTGTATTGCCTTGTCTAAAAATCAGCACAAATCGTTTTACTTGGGTCAACAACATCCAACCTCGTACCCAGGGCATTTTGCTTCCACGGTGGAAAATGGCCCTGGGATCGGCTGGTCACATGACACCCAGAATTTCTGGGTGTTTAGATATGATAATTTTTGTGGTCTTTGTTCCATTGCCTTTGTCTACTTTATTGACCTGAACAATTGAAAAATAATCAGAGTTGTTCATGTCAGCATTTGTCGGCATAAAAGCAGCTAACAAGATTAATAATTTACCATACATCCATGGTTATCGCTTACAAAAGGTATGAAGAAGCATATATCCAATTTAGTGAAAGTTATCACTTCTAATTTGCTGTACAATTTAAAGACAGCATTCAGATTTAGATGAATAAATTATACTCGGCTGAATTAATTGGAGTTTTATGACAAGCCAATCGCATTATAGAATGGACCAGCCGATCTTAGGGACATTTTCGCCGACCTTCCACCGTGGAGGCAAAATGCCCTGGGTACGAGGTTGAACAACAACATATATTGTCAGACCAGGATTTTCTTCGACATCATTTGCCATTCTCAACAACAGAGCAACAATAACATACACATTGTAACATGATATTCACTATCACTTGCTGTTGGAAAATATAAATATACACAAAATATAAATATACACATCAATATTAGTAATACCATAGTTGTTACCAGTAGCGAAACTGCCCGTAGCAACTGGTCATGTTATGACTGAATATGTAAATCGTTTAAAAATGTGCATACTGGTTGTGTCCACCAATTCGGGCACGATATTGATCTATTGTCACTCCCATTTCAGGTAAAGTAATGACAAGGTTTTTCTCTGCACAGATGTAAGTTTGTTGAGCAACAGGCACAAACCTTCGTTGTAAATATTGAGTATTGTCTTTGGCGAGAACTGTCAAATGTCACCGGCTTCGCTAGGTTTGATTTTAACGAGCACAATCACAATGACTTCGTTTGATTTGAGTTGCGTGTACACACGAGACAAACAAGAAAAACTAAGTACACAGAACTATCTTAGTCGTCTTACCTTGAAAACAGAATATCTCCTCACTGAAATGAATTGAAATTCCCAAGGACAGATCGTTCTGGCATTGAGTGATCAGAAAATACCATGTTCGTGGTGGCGTTGACAAGTTCCGAACATTAATTCCGTACAACTTCCGTGAAAACGAATAACCCTCTGGAGTATGTGAACAATCTCGTTCCAGAGCAAACTAAACTACGTCACAAAACGTCATAAAACTGAACATCCACCGGCCTAGGAAATTTTCACATATATCGAGATCTCGTTGACTATACATAGGTGCGGAAAGAGGTCTGGGCACGAGACATAGATAACCCATGTCAAGATTAGTGTGCTGCCTACGGCAGCAATAATCTATGGATTGTTTAACTCAGATAGAAACATTGTTTACCAATAATGTATTATACAGGTAAATAATGGTAAAATCAACACATTTTTGTCCCAAACATTTTTTTTACATTTGGCGCCCCATAAGTTTCAGCTGATATCAACTATATTCCAGGCCAGACGTCATTCTATCGATTCAGGTACGCTCAGCGTGTCGTAAATATACTGGCTGAGAGTCAAATATCACTGTAGCGCTTGTCAGGTGGTCAGGTATAAGTATTTTACACAGTATTTTACTTGGCTGTACCTTATACCTAGGGTTACAAATCTCGGAATTTGCATGCGAACATTGATTTGTGTCTATTCTATTGCGTGTTTTACAGGACACAATTAACCGCTAGTAACCCGAGTTAATGCCTAGCGAGCGTCTTGTTTTATATCAATATAATAATTGTATTAAATTGGCAGCAATGTTCTATTCAGTGCAGGTACTGCACGAAAAAATTCAATAAATAGTTTGGGCGCATGCAAATTAGTAGCCGTATGGAGGAGTAAAATAACTGAACTTCAAACAATAAGCGCTAAAGATAAAAGCCTGAAACGTGGGCGAGAGATTGTTGCAAACACGTATTTTCAGTTTGAAAGATATATCTTCGCCATGAAGTATGCGCCTAAACTGGCTAAGTCATTAAATTCCTACTTGGATCGATCGAGTTATACGGCGTATTTAATAAGTCGAACTTTATATTATTCCAAGCTCCACTTGCTCTGCCATGTTTGCTTTATGTATGCGCCCTTGGATTCTTTAATATGAATTTATTTTATTGCGCGCATGAAAAGCCGTATACTTGGCCGTATGCATCTGCGCCGCACTGAAAGACGTATGTCGTATGATACGATCGACCATGTCGAACTTAATAATTGCACTTGCCGTATTTAATGATTATAGTCTAGGGTGTTTTATTCATGAACTTAGTTCCACAATATTTGAATACGGCGCATGAAAAATACGCCGTCTATTCTGGGGACGACGAAGAATAGCTGAATGGTGGACTTACTTGGAAACAGCGCGTCCAGTAGATTTGATTTTCTGTTTACGATGAACAATCCCGATAATATCGACACCACAAAAATGATAAAAAGACCTGTCAGGTAACGTTTTTTTAAATTCATGGCAATGGCAGTCTTGCTGGATTCAAGTCCGTGGACCGTGGTAGCTTATATCAATACTACAGGCTTTATAGCCTGTGGCAATCGCGTTCCACCTGAGCTGCGGGGGGAACGGAAACTCTGCATGGATAATGTATCGCCGGAAGTGTTTTGATTGAATGTTGTTCGAACAGGCGTGAACAAAATGTTTTGGAAGACATACTATGGGCGGCCGTTACCACCAAAAATACAAAGACAGTGAAACGCAACGTGCATCTGTGAACTGATTGACACAAAACAGAAATGGTCTAGCCTAAACTGAAATGACGCAACTATGGGCAACTATGCTCGTTCGTGTCCATGAACGAGCGCCTGAGCGGCTGCACGTTTTAAACCTCTGTCGATTTTGTTAGTTCTGAACGTTTTAATGGTTTTATATCGTAATGTCCTGTATCAATTTTTCTCGTGAGACTTTACTTGCAATTGGTTCATGTTTGCCGAAGAATATATGTGTACACAACCACATTTGGAATAATTTGAAATACTATGGGATTAACACGAAGCCAACCCGTCGCGGCTGCATAGCTGGTGTATCCAAACTACGAGCAATTAAGTCTTCGTTGGGTTTCGGAAGATACTCTGGATCTAAGTCCAGCTTCGTCCACTGCAAAAAAGTTGTACATTCCAGAGATTTACGGCCAAGTTTTAGATCAGCGATTAGTGCATTCCTTGAACAAATAGACTGGTCTACCATTAACTATTTACCCACTTGCGAAGCTAAGCTGAGTTTCTTCGAAAATATTATCCAAGTAGGGTTGGACCATCGCACCGATAAAATCACACGTTATACGTGATAACGAGCCGTCGTGGATTACCCCACACTTCAAATCATTGATCAAACAACGTCAGAATGCTTTAGCTAATGGAGATATGGCAAAGTTCAGATCTCTTCGAAATACCGTAAACCAGGAACGGAAGAAATGTCGCGGAAAATTTTTTAGCTCTAAAGTGAAACTTAAAGAAACAAAACCAAAGAATTAGCGGAAAGCCGTTAAAGCCATCAGTGGAATGGACCCTATTTCTTCATCGCTCAACCTCATCCACCTTACAGGTCCTGAGTCTACTGCTTTTGATCTTGCCAATACCATCAACAATGCTTTCCTTGACCCAATGAAATCCTTTGTGCCTCTTCCATATGTCAGGATTTAATTGTGCCTGAAATAGCCGTTTTCAAGAAATTATGTCATCTAAATCCTTCAAAGTCTTCTGGACCAGATAATGTCCCTAGCTGGCTACTCAGAGAAAATGCTGATGTTTTAGCGCAACCAATTACCAGTATCATCAACGCATCCTATAGTGAACAACAACTACCAACTTCATGGAAAATGGCCAATTTGTCTCCTATTCCTAAAATAAATCCTGTCACCGACATCAATAAACACCTCCGACCAATTTCTCTAACCCCTATCCTATCCAAGATCGCTGAAGACTTCATCGTTGATCAACACCTCAAACCAGCAGTTCTAAAAATTATCGACCCTCGACAATTTGGAACTGTTCCAAAATCATCTACCACTCATGCCCTTATAAGCGTACTCCACAGCCTTTACAGTGCCACTGATGGAACAGGTGCAATGGCGAGAATGGTGCTATTTGATTTTCGAAAAGCGTTCGATTTAATCGACCACCATATCTTAGTGGAAAAAATACAAAACCTCGATCTACTGCCAGGAATTGTTGGATGGATTACATACTTTTTAACCAACCGCCTTCAAAGAGTGAAACTTTCGACTGAGTGCTTCTCGGATTGGGCTGCAGTCCGTGCTGGCGTACCCCAAGGAACCAAGCTTGGTCCATGGCTTTTCGCGTTAATGATAAACGATACAGATGTGGACGCACCAATGTGGAAATATGTCGATGACACCACCAGTAATATCCAAACCCTGGTGGACTCGTTTGAAACTCAATGCTCTACAAGTAAATTTGAACTAAACGAAAATAAATGTAAATAATTCCGCGTAGATTTCAGTAAGACTCCTGTGAATCCTACACTAGTTATTGTACACAGAAAACCCTTGGAAACAATTAAAGAAACCAAACTTCTTGGCTTAACAATATCAAATAATTTAAAATGGAACACCCATATTGAGTCCGTTATCAAGAAAGCTTCCAAAAGTATATATTTTTGAAACAGTTAAAAAGAGCAAAGATTCCGAAAAGAGATATGATCCAGTTTTACAGCACGTGTATAAGACCAGTCATAGAATATGCTTCTCCGATATTTCACTACTCGCTTCCAAGTTATTTGAGTGAAGACCTGGAACGAATCCAAAAACGAGCATTGAAAATCATCTTCAATGGCCAATCTTACTCAGATTGCTTATCGGAATCTAATCTCCAAACACTGTATGCTAGACGCCAATTGCACTCCGAAAGAACATTTGCTGACGTTTTGTCCAACCAAGCACATAAACTGTACCATTTACTTCCAGAACAAAATAATTATAATCGCCTTAGAAATAAAATATATTTTAACATTCGTAATTGTAAAACTAAACGTTTTAAGAACTCTTTTATTATTGCAAGTGCTACTCGAGTTGGAACTCAAATTTTATTAATATTGTTCGTGCATATATAATTAGATTTTAAGATATTTATTCATGTATTTTAGCTATTATTCATTGTAAAATTTTCACAATTCAGCTTATGCTGCAAGGAAGATTCTATTAAACTATATATTATTATTACTCGGGCGTTAGCCGAGTTTAGGTTCCCCGATTATTTTTTTTTTTTTGGTCGAGATGTGGCCCCAACAGGCTTTGCGAACCTGGCATGTGAGTATCTATTTTTGTATCTATGCATGTGACCACCGGTCACATGACCAGTGTCTTCTTTCTTTTCGATGTTCGATGTTCGAAGCGAAGTGTTTTCACCAGCGATTGCTTGGGAAGTATAGCGATTTCGAAACGGGTTGCTCTGCGATCTGATGAAAACTTATATGAATGCCAAACTTACAATGAATGCCAAACTTACAAAACTAAAAACGAATATAAACTTGAATACAACGTTATGTGTGTCATTGAATTGCTCAAATGATGTCAATATAGAAGCACAAAGAACTTACTTGACGAAGCCAAGTTGCAAGTGTCAGGTAATATCACCCGAGGAGACTGGATATTATATGAACGAGGTAACTTTATTAATATTTATGATTTGTTTTATTTTTGCTTGTATAATTGTTTATTGTGTTACAAATGTCGTGCAAAATAAAGTCGATGTGATTCAACAGTTTATCGTTTCATTGAACAGTCGTTTATGGTTCCATGAGCATGAACTGCATGATGTTTTGACTAATAATTCAGAAAGCACGTTGCCATCGAATAACCCTGCTTCCGTTTACATTGTACCTGTATATGAGAATGTAAAAAGTTCCCAGTTATCAATAGAAGTATATTGACCCAGAGACTTTAAACACAAAGGAATGTAGATCTCGTTATGCTAAATTTATTGTGATTGAGGTAAACAACCGCCATGTTGGTCGACGTGATCGAGAACCTAGCGGTAGCAGGATTCCAGCTAAAAAACTCTCTCGCCTTTTGAATAAAAGTAGAAAATTGCGTAAACAGCTTCGAAAACACATTAAAAGAAATGTACCCATGTCTTCTCATATCCGTCGTCTAGTTTATGCATTTAGCCATGAATGGAAAAGGTTGCTGAGCAATCAAGTAAGGTATTTTATACCTCAAGTTAATAAAAAATCAAAGGGTTTACATGAAAAATCAAAACGACATAGAAAACAAACAGCTGGATCGAAAACTTCTGTATTTCTTTCTAAAAATATAAATAAAGAGAGAAACAAGACTTACATGAACTTAAACCACAGAGTCAATTGCTGCAAGTTCAGTCTTAATAGTAGAGACATTGAAAAGAACCCAGGTCCTACTTTTATTGATCCAAATAAAACTATTCATGCACCTTATAGTCAAGGTGATGTTGATGTATGCTATGAGTTTGTGTGCTTTGATACATAACTTCAGAAACAAATCAATTACTTACACAATAAATCACCCAGAACACTGAGTTGAAATTATGAACCTTGGAAATGAATTGTATTCTGCATTGTCAAGATTATCAAGGCAATCTTATTTATTGCTAACTGAATTACCATGGTTACAGTTCTAAACACAAATTATCAACTTGAGTTTAGTGAAAGTTACTCTGGTAGACTCCATACAACTACTTTGAATGAAAACATTCCATATGTCATGCCCTTAGAAATCATGCACACATAGCTTTTTTAACTCACATTTTCTCTCTATTTTATATTTATAGACTAAACAAAAGATCTGGTAGAATTATTAAAACCTCGACAATATTCATAAGACATCATTGCCTGCATTGGGATTGTAGCTACGTGACATGCTGCTGAAGTTGTGCCATGCAGTTGGTCAAACCATCAACCACCAATTAATTACTTAGTACTCTGCTATTAAATGACTTTGACATTACTGATATTATATAATGAAAGAGCAGACAAATTAACACTGGAGTGTGGAGTAAAGTGCTAATCAATGCAGTCCACATCAATCATCAATGCAGTCCACAAAGTCCATCACTAGTATATTATGGGCATTGAAAATATCATGATTACAAACTCAGTGGAATTTTAAGTCGCCATTCATGCAGCCAAAGAAATTACCATTATTCCAATGGCCACCAAAATAACTTTGCTTTAACCACATGCTTGAAACGATGGAATGCATTGTGATTGTAACATTGCCATTATCAAACCAAGCGACTGTCAACAAAGGTCAAAGCCATGAACTTCATTCACTGCATATGTTTTGCCATTCGTACATTCAAAACAGTATATAAAAAGCGACTGAAATTAACTCGAATATGTACACAAAATGTCACAATACTGTGTCATGTACTTCACTTGTTATATGTTGTCCCGATCTAGGTTCTCTATACATATTGTATAATATTAATAAATAAAATAATTAAAAATTATCCTTTGTATATAAGACAAGTGAGCGTGTTTTCTAATTCCAACTGTCTACCCCCGCAAGCTGCCCGCCCTAACCCGAAGAGAGCCAACCCGCACCATATGTCCCTAATTTGTCCACTGATTACGTAGCCCGAGTTAACGCCTAGCGGGCGTCTTGTTATTATTATAGTAGAACTTATTCAACTAACACTGAATTGATTCAACGAGAAGTGAATAAAAATCTGCTCATATAAAGATACTCCACCTTTCGTTGTCCATTTGCGTCGTGGAGCGACGGCGGAGCAACTTCATGAGAAGTTCCACGAAGAGTGGTGCACTGAAGATGATGAGAGAAACTATGAAACCGTTATACTCCATGTTGGGACAAATAACTTAACCCATGAAAAACCAGAAGCTGCATGTGGCAACGAAAGTGGAGAAGCTCATCGACGAAGCAAAAAGTCAAGCCAAAAATGTTGCAGTCTCGAGTGTAGCCACATAACAACTTTCAATGGTTTACTACATAATTTATGCAAGAAAGAGCAAATAGCATTCAATAGTATCATTGAAAATCCATGCTAATCGATCAAACCTCCACCTAAACAAGAATGGTAATAGAGTTTTAGGAAAGAGTTTCTGTAACTACCTAAAGTCTCTAAAACCACATACTGACATATCTTCTGGTAATGTGTCAGGTAATTCTCCTCAGAATAAACATTTTTTATGTTTACACCCAAGTCTCTCAGATCAAATGAGGGACTGGGCGAGGTATCTAAGTCATGTGGCTCTCATGACCAGGTTGTAAATATAGCTATTTATAATATTGTCCTGAAACGGTTATGACTTATGAGTAGTGATTTTTGCAAAAACCTTAATGCTATTCCTAACCAAAGAGGTTTCAAAATGGCTTTTCTAAATATTGTTAGCTTACCTAAACGATTTGACGAGATAAGCTTTTCAATGTCTAACAAGCTCCTTGATGTTATGGCCTTTAATGAGACCAGGCTTGATTCAACAATTACCGATAGCGTGGTTCACATTGATGGCTATGATATTGTAAGAAAAGATAGATCGAGGAGAGGGGGTGGTATTTGTATTTATCTACGTAGCTCCATTAATTACCGTATAAGACAAGATCTTGTACCATCTGAATTAGAGGCTGTATGCATAGAAGTTATCAAACCGCATAGTCAACCTTTTTTTGTTATTTCGGTGTATATGCCACCTGGGGCCTCATCTGATTTTTTCAAGCTTGATTCAAGGTATTCATTGCTTTTTTCAAAGTATTCATTGACTTAAAAAAAGCCTTTGATACAGTAGACCACCAAGTTCTACTTAAAAAACTAGAACTATCCAAAAGTGTCAAGTAAATGGATCTATTTTTTATTATTATTATTTTTTTTTAACAACTTTAATTGGGAATGAAGCAATACAAACACGATACAAAAAAATGACATAAATACAGTAGCTGTAAATAACCTAAAAAGGCAGAACACGAACGGGATGTTAAATCCCATGCAAGGTGTTCGCCCGATAAATACAAAAACATGAAACTAAAAATCAACAAATAAATTAAATGATTAAAATTTATGACATGAGCAACTGGGTGCCATGGTCCAGGTGCATATCCAGTCGGCGCCAAAATCAGAAATTAAGAGCAAACGATATCTATTAATTAAAAAAGTTTTAAAAGAATAAACAGAATTGAAAGTACTTGGCGAAGTTACATTACAAACACGATTCCAAAGTTTAACAATTCGATTAAAATAAGATCCCTGGAAATGAGTTGTTTTGCATTTTGGAACCCTCAAGTAATCCTGCAGTGCGGCCATGAGAAACTGATGAGACGTGTTCACCGAGAAAAAGACCTCGGCATTTGATGACTAATAATTTATCCTGGAGATCACATATTGACGTTATTATTTCGAAGTCAAATAGGATGCTGGGTTTGCTCAAACGAACCTGTCCTCTTCTTCAGGATAAAAATGTCAGGAGAACTCTTTACCTATCATTGGTTAAATCGCAACTAAGTTATGGTTGTGAAATATGGTCTCCTCATGAAATGGACCTCAAAAGAAAGTTGGAAAGTGTGCAGCGCAGAGCAACTAGATGGACATTAATGTACAGACAAGGGGAAGTCAGTTATAAAGATAGATTAAAACAACTGAATCTGCATGCTGCCATTAGCCTACGACAGAGAAATAAGGGATCTCGTGTTCTTGTACAAATCTATGTATGGAATCACTGACTGTGGCATTAACAATTATGTTGTAATTGCGTGGAATTCAAATAATAATCGTGCTTAATTGGATTCTTCTTTCGTGTGACAGTTAAGACTTTGCACTTGGAATCTTTAAAACGAATATTATTATTGTTGGACCAAGTGTTAAGATTCAATAATGCCAATTGCATTTTCTCACAATCCTGATCTGATCTGATGGTACAAAATATTTTCGTATCGTCTGCGTATAAAGCCGAGCTTACTTCAGATGGTAGGACATCTGGGAGATCATTGATAAATATTACAAATAACAGCGGCCCGAGAATGCTTCCTTGGGGGACCCCGGAGGTGAAGGGAGTCCAGTCTGATGCAGCACCATCTATAAGAACACGCTGTAATCGCCCCTTTAAATAATCCTCAAACCAGTTGTATAGATTTCCGGATACTCCATACGCTTTTAATTTGCACAATAAAATTCCGTGATCAACTGTATCGAAAGCTTTGGCAAAGTCCATATATATCACATCAGTTTGTATATTACTGTCAAGATTCAGACCTTATTTCATGAAGTGTTTGTAGTAGTTGAGTAACGCATGAACGATTTTTAATGAATCCATGTTGGAGACGACTCAAAGAGTCGTAAAGAATAAAGATGATCAAACACGCATCGTTCCATGACTTTGCTCACAACAGACAAAAGCGATATTGGCCTATAATTTTCTGCTGGTTCCTTATCTTCATTCTTATGTAAAGGGATAACATCAGCTTTTTGCCATTCCGAAGGCACAAGTCCAAGATCAAGGCTTTTATTATACAAGGCGCAAAGACTCTAGGCAATTTCATTACTACATTCTTTAATAAGCCACGGTGGAATGGCATCGGAGCCTGCGGCTTTTGTCTCATTCAAATTCTGTAGGCAATCAAGTACCTCTTGAACGGTTATATTTAAATTTGAAATTTGATTAGCACTTAAGATTGAGAGGCGTGAGCTGTTCAGATTTAAATTTCCCCTTGTCAGGAAAACAGAAGACAAATAAGAGTTAAATAAATCCACCTTTCCTTTTGGTTTACTTGCAGTAATACCATTATAAGATATCACACTAGGCGTTGAGCGATGGTGGAGAATAGATTTATGAAAGCTCCAGAATAATTTCGGACTGTCGGAAAGTGATGACTTGATTTTAGTCAGATGTTGTTCACGCTTGAATCTAATTAGGTTTTTAACATTTTGGCTTAACCGACAGAGTTTCGTTTTCCTCGCTTGAGTTTTATCAAGTCGATATTTCTTAAGGGCTGAATACTTTTTCTTTAACATATTCCTTACCTCGCCATCAATCCACGGCGGCGAATTCACATCCTTAATTTTGTTCTTTAGAATAAATTCTTCTACAACAGTCAGAAATAAGTCACGCCAATTTAACCAACAGGAATTTATATCGTTTTCCAGAAGAGCCGTGTGGAACGGTATTTGTTTAAGCGCATTGCGAAGCCCTACAAAATCACCGTTTTTGAAGTCATATACCATTCGACAGACAGGTCTTGCTGGCGTGAACTTTTTCCTTATCAAAAAATCAATGATGAAATGATCCGACGGGAAATCCGATAACAGGGGGCTTGTAGTAGAGACGGCTATCTTTAAAAGCGGCTATCTTTAAAATCATCGTCAACAGAGCTCGAAGTCGGTACGAAGCTCTTCTATCTAGGGACCAGTTTGGTTTCAGATCTAACTCAGGGACAATTGACGCGATTTACTGCATCCGAAATCTACTGTCGAAAAAAAAAGTACCTGTACATGCACTGTTTCTGGACTTACGTGGGGCCTTTGATTTGCTTGATCGAAGGCAGCTTTTCAGAATCTTGGAGATTCAGCTTGGGACAGGTAGAGCAGTGGATGTTCTCAAGGCCTATTACACCAATACTGTTGGTGTGATCAAATTCGGTGATGTTGAATTTGATATTGGCTCTGGAGTGAGGCAGGGAGCGGAGGAGTCGCCGATGTGTTTCAACATCTTTTTTGATTATGTTTTGGCAGTGGTGGAGAAGGAAGTTGTTGAGGAGCTTGGTGTTTGCGGAGTGGATTTTGAATATAACATTTTTTCTGAGTCGAATCCCCGTGGCCTTCGTGCAAGTGGCCCTGCACATGCAAAGACAAAAATTTGGAAACTTTTATATGCCGATGATTTGGTGTTTTTGGACAGTTATCGGTCTCGCTTGAACAAAATTATACCGATTGTTCATCGTATTTTTACGCAATTTGGTCTCATAATTGCAACCGACAAGACCAAATCCATGACCTTTCAGGCCCGCGAATCAGATTCAGTTGCAGAAATTTTGAAAATCGGCAGTGTACCAATTGAGCAAGTCCAAAAATTCCGGTATCTTGGCTTCAACCTAAGCAGTGATGTCAAAAGCCACTTCCTTGACTGTCAAATTTCAGCAGCCTGGACAGCCTTCACCCAAAACCGTGGAACATTGACCAACAGACGAATCAAGCTCAGTGCCAGAATTGCAGTGCTGGAAGCTCTCGTACGATCAAAACTTTTATACAGTGTCCAAGCTTGGATGCCAACACAAGAGCAAATCCGACGTCTTGAGGTGGTTTACAGAAGTTTCCTGCGCAAAATGGTCAGAAAAGGTTTGAAGCGCTTTGGCCAAAATCTTGATGGGCACAGCGAGTTTGCATTTGAAATCTCCAACGAACAGTTGTATGAAATCACCAACACCCTACCACTCGAGGACTTTATCAGTTGCCAAATCATCAACTATAATGCTCACGTCACTCGCATGGAAAACTCTTCATGGCAAAAGCAACTTCTTTTCATGATCCCAGAACATCGCATAACTTCAGTATGGACACGCTGCAGCAATCTACTTGGTGGCATCGATGAAACACAAGTGCGTCGAATGATGCAAAGTAAGGCGGAACTTAGTAAAGCTATGGATCAGCGGTTCGGTAGCCGCATGACCAAGCAGCCCAAGAGATGAGCAATCTCAGGGTAAATAATGATGATGAAAAGGGGGAACCGGGGAATATTTATAATTAACAATATTAATAATTAACAATATTAATAAATTAATAATGTTAATAATTAATAATAATAATAATAATAATATTACAAAACTTTTAGTTTATTTTCTAATTTTTATGTGCATTAGGTGTATCTTCGAAGGAGTTTGAGTAACTGTCGTGCCGGGTCGTGGGTAAAAAGTCGCGAATCGTGATGATCAACCGAAATTAAATTATATTAAATTGACATGAACTTAGCGGTTGTTTTATGCTTTAAACGATCATACAAATGTATGTTTGAAACGGTAACGTCCAAAACGGAAACATATTATTTTACGGCACACGCGCGCCTGGTCAGCTTTCGTCAAGGTGAAGGCAATTACCGCGCCAAATCTGCGTTTTTTCATTGAGGGCTTGGGTACTAGCCAATTTGCATTGATAATGGTAATTAGATACATGCGACATGAAAATTTGAGGCGAGGCCTTCAGCTTTCGTTTGTTACCAAATGCGCTATGTTTGCGTGTAACTTTAGTTGAAAATTTTGCCAGAGCGTCGACGTCTTTGGACATACTTGAACAGATCTGCTAAAATCGATGAATTTCGGCTTCAATAAAGTTTTTTGTACAATGATTTATGAAGACATAAGAATTTATTTCTTCTTTACGAACTTTATGGTAAGAATCGTATGTTTTTTTGTTTTTGCTTAAATTCCTTTAATCAAGAATAAATCGAACATTTCTGGCGTGGTTCGTAGGGGTTTCCTCCATTTTGTCTGTACTTTATTTGACTATAAATGCTTTCAGTCAATTGGTATCATCTGTATGATACATAGAGAATTAATATTGATTGAAGGTTGCTGTCGAAAGTGTTATGCGTCTATAAAGGATTTCTATACGAAGTTACCCTTTTGCATTTGATGATTTCATCAAAGCGAAATGCGAGCAAGCAATACAATAAAAACAATACATACTACATAGTAATAAGTTTATTTGTTGTTATCATACAGAGTCGACTCTTTTCTCAAAACGCTACACAAATAAAGGTCATACAGCGCTTCGCATCTATTACTGGTCTCCCATGTATTAGCTCCATAGGTTTAATATACGTTTTTTTGAAAAGCAATTTTATTTCATTATTTGACCCAGACGACCGCATGTTGATATTTGCGGGTTTTGATTTCAACATGTATTTGCTTATAACGTTGGACATGCTCGATCTGAAACAATATAGTTTACACCATTCGAATTATCTCTTAAAGGGCTTTCACGTTCTGTGTAACATAGATTGGTATCGCTCATAAAACTATTTTCAATTTAAGATTTCTGACCTTGCCTCGGCAAGATTCGATTACAGCGCCAGCGGCTAAGTATTAAATATTTTCAAGCTAATTTAGAAATATGCATGTACACGAAAATAGTTTTATAAATGTTGCAAATCTCTAATACATGGCAAATGAAAGCCCTTGAAACGCGTTACCTAATGGTATGAATTATATCAATACTAGTTTAATATGTCATGCGCTATAAGTGAAAAAACTACAATTAACAGTAACAACTTTTGACAGGCGGACATGTTAAAACGTACTCTAACTTAAATGCTTTTTTAAAACAACTTTTATTAAGCCTACAGATTTCATGTTTACATTACTAGTAGAAGACTTCATGGGCTTTCAAACAAACATAACATGAGCTACATCTGTCTATTATTTTGAAAAAAGAGTCAGGTTTGTGGGAACTAACAAGAATTATCATATTGCTTTCACTGAATATCCGCTGTACATTTATTTGCATAGTGCGGTTTCAGATGGCCACATTTTCGCGCATCCTGACCCGGCTCCCAGCTTATTCTTCTGAACGCTGACAGTCGTAGTAGTTTGAGATATTATAAAGCCAATTAGAGCGAAAGATTTTTATTCACACAAATTTATTATTCAATTTATTAAATACAATTTGTAAATATAATTAATATTCTAACCCTATCCTTATCATAATCTAACCCTAATCATCATTTGACCTTCCCCTTTATTTTCGTCTGCTTAATTTTAAACAACACAACAGAAAACCAATTAAATAAAACAGTGATTATATTACAATACGAGAGCCACCAATGGTTTGAAGTTCAAACTATATAAGAAAATCGCATCTCGTGCGGTTTCACAAAAAAATTATCAAATAAATTAATTTAATAATAATCAATTTTCGCATGCGTAACTTATAATAAGTAATTGACCTTCTTCATAAATGGCCGCCGATTTAATATTATTTTGTATGCATATAAATTGGCCTTTATGATTTAAAATTATTTTGGATTTCTTGCACGATAACGATGTCATAAAGACCAATTTATATGCATACAAAAGAATATTAAATCGGCGGCCAAGGTGTATAGTCACCTTCTATTTCGAGTCTCGTTAACAAAGTTAAGGAGACCACCCAAATTCTGCATTTAATCTCTGGATGTGTTCTATGCGAAAATATGCTGGGAAATCGGGAGGTATAAAAAGGGAGCTAGCGCCCTGAAAGCCTGGATATCTTGATCTAATGCAGGCGGCTCTTAGATGAAAGTGAACATTCTGTGGTTCACTCGTAAACTGAACTTGTCCTGTGCGTCTGTCTCTGAATTGTCGTATGTCACGGTATACCACAATCAGATCATCCGGAGTAGATTCAGGGCGGTTCTTGATTTCTCTGTTGCATCCATAGCAGCGCGAAACTCGTGTTCCAATTACCCACTTTACTTTAAATGAGCAAGACTGGTGCATGGGGACTCGTGGCTTGTATTTGAAAACCATGATGTTGCTGGTCAGTTGTAGGAACAGTGGTGTTAGGCCAATTAGTTTGGGCTGGTGGGTGCGCCTGATTGGGAGCTGCGACTGGCACTGCATTACGTGGAACCGTTGGTGTGATAATTGGAGGGACAGCACTGTGTTGCTCAGCAGTTTCGGGGACATTGTTGTTAGTCCAGTTATTCAGGGTTCGTAGATGCATCTAATCAGGAGCTGCGACGGGTACTGCATTCAATGGAACAGTTGGTGGATTTATTACCGGCGTAGCACTGTGTTGCTCAAGCAGATCAACCGTTTCATTAACACTTGGCTTTTTGGCATTTGTTTTCTTTCGTTTGCTCGGCTTCTTCCCTGCGTTCTTAGGACCACTTCCAAGAGCCATCTCCAATACTTTCGGTCCCCTTTTCGATCTTCGGTACCACGCTATATACTCTTGTAGTGAACCACGCACGTGTGCAACTGCTAAGACATGTTCACATATCTTTGTTGAGCTATTAAAACAGACTAGCCGATCACATTTAAGACAGCCCCCTTTTCCAGGTTGCCATCAACTGCCCAGCAACATCGTGGTTTTCAAATACAAGCCATGCACGAGTCCCCATGGGAACACGAGTTTCGCGCTGCTATGGATGCAACAGAGAAATCAAGAACCCCCCTGAATCCGCTCCGCATGATCTGATTGTGGTATACCGTGACATACGACAATTCAGAGACAGACGCACAGGACAAGTTCAGTTTACGAGTGAACCACAGAATGTTCACTTTCATCTAAGAGCCGCCTGCATTAGATCAAGATATCCAGGCTTTCAGGGCGCTAGCGCCCTTTTTATACCTCCCGATTTCCCAGCACATTTTCGCATAGAACACATCCAGAGACTAAATGCAGAATTTGGGTGGTCTCCTTAACTTTGTTAACGAGACTCGAAATAGAAGGTGACTATACACCTTGGCCGCCGATTTAATATTCTTTTGTATGCATATAAATTGGTCTTTATGACATCGTTATCGTGCAAGAAATCCAAAATAATTTTAAATCATAAAGGCCAATTTATATGCATACAAAATAATATTAAATCGGCGGCCATTTATGAAGAAGGTCAATTACTTATTATAAGTTACGCATGCGAAAATTGATTATTATTAAATTAATTTATTATTTGATAATTTTTTTGTGAAACCGCACGAGATGCGATTTTCTTATATAGTTTGAATTTCAAACCATTGGTGGCTCTCGTATTGTAATATAATCACTGTTTTATTTAATTGGTTTTCTGTTGTGTTGTTTAAAATTAAGCAGACGAAAATAAAGGGGAAGGTCAAATGATGATTAGGGTTAGATTATGATAAGGATAGGGTTAGAATATTAATTATATTTACAAATTGTATTTAATAAATTGAATAATAAATTTGTGTTAATAAAAATCTTTCGCTCTAATTAGCTTTATAATATCTCAAACTAATACGACTGTCAGCGTTCAGAAGAATAAACTTGGCCAAGCTGGGAGTGTCAAATGTGGTAAAATAATATGTTTCCGTTTTGGACTTTACCGTTTCAAACATACATTTGTATGATCGTTTAAAGCATAAAACAACCGCTAAGTTCATGTCAATTTAATATAATTTAATTTCGGTTGATCACGATTCGCGACTTTTTACCCACGACCCGGCACGACAGTTACTCAAACTCCTTCGAAGATACACCTAATGCACATAAAAATTAGAAAATAAACTAAAAGTTTTGGTTTTAAATTGGAGTTTCTGACTAACTTTACTTCCTTTCTTAATATTATTATTATTAATTATTAACATTATTAATTATTAATATTGTTAATTATTAATATTGTTAATTATAAATATTCCGCGATTACCCGATTCCCCGGTTCCCCGATTCCCCGATTCCCCGGTTCCCCGATTCCCCGTTCCCCCTTTTAAAGATAGCCTATTTTTAACAACCTTTCAAGTTCATATAAAATCCCTGACCGGAATCGAACCAGTAACCTTCTGATTACCGTGATAAAACGCTCTAATCACTATATTGAGCCAGAGACACATGGCACACATACGTGTGAATTGAAATAAGACGGAATTATGAAGACGCGAAGTTGCTTACATTACGAGTATATGGGCTTATGGCAGTATGCCTTCTGTTTTAAACTACTTAATTGTGTATCACATGAACATATTTTTGTACATTTTATATATGCGCGTTTCGTATCTTACCTAATTCAGACGCGTCTTATGTGACCGTGGTATAATATAACTCGCGTCTTATGTCTCTCGGTAAATGGCGCTAATAAATGTGTGTTCGTAAAACATGTACACTGCTATCTGTCAGTCTCAACAGTAACAAACGAAATCTGCACGTCAACGATCATTTTCAAGTTTTACTTTATACGTGTAAATATGCTAATTCACGCAGTTAAATCGGCTTTTTGAAAATGAATCCATAGACATAGGGGGAAAGCCTTCCATATATTTGACTTTTTCAGTATGGGAATGAAATTTTGTTCAAGCATGGACAAAAGGATATAACTGACTCAATAGGATAACTGTTCACTCGCTATGACTTATCGGCCGCCGGATAAGCTATCCGTGCTGAACAAACCCATGCTAATCATTATATAGTCTTTCGCCTTTATCACTTAGTATAAGAAGCAATGTTATAGCTAGTTAGCGTTCATGGGCGTCATGGTATAACTAAGGGAGACTCACGCGCGTGAGTTAGAAAATCGGCTTGAACAACTTTGAGGTTATTTACTTACATATCTCACACACAATAATATATATACATATCGAACACACAAGAATATATATGAAGTAATAACATAATACTTGCGCTTACCTTTGTATTAGCTCGATACACGTTCGCAGAAGGTGTTCAAATCAATACGTCTCAACTAGTAAGCTTCCAGTGACAAAGACAATGATCAGATCATCGTCCTCTAATATCTTTTTATCATAATCGAGCGCCAAATCTTTTCATGCATTCCGATTGGTTCATACAACAGAAGAGGGTTGGACTTCATGACTAAATGGTTATTGGCGCACCAAGATATTTATGAAGAAATGATTGGATACTTGGTTAGGACAGAAGGATATTGTAATATTATTTGACACCATAAATTCATAACTATAATAGGTTTTTAGTAAAAAATATGTGCATGGTGTGACTGATGGCGGATACACCAAATCAGATAAATAATTAGCGTAATGATGTTGTCTGTCTCAACATCACGACAAAAATGAAACGCTAATATTAAACTCGCAGTGCAAGAGAGGATGTACTGTACATACGAAAACTAAAGGCCATATAAATGCGCACCAATTTTTATTGTTTATATTAATTCCTGGTTAATCAATAGCGCAGCATATCAAACATTCATTCTAGTCGCAGGAATTAATGGCAGTTGGATCTAACAAAATTAGATCTACCCTTAAATAGAAACATATGGCAAACAGATGTTCCACTGATACGAATTGATTCACGCAAAAATTAAGATATGTTGCGGTAGAGCAGCCCAATAATAGTCCACCTATTGTATTACCCGAACTCTAAAAAAGCGCAATAAGCCTCTGCGGAGGAGAGTGCGGTAGAGCGCTCTGTGATGACGCGCGCGCGTGCTCGTGTGACTATACGACTGTATAGATGCCTTGGTGTTGTGGTATCTGCGGAATATTTCGGCTAAGACCTTTCAGCAACAGTTCTCAAACTGCACATCGGAAGATGCCATCGTAATGACCCGAATTAACACTGCTTATGTCTAACACTGACATCGGACGGTTGCACGACATGCAACGTTTAGAAGATATTACTCTTGGCGCAAACACACGAACCGTCACCACGATATCGATGGAGTTGACAATGTCTGAATCAAAACTTGATCCGACGAAAGTCGCCATTACGATGCCATCTTAAGATCTTATTATACAACAGTGAGAAGAGGAGTAATTTTTACCCCACTAGCTTTTATCCTCCAGCTTCCCGTATATTAACACTCCAAAGGGGGTAATTATTACTCCATTTTATTTTTTAATGAGGTTATGCATTAACCAAAGTTAGCAATAAAGGAACGAGCAGGGCCTGAGGAGAGTAAGCTAGGGCAGGTATAAAACAGGTACCTCCCTTCAAGCGCGGCGTCATTATATCTGCGAGAGCTGGCGAGAGAGCAAACGGTGGCTATATTGCGAAAATTGCTCTTCGATAGTCATGTAGCGGTGGCTATATTGCGAAAATTTCTCTTCGATGGCTATATTGCTAATATTGCTCTTCGATAGTCATGTAGCGGTGGCTATATATTGCTAAAATTGCTCTTCGATATAGTCATGTAGCGGTGGCTATATTATATTGCTAAAATTGCTCTTCGATATAGTCATGTCTAGCGGTGGCTTTGTTGCCAAAAAATTGCTCTTCGATATAGTCATGTAAGGGTGGCTATATTGCTAAAAATTGCTCTTCGATAGTTGTATAGCCGTGGCTATATTGCTAAAATTGCTCTTCGATATAGTCATGTAGCGGTGGCTATATATTGCTAAAATTGCTCTTCCATAATATAGTCATGTATAGCGGTGGCTATATTGCTAAAATTGCTCTTCGATATAGTCATGTAAGGGTGGCTATATTGATAAAAATTGCTCTTCGATAGTCATGTAAGTGTGGCTATATTGCTAAAATTGCTCTGCTGTATTATAGTCATTTAGCGGTGGCTATACGAGGTTGGCTGCAATAAACTTGCAAAAAATTGCTCTTCTATAGGCATGTAACGGTGGCCGATGAGTTTGGCTGCAATAAACTTGCTAAAATTGCTCTTCTATATTCATGCATGTAATGGTGGCTATATGGGTTTGGCAGAGAATAGAATAACGGAGCTGTGTTTGGTAAGTGGACAAAATAGTTACTTGGAAGGGTGATATCTGCGAAATCACTTTGGTGGACAGGTCAGGGCTCAAGGCTGGAGACCAAAACATGGCCTTTGACCTGAATCCAAGTAACAATTAAGATCAGGGTCCATGTCTGCACCTTACCATCCACAGCGGTAAGTATAGAGTGAGTTGAGGTTATGCATTAACCAAAGTTAGCAATAAAGGAACGAGCAGGGCCTGAGGAGAGTAAGCTAGGGCAGGTATAAAACAGGTACCTCCCTTCAAGCGCGGCGTCATTATATCTGCGAGAGCTGGCGAGAGAGCAAATCCAAGTTGGCAAGGATATAAAATTGCACCCACCGTCCCACCCTATGAACAACGGCTTCAGCAAGTAATTTCCACCGACACAGTCGGTGTGATAGGTGCAGACAAAGGTGGACAGGTCAGGGCTCAAGGCTGGAGACCAAAACATGGCCTTTGACCTGAATCCAAGTAACAATTAAGATCAGGGTCCATGTCTGCACCTTACCATCCACAGCGGTAAGTATAGAGTGAGTGTAAGTGTTAACCCCCGTTTATCACTTTATCCCCCCAACTTTTACCCCCGAACGGGAGTAATTTTTGCTCCGTTTCAGGTTACAAGAGTAAATTTTACTCC